>JBAMAW010000307.1:0-257982 GCA_037043295.1 Amiota minor
TTATATATTTCTGAATGTTCTATCATCGAGCATAGGCAAAAACGTTTTCTAGGGGTGCGTAAAGAGTATATCCACTTCGGCATAGTCGAAGTTAAACTTCTTACTTGTTATTGATAGTTATTGAATTCTCTTTTGATTTATTTTTAGAAGACATCGAAATTTTTGCAAAATGAGCGCTCAGCCAAGTCCAATGATCACTGCTCAACAGATAAACGAGCAAGAGAAGGTAAGAAGATAAAAAATTTTAACGTTTTTGTATACACATAAAATCTGAACTACTGAACAGTGATTGGTATTGGTTTGGGCAATATGTATGTTATATGTTGCCACACACAAACGCGAAAATATATACATTCACATTAGAATTTGAACTAAAAAAATTGGATTGGTATTTAATGCTTGTTCCATCCATTTTGGTATAGGTTTATCAATGGATCATTGAACTATGTCATCCGGAAACTCGAGAAGCAGCCTTACTTGAGTTGAGCAAGAAACGCGAAACTGATTTGGCTCCGATGTTGTGGCATAGTTTCGGAACTACATGTGCCCTCTTGCAAGAGATTATCAACATTTATCCGGCAATATCACCGCCTACATTGACTGCACACCAATCGAATCGTGTATGCAATGCACTTGCTTTACTTCAATGCGTCGCTTCTCATCCAGAGACACGTACTGCATTTTTGCAGGCTCAAATTCCATTGTATCTTTATCCTTTTTTGTCGACTACATCGAAGACACGACCATTTGAATACCTACGCCTAACCAGTCTTGGCGTCATTGGTGCATTAGTTAAGGTAATAACATCTCTTATCAGATCTTAACATAAAATTGCATAAAATAAATAATAATTTGAAATGTATTTAGACGGATGAGCAGGAAGTCATAACATTTTTGTTGACTACCGAAATTATACCGCTGTGCTTGCGTATTATGGAAAGCGGTTCCGAATTAAGTAAAACCGTTGCAACTTTTATTTTGCAAAAAATTTTACTGGATGAATCTGGTCTGTCGTATATATGTCAAACATATGAACGTTTTTCGCATGTTGCTATTATTTTGGTAAGCTAAATTTGTTTTTGTCGCAAAGCTGATTCTTCTATGCTAAATATTTATCCTCTTTCTAACTCAATAAAGGGCAAAATGGTCATACAATTGGGCAAAGATCCATGCGCACGCTTGCTTAAGCATGTTGTCCGTTGCTACTTACGTTTATCGGATAATCCAAGGTAAGTTAAATGGAAAGTCTAAATTCCACTATTATTGATTGACTGATCTCTAATTTAGGGCACGAGAAGCGTTACGTCAATGCTTGCCAGACCAACTGCGAGATAATACATTCTCTCTTTGTTTACAAGATGATAAATCGACTAAACAATGGCTGCAAATGCTTATTAAAAATCTTGATTTGGGTGTAGGTGTCAATGTTGGGGGTGCAGTCGGTGTTGCTCCTGGTATTGGCCCTATTGGTGGCATTGGTGTTGGTGTTGGCCTTGTACCACAGCAGCAACCACAGCCACAATCTGCTGATCCTCGCCAGATTGGGATATCGCCTCTTGCCTCCTAAGGCATGTTTACCTTGGGGTTCCAGTGGTGGCCTCAATGATACACAATGCAATTTCACCACTAGTTAATCGATTTTTTCGATTAATGTAAATTTAAGTTTGTATGATATTGGATAACTTTTACTATATGCTTCCTTATGCTAGTGTTTACTGATTCTCTTTTTTGAATGTGAATGAAATTTCAAGTTTAATTTTATTATTTTATTTTTAAAAATAAGCCTCTTTTTAGTTGTCATTTCTAACTAACCGTAATGAAAATGAAGCGTCATTGATATACATTTCATTTTATTGCGGTTCGTTTCCGCAGTTAACGATCAGATGAATATACATACTTATGTCTCAACTATCTTACTGTACATATATTTAGGACATAATTTCCTTATAAATTTGAAACTTAAGAAAATTAAATTAAATTTAATTCGAATTTGTTTTTATATTAGGTATCATGTAAATTAGATAATGTATTATTACTACTTAGTATTAGTTTTTAAATTCAGAGAAAGACCGAGAAATATGGGATGAGATGGGGGTCTCTGATTTTAAGATTGGAATATGGTATGTAATATCGTAACAACAATGCAATACATGTCAACACAATTTCACGTATATAAGTATACAAAAGGCACAGGTAAAAATTAATACAATAAGAAGTCTAATTTTTAGATTATAAATTAGGTATATATTAACATGTAGTTAAGTTTTACAATCATATTTTTAGGTAATGTAATGTAGTAGGGGTGTGTTAGTGGTAAGCAAGCAATTGCTGTCCTCGGAGAAGAAACATAACAATTCGAAAGCATAAAATGGCAGCGGGTAGACAAAAGCTGTAAATATGAAGTCTCACTAACGTCTCCATTTTTACAATTAGGTCTCTTTGGCAGTAATTAGATAGCTAGGATAAAATAGGTCATAGGTAGTTTGTAGTTAAAAAGAAACTATTGTATAAATCTGTACTAGAAGACATAAATATATATAGATTATGAGAGATTTTCGATTTCGATTGTATATATAAATGGTTAGTCCATATGGGTGGGTGCTATAAGTTCTCGTAGATTCGTACACTTCTCATTGGACTAATGTTCTCTCATTTTAGTTGATAAGAAGGTACACGGTAACATTGCGTAGGCATTATCTAAATTACTTAATACACATAATTTTTAAGTTTTAGTAAGTCGATTTAAGAGTGGCAAAGTAAAGGAAGGGATTCAATATGAATCAGAAATCAGATTAGAATCCAATTATTTGCTTTTTAGGATATCTAAAGTTTGTTTTAAAAATGGTCGTGGACATTGTAAATATAAAAATTGTATCATGACAATGCAAACTTGTAAGTTATCATTAAGAAGCTCAGTAAACTAAATCATAATAATACAAGAAATAGTATACAATTCGCTTTATTAATTTATATATATTTATTATTTAATGTAAAATTAATTGTTAATCAAAAAAGAATAACACTAAATTAATAATTTTAAGGTTTCGATTACTATATTTGTAAAAATAACAGATACTTTTAAATAGAATTTATTTTTGATGAAATGAAAATTTAAAATGAAATTTAAAACAAGTGTATTAAAATAAAGTAACATAAACAATATATTGAGATCAGAAAAGAATGAGATAATTTCGAAAATACAAAACATAAATTTCCGATTAGAGAATCTGCCAAAATTAATTCAATAATTTTAAAATAATTGAGACTGCTTAGTTTAAAAATAGAAATACAAAGGGAACTAGACAACTTCAATTTGATTGATTTGAGATTTTTTGGAATACAATTATAATGAAATTCCTTAAGAGTCATTAACGATAAAAAAAAAAAGAAAAATTAAATTTAAAAGAATTAATAACAGAATTAAAAAAAAGGAAAAGGAAAACAATGTACCAAAAATAAATAGAAAAATTGTACCCATTAGCAACTTATCTATAAGGTTAAGATAGTGAATATTCAAGATAATTTATCCTTCCAAACAAACAACAACAACAAATTTAATAAATAATAAAGAGATGAAAGCGATGAATGATTAATGTCAGCGAAAGCAGAATGAGAATATGAATAATAAGTAGTTGGATGATTTAGTATCGTAGTAGAAGGAAGTATGGCAAGTATGTATAACACACCACACATGTTAAGTATTTAGTCAGTCATAGAGACTAAATACATGAAACAGAATATTGAAATTTGTTTGAAATAATGATGGCGACGAGCTGGCATATGCTATTATAAAGATATGTACGAAAGTTACTCTAATTACTGATTGCCAACGACCATCATAAACTTCTAAGATTTGCTTTCCAAATTTGGCGTCTGCTCCAGAAAGTCGAGAATTGAGTTCTTATTAGCAGTAAGCAGTAATATTAATTGTTGTTATTATATACAGAAAAGTTTATTACTTACGGTTGAAACTTACAACTAATAACCCACTAATAACTTACAATATACTAGCGACGAGACTTCGCCTAAAGTAATGTATTTTTTAAGAAAAAATGTATATGTTGAAGATCTTGTACTTATTTCTTTACAAATGCATAACATTTTAAATCAATATAAAAATGTTGCGAACAATAAATGTTATGTCAAGAAAAACAATATACATAATTTCTATTTAGTTCTTTGGAATGGTTTGGCTAGGTAAGGTTAGATTAGGTTGGGTACGAATAATTTTGCACAAATTGGGTTCCTTTGGGGCTGCAAGAAGGAAAGCTCCGTTAAGTTTGGGGTGGTCTCTAATCCTCCATTGCTATAGGAAACATGTGGGGTCTCTCTGACAACAATCACTGTCCGCAGAGTGGTGGTTCTCCTCATAGTACTGTTCACCTTTTCAAATTGTGCTGATAAACCGACCTCTCTCAGCATGTACTTAACAACGGCCTCACCCATTACTGACGTTATTGTGACTCTCTGTTGTACAAACCAGGTGCATTCCATGAGAACGTGACGGGCATTTTCCACTTTGTTTGTGCAGTAACGACAAAGTGGATAATAAACATGGCTGAATTTGTGCAGGTACTCATGAAAACAGCCATGCGCCGATTAGAATTGCGTCAAATGGTAGTTGAGCGTACCATGTTTGCGAGACACCCAATCGCTGATGTTCGGTATAAGCCCGAACGTCCACCGTCTCTTTATCGAGCTTTGCCATCGCTGCTGCCACAAGTCCGTTTGCGAGACTGCCTAGTCATTTACAGCAACCCCCGCGCATCTTAGGGCATATATTGCCGCTAGTTCGTTAACCTCAATTGCGAGAATGCTTATTACATCCCATGAGATAGTTCTGAATGCACAGACAGAATTTAGACGATACACGGAGGCAGCTCCTTTCATGTAAGATCTGTATATAGTTGCACTGGACCATACGGGCGCAGCATATCGGATGATGGATTTGCTGACAGCCGCAAGTAGCACCGAACCAGTTGTCTAGGCCCGCCAATATTCGGCATGAGCCTTGCCAGGGCTACCTGTGTTTGGATGCTTTCACGCTTGCAAACTTTAGATGGTCTCTATAGTTGATCTTGCAATCCAGGTTGACCCCAAGATATATAATGCACGGTGTTGACATTAATTTTTTTGACCCGACCCGTATGCTTATTAGCTTCTTTCCACTGCTTATTAGCACCATCTCCGTCTTATGAATTGCCAGTTCTAGACCATTCTGTGTTAACCAGCTCCTAATGATAGCAATGGAGCAGTTACATTTTTCCCGTAGTTCAGGGAGCGTTTTTGCGACCGCCTCTACTGCAACCACCTCCACTCCATCTGGCACTAGCACTCTGAAAACCCCGTCATACATGATGTTCCAGAGAATCGGTCCGAGCACTGAACTCTGAGGAACACCGGCAGTGATGTACCTTTGCGGCCCTATTTCTGTGTCATACAAGAGCAAGCGATCGCTCAGATATGACCTTAGAATTTTAGCCAGATGCCTTGGTAGCCGAAGATCGTCTAAAGCGTGTTTTATGTAGCACCGTCTCGCCGAGTCGAATGCATTCTTGATGTCCAGGGTGACTACTGCGCAATACTTTTTGGTATCCCAAAGCCATGTTTCGCCCGCAATTGCATTCCGTGCTATGTCGCAAACTTTGTTAATTGCGTTGAGGGTGCTTCTGTTTTTACTAAAGCCAAATTAGTTTTGGTGTAGTCCAATTGGGCTTTTAGTGAACTCCTCAAGACGCCTACATATAATACGCTCCAATACCTTGCCCATTGTGTCCAACAGACATATTGGCCTACAGGAGGAAGGCTGGTCCGATGGTTTGTTGCCTTTCGGTATCAACACCAGTCTCTGCCGTTTCCAACAGGCAGGAAAAATGCCCTCTACCAGACATGCGTTCAATACTCCACAGAATACGTCGGTATTCCGTTGAATGGAGTATGTTAGCACACTGTTAGGAATACCGTCCAGACCTTGGGTTTTGTCCTTAAGCGTTTTCCAGGAGGCCTTTATTAGCTCGCCTGCTGTGACTGGGACGATGAGTTCAAAATTGTATGCGCTGTTCCAGTGAATATGCTCGTTTTGTGGAAAGAGACTGCGAATAATGTTGAGCATCATCTCGGGACACAAAAGTGCGTGAGCGGGAGTTTCTCCCAAGTGCTTCTTCACCAGCTTATATGCACCTCCCCATGGGCTGTTGTTGACGTCGCTGCATATGCTCTTGAAGTGTGCACTTTTGCTCCTCTGAATGGCTCTACGTAATTCGGATCGTTTCTCCTTATGCTCAGCCTGCAGGCGCAAAAAGTTTTCTCTGCCCCTTGACTTTTGGGAGCTGAGGCATTCCCTTCTTAGCTGCGCCATTGTCTCAATCCACCAGCGGGTCGATATACGCCGATTGCTACTGGATTTCCTGGGCATCGACGCGTCGCATGCATCAGTCAGAGCTTTCATAAGGCTATTAGCTTGCTGCTGTGCAGATCCTTGAAAGCCAACGATACCGTCAAGCATGTAGTTCAACATAGACCTATCCAGCTGGTTTACTTTTCAACCCTTTTTTGTGCTATTGGAATTAGTCTCCTGACTCGGCGAGGACATACCTCCTTCCAGATAATCTCAATCGCATTGTGGCCGCTGAGAGTGAGGACGTCCAGGACTCTCCATTCAGAGGCAGAGGCAGAGGCAATAGCACTACTCGCAAACGTGAGGTCTATGAATGACTCCCCAAGCCTGTTTTGGATTGTTGCACTGATCCCCATGTTAATAACGTCTAGGCTGGCAAAGGCTTCTAGACGGGCACTTGGCATTAGACCTACTGCTCCCCTACTCAATTGCCCAAGCAATAAAGTCTCCTGCTATTATGAGGGGGATTTTCCTCGCGTATTGGCTATGAACTCGTCCAAGAATGCGTTAAATGCTACGAGATCGTCACTTGGTGGTGAGTAGCATCTGAATATGTGCATGCATTTTATCCTGACACAAAACCTTTGTGACTTGGCGGTTCTCTGCTTTCCACCGGTATTTGGCCGCAGGCCCAGATTGCGGCCGTACCTGTACGATCGCATACCCAGGTATTGTCCAACTGAGGCACACTGTAGGGTTCGGACACGGCTGCGATGTGTGCATCTCTTTCCCGTATGGACTGGTGCAATAAGTCCTTGGCAGCTGTGCTGTGTGTTGATTTGTAACAGCTTAACCATTATTGTTCAGTTTCCTCATCGCGCTTTTGTACATAGGGTATCGGAAGCCTCCTGTAGGGTGATCATTGCTCCCATCAGAGCAGATCGAGCACTTAGTACTGCTCCTTTGGCCATATGGCCTTTAATGCCACATCGTAGGCACTCCCCTGTACGATCTACTGGGCTTTTGCCCTGATAGGAAACATGCCCGAAACAGAGGCAGCGATAGCATCTGACCGGCGACTGATTTCACCGAATTCTGCAGTGAACCCAACCCACTCATATGTGCCCCGCATCTAACAGTTTCTGTGCCTCTGTGCCAGGTAACTCAATAATGGCATTTTGAGTACCAAATCTTCTACCGCGCATGAGCTTAATAGCTGATATCTCTATGCCAACCAGACCTGGGATTTACGAATGTATAGCTTCTTCCACATCCTATGGGGTAGTAACTTCATCTAGATCCCAGCATTCCACCGTTTTATATTGGCAGACGGTTTTCACGCCAGCTTTTTCCTCCAGGACCTTGGTTATGGCCCTTTCATACTGCTTTGCATTGTTGCTGCTTCCACCTTTAAGCTCCAGTAGAAGTTCACCTTTCCGCGTTTTCCTAATCTATTGACCTTTGAGCCAAATTTCTGTAGCTCTGGCTGCTGCTTGATCGGTCTAAGCATGTCAGCGTAGAATACCCCACTCTTCTTAGCAATAACTATAGCATCCGATCGTATACGCTGTCGTTTCGCTGCGCTTTTTCCCTGCTCCATTTCCCGTGGCCTCCTTCTCACTTCCTTCTAATCATTATCAGGTTTAGTGATAGCTGATGCATAGGATTGGATAAGTGCCGTGGCGTAGGCAGCTCACAGCTTGGAATTGCCTTTGGTAGCTCCAATTGATCTATTGGTTTCTGCAGGACTGGTTTCGCCTGCTGTACTACTATGAACCATGTTTATTAAGTGTATTACCAGATTGATCTTCCTCACCTCCAATTTTAATTGGTTCTACTAGCTTCCTATGAAGCCTCACCAAAGAGGTCACAACCGCTTTCATATGTGAGTTGACATTTCGCTTCGCCTGCATTAAGCTTATCAGCTCTTTGAACTTAACGTCAATCTTCTCTAGGAAATCTGGTTTGTTATGAGGCAAAACATTTCCCTCTGCACATCCATTAGAGGGGATCCTCTTAACCTGCGGAGGTTTGGCAGGCTCCTGCACTAGCGCTGTAGCTTTATCCGCCTCCATAGCACCCGTGACCATTACAACTGGGCACACTGCTGATCCCAACTTAAACGGTGAGGGTGCTTCCTTGTCACACCTTTCCTCCCACGAAACTGTTTGTGGGGTGAGCGACCGTCGTGGGTCATCAATGGGTTCGATAACACATCACCGAGCTGCAAAAGGGTGTACGACGAACTCCATCAACTATTAAGCAAGAAAGATTTCGGTTGAAAGGGTTAAGCGGGCTGTATTGCTGTATTTATCAAGGGGAACTTTAAAGATCCCTACTCCACGATGCATTAACTATGATAATAAATTGGTGCAAAGAAAAGGAGAAAAATACCGTTCCTTAAAGAAGTAAAATACTTAGGCGTCACACTTGATGAAAAACTACTTTGGAACACTCACCTAAAATCCCAGGCTATGGTAACTATATGGATCAGCAACAGACAATGGGTAAGAACTAAGGTCTGAATCCAAAAATGTCATCATGCCTGTACACGCCCATCACTATACCGACCATGTCGTATGTGGTACCCATCTGTTGTCCAAAATTGGACAGAATCTAGGGTGCAAAGACTGGCATGCGTCTATGTTCCAACACCTGCCCTTGATACGCATTTGGACATACCGCCAATACACTTGTTCATAAAAAAGGAGGCTCTGCTATTTATGACAAATCTCATTTAAATAAATGGTAAAGATTCGGTATGTTTCAGGCATTCCCTTCTCAAGGATGAGCCCAATCTGCGCATAACCAACTCTATTCTTAAGGACCTATAGCCGACTAAACTCAACTTCCATAAAAACTTTGATGTTACCTTCTCGGACAGAGTTAACTGAGAACAGTCAAGACCTACGCCAATACGTGGCTCCCATGTGTGGTTTACGAATGGAATTAAAACGGACAGAGTAGGTATTTACGGAGTAACACTTGAAAAGCGCTTATATAACAGTATAGGCCAAGAGAACAAACATATTTTTATTCACTCTGACAGCAAGCCGTAAATGCTTTCGAGTTCAATTCGAAGCTGATTTGGAATTGTTTGATGTTACTCGACAGACTAGCATCAAATAACATTGTGAATCTTATCTAAGTATCTAGACATAGTGGGTTTCTTGGGAACGAAGAGTCAGAAGCACTCACCAGGAAGTGATTTGCAAGCGACCTCATTGGACCAGAGTCATTCTGAGGGCTGTCTTGGAGTTCCACAAGTTAAAAGTCAAACAATAGTTTCATGACAAATCTCACAGCTTTTGGTTACACATAGAGTTTGGTAGAGTAGCTAAAATCTTCAAGTACACTAGATCTCACAAAAGAACACAGGAACTACGGAGACTGACACGAAAAGGTATTCGCATAGTCTTGGTCTTCTTGCAGGACATTACAGAGCTATAAAATATCTGTATAACATGCGCAACAATCGAAATTATCAGTGTAGACTTTGCAATCTGGACCAGACGCCACTATTAAGGTGGCCAGTATATGGAACCTAAAGAAATTGCAGAATTGCCACTAAAGAATATTCTGGAATTCTTCTTCGGAGGATCTGTAATTTGATGTAATGTACAATATCCCACTTTCCCTCTAAACTAATCTAGGGAAAAAGATAAATGCATAAGCTATGGATTTGCACCCTTCAAATACAATAGAATTAATACGAACATCCTGGAAGTCATCATTCTTCCAAATTGTAAGTCAATGGACAGAATATAAGAGCAACGAAAATTCCTTCTAGCTCTTGTAAAAGAGCACAATATATACTAGAACTAGATCGGAAAGCGATCCGTATAGTACGCATTGTAGGATTACTCTTAACGATCAATGTAGAAAAGATAATGAAGAAGAAAAAGCAAAAGATTATTTTCTTTACCAGTGTGATGGTCTAATTTGGACCAGACTGTGAAATTGCATATTAATGTCCATTGATAATCTTGGCTTTTCAAATAAATACCAGTATTTCGGAAGAACTGCTATCATGGGTGTTGTTTCAATAGGCGCAAGAATATCCCAATGATAAGGTGATTAGCTCCCGTCCTTCTTCTAATCTGAGCCAGTGAACATTGATATGAATGAAATACAACACTTTTAGCACATTTACAAACTGACTCTTCTACAATGAACTCCGCTCCAAAGGCAAGACTTCTTTCTCTATACAGAAGTCATTGACTGGTACCAACAATTTCAAACTGATGAGTGTGAACAGTCGTAGAGAGAATAATTCTACATATTAAAGTGAATTTCTGGCTCTAATTGTATGTACCAGAAACACCGGAAGTAACAAACCAACACAAAAGACTGGTGAAAAAATATCTTTATGTCTCTACACAGTTTGCTTTTAGCTCGATACACATTCCCCAGCGATGTTCAATATCTTCGATACTTTGTTTATAGTGAAAATCTTCGAGCTCCTAAAAATATCTATCAACCTCAAACGCTCTCTCTCTTTCTCTTATCTCTTCATTCTTGGGAAATCTTTTACTACCGAGCCCTTTTATCACGATTGGAAACAGAAGGAAACTGGACAACGAGTTTATCTCATTGAAGAAAATGCACAAAAAAGGGCAGAGCAACCACAGAACACAACACTTATCACATTTTTCCAATTGTGTGCATCCGATAATTTTGATAAAAGGTTACTGTTTCAAGTTGTGACCAAACACTACACTTGAAACGCATCGAAAAAGGAATTCAAGAGAAAGCGGTGTGTTATTATTTGCGAATGATGCTACATACAATCAAAAGACTTCCATTATTCGTTATCGTAAAAATCTCAGATGATGTAGAATGCCAGAGACTTGTTGCGAGAGATTCGATGCAAAGCAGCTAGAATATTTTGTGCAAACGCAAACAAGACTTTAAGTTGCTGAACAAAAAATGGGCACGACAAAGTCATGTAACATGTAAATAATGGAAATCGCGGAATTCTTTTCATAGATGTTCCAGGAGGTACATACAAAACATTCCTTATCAATTTAATGTTGCATAACCGGGTTGCTCTCGCAGAGAATGCCATCAAAACTACTCGATGGCAGACGTACAGCGCATTCCCTTCTCAAGTTTTCGTTTAATTTAAACCTGACCGAAGAAACCTACATGCAACATTAACAAAACCATAAACCCTTAAACATGCACAATTTTAAATTGGAACGAATACAGCATGACCAATAAAAATCGCTAAAAGTATTTAATTAGACTCTTCATGTGTAGGTGTAACTAAAACAAAAAACAACTGTTCAAGATCCGAGAACGGCTGTATGAACGCCACCACACATTCATTCTCTTTGGCATTCGTGATGCAAATGCGGAGTGATAGCGCATTTACACAAAGGCAAATGCAGCATACTTTGCGAGAACAGCTTTGTGAACAGCATCACGTATTTTCATTGGCGTTCTTGATACAGATGTGTTGTAAAAATACTATTAAAAGCGCATACATTTAAAAATAGTTCTTGCAACTCCCTATTTCATTCCAGCTATGTATTTTATTAAAATTTAATACAAATGTTACAATTTGAAATTTACATAATTTATCAACAGCTGTATGACAACATGCAGAACACAGGTTGCTTTTTTATTCATAAATATGCTGAACAATTGCCACCGCATTCTATATTTTCTCCAAATTTTAAGAAAATTGCCATTATATATTGCACAACATGAAATGGAATGGAACAAAGTTGCACAAAATTTTGTAAACTTTTTCGCCCATTTGGCAACTCTGACCACTTAGCTGATTTGCCGCCAAACGTTATTTTTTTTAAGCCTGCGTTCCTGTGCACGTGTGCTCCACTCATTTTGGTTCTGTACGGCGATCAGAAGGAACCGCTTGTCTTTTCAAGTTAACAACAACAACAAATCAACAAAGTGATTTAAAATATTTGTGAAAATGTTTTATTTTTAAGTGCCTTAAATAAATTGTATATGAAAAAAAAAAATTGTATGTACAAAAATGCCAATTAATGCATCGCTCATTCGCTTGTTGTTGCTGAATATTTCTATTCTGATTGGTATTTTATTTATTTTGCAGAATAATTACAACATGAGCACAATGGAACCAATTCAAGAGGAAATCGAGGAAAGTTTGGTAAGTATACATTTATTTTTTTTATTTAATTATGGAATCGTGATAATCTCCCTTAACTGTGGAGGTGAAATTGTAGGACATAGTCAGTGGTGGTAAATTTTTCCCTTTTAATTTTATTAAAAAATTTTAATAAAAAAAATGTCCTCATATTTTTTTTTTTTTTTTTTTTTTTAAATAAGCTACTGCATTTCTAAAATTTTTTTTTTTTTTTTCTTTATAACTATTGTTATTTGCAACTCTCCCAAAGGGTAGAACCAGCGAATTTTATGAGTTGAGAATGACATGTTTGTTGTTATAGTACTACTTAAGAGTTATATTTATAATATTTTATTGACTCAAGAACATCGCTTAGTCTTCCGGTGATCTGAAAGGGAGATCCAGGGGTTGGTAACGCATTAACCTACGAGTGTGCAAGCTATTGTCTAACAAATTGACAGCGAGGTGATTTTCATGTGATTCAAGTCGGAGAACATGTTTCTTACTGCGGTTCACAATTTCCTCATTTACAGTTGACATCTGCAAGTCTCTGTGGATGACTGAGTTGCTGACATATCATTCAGCGTTGACAAGCCTCCTTAAAACTTTGGACTCAAAACTTTGTATAATTTTGGCATTTGATTTTCAAGTTGTACCCCAAAGTTCAATGCCATAAGTCCATACTGATTTGAGGATGGTTTTGTAAAGAAGGAGCTTGTTAATTGTGCTTAATTTTGAATTGTGCCTCAAGAGCCAGCTCAACCTGATTAGTTTGAGGTGCAGTTGTTTCCTTTTGTTTTTGATGTGGGGTCTCCAGGTCAAACGCCTATCAAGTGTCAATACAAGGTACTTCGCTGAAGTGAAAGTTGGTATGTTATTTCCGTTTAGCTGAACCGGTGGACAGGATGTGTGCCTCAGAGTGAAGTTGACATGAGAAGATTTGTCTGCGTTGGCACCAATATTCCACCTTTTAAGCCATGGCTCAATAATTGTTAAAAAGATTTCCTGGAAAAAATTTCTACATTAACTACTCAACCATTGAAATGAAAAGTGAATTAAGAAATTAATATTCTTCGATAACCGGTAGCCATTCGTATTTGTTCTTTTCCAGGCTTGTCAGTGGATCAATCAGTTAATTGATTCAAATACTCGTGAGGTTGCCTTAGGTAAATTGAGCGAGAATCGCTTTGCGGTCCAAAACTTGGCTCCTATGCTGTGGCATAGTTGTGGAACAATAAGTGTGTTCTTACAAGAGATTACCATGGTCTATCCGGCAATATCGCCGCCAACTTTAAATGAACAACAATCGAAGCGTATTTGTGATACATTGTTCTTACTTCAAACTATCGCTTCGCATCCAGATACGTGTAATCACTTATTGAAGGCAGAAATACCTGTGTATATATATCCATTCTTGTCAACTAAATGCACGTCGCGTCCATTTGAGCTTTTACGCATAGCCACTCTTGGAGTCATCAATTCCTTAGCTAAGGTAAATAAGATCCTATAAAATATCAAAGAAAATACATAATCCCAAGTCAATGAATTCGTGTTTAGAATAAAAAGAAAGAATCAATATGTTATTTATTGGAAACTGAAGTTATACCATTATGCTTGAAAATTATGGAAGAGAGCATTACAGACCTAAGTAAAATCCTCGCAACTTTCATTGTGGAAAACATCATGATTGATGAATGTGGTCTCTCGTTTATATGTGGAACAAGAACGCGATTTGACGAAGTTTCCGCTGCCTTGGTAAGTTAGCAGCTTGGGTTTTAAGTTTTTATCCTATTAATAATATTCTAATGCACTTTGCCTTAAAGGCCAAAATGGTCATACATTTGGAAACAAATTCATGCTCACGATTGCTCAGACGTATTGTTCGTTGTTATTTACAACTAGCGAATAACCCACAGTAAGTTTTAAACTAAAATTATCCATCCACTATTAAAGATTAATTAATTTCACCCAAAACAGAGCATGCGAAACCTTATCTCAAACTTTGCCATATCAACTTCGAAATAAGACTATTCTCTCTGCACAATGTGACAAAACGACTGAAATGTGGCTGCAAATGCTTATGAAGAAACTTTCCTTGGATGGTGGCGAGGACAATGTCAACGTCGAAGGTACAGTTGATGCACCAGTGGCTCCTGATGGTGGCGGCTCTGTTGGCCCTGATGGTGTTAATGATGTACCACAGCATCAGCATCAAGAACCACAACCACAAACTGATGATCCTCGCCAGATTGGTAAGTTGCCTGTTACCTCCCAAGCCTCCTCATGTGAGGCTTAGCTTAGGGTTTCATATATAATTATATAGATACGATTTCATTGTAAACTCACTCAAATTTGTTAAGTATCGGTGGAATTGATTAGGTAGGGCATTAACAGGATAGGGTATCCCTGTACTTAGAATTTAATACTTATTAATCAGTTTATAGTTTATTACACTCATCCTTAGTATTACTAGGTAGTATTTTTTTAGTTATACAATTAAGAAGTTGGGGCTTGAATTAATTGGAATTGGAAAGATGGTAACTTTATACACATTGTATATTCACTTTAATATAACAAGTTTGTCGTATCCATAAAATATATAAGTATAAGATATAAGTAAAATACATATTTGAGATCTGAAAAGTAAAGTGAATTTGTGAAGATTTCACTTAAGGATAAAAATAAATCATTTAAAGGAAAGATAAAAAATTTTAAACGAAAAAAAGAATTTCAGAAGTATTTTAAAGTAATTTATAACTCCGAAATACCAAAAAAATATGATCTACAATATAATTAAAGAAAACTGCTTAATTTAAACAATACAAGGCAAACATGTTGCTTTACTTTTATGATTTTTTTAAAAAAATTTAAAATTTAAAAATAGAATGAAATAAGTATATAATAAAATATATTTAAAAAAAACTGCAAATAAATGAAAGAACTGGTATTAATATTTAAAATAAAATAAATATAAAACTTAATATTAATATGTATACAAAATATGATATGATCTTATAATAAAAATAAGATGAAAGTACAAATAATTAAAAATAAAATATAAATATATATAGAATGTAAAATTAATTGTTAATCAAAAAAGGACAACACTAAATTAATAATTTTAAGGTTTCGATTATTATACTTATAAAAATAGCAGATACTTTTAAATAGAATTTATTTTTGATGACATGAAAATCTAAAATGAAATTTAAAACAAAATATATTAAATATAATTTCCTTATTAAAACAAAGTAACATAAACAATATATTGAGATCAGAAAAGAATGAGATAATTTCGAAAATACAAAACATAAATTTCCGATTAGAGAATCTGCCAAAATTAATTCAATAATTTTAAAATAATTGAGACTGCTTAGTTTAAAAATAGAAATACAAAGGGAACTAGACAACTTCAATTTGATTGATTTGAGATTTTTTGGAAGAGATATTAATTTAATTTAATTTGCGCAATACAATTATAATGAAATTCCTTAAGAGTCATTAACGATAAAAAAAAAAAGAAAAATTAAATTTAAAAGAATTAATAACAGAATTAAAAAAAAAGGAAAAGGAAAACAATGTACCAAAAATAAATAGAAAAATTGTACCCATTAGCAACTTATCTATAAGGTTAAGATAGTGAATATTCAAGATAATTTATCCTTCCAAACAAACAACAACAACAAATTTAATAAATAATAAAGAGATGAAAGCGATGAATGATTAATGTCAGCGAAAGCAGAATGAGAATATGAATAATAAGTAGTTGGATGATTTAGTATCGTAGTAGAAGGAAGTATAGCAAGTATGTATAACACACCACACATGTTAAGTATTTAGTCAGTCATAGAGACTAAATAAATGAAACAGAATATTGAAATTTGTTTTAAATAATGATGGCGACGAGCTGGCATATGCTATTATAAAGATATGTATGAAAGTTACTCTAATTACTGATTGCCAACGACCATCATAAACTTCTAAGATTTGCTTTCCAAATTTGGCGTCTGCTCCAGAAAGTCGAGAATTGAGTTCTTATTAGCAGTAAGCAGTAATATTAATTGTTGTTATTATATACAGAAAAGTTTATTACTTACGGTTGGAACTAATAACTAATAACCCACTAATAACTTACAATATACTAGCGACGAGACTTCGCCTAAAGTAATGTATTTTTTAAGAAAAAATGTATGTGTTGAAGATCTTGTACTTATTTCTTTACAAATGCATAACATTTTAAATCAATATAAAAATGTTGCGAACAATAAATGTTATGTCAAGAAAAACAATATACATAATTTCTATTTAGTTCTTTGGAATGGTTTGGCTAGGTAAGGTTAGATTAGGTTGGATACGAATAATTTTGCACAAATTGGGTTCCTTTGGGGCTGCAAGAAGGAAAGCTCCGTTAAGTTTGGGGTGGTCTCTAATCCTCCATTGCTATAGGAAACATGTGGGGTCCCTCTGACAACAATCACTGTCCGCAGAGTGGTGGTTCTCCTCATAGTACTGTTCACCTTTTCAAGTTGTGCTGATAAACCAACCCATTTGACTCCGATTGATTTATAGCTTCGATCGATAGTGGTTGCTACCTTTTTAGGGTTTCATGCTTAGAGTGCGAGTTCAGTTAGGAGTTTTGGTGAGGTGTTCACAGTGCCGTTTGCAAAAAAACCATCACTGATGTTAAACGTCTGTGCACTGCTGTTGTGGTAGTAGAGCCACCATAAAAGTTCAACGACATGGTCTAATGCCACCGCTGTCAGGAATTCGGACACACAGAACGGTTCTGCTACAAACCCTACCGGTGTGTGAAATGTGGAGAGTTCCATAAATCAACGAACTGCGACAAGCCTAAGGGAGCACCAGCTAAATGTGTCCACTATGGTGGCAGTCACACTGCTTCCTAAATAGGATGCAGAATCTAAAAGCCACAGTAGAAAGACATTGGTAAAAGGAGGCCCTAAAACCGTAGTCACCACTTTTGAGAAGTCATGACAATCTGACCCAAATAGGCAAGAAACAGGCGTACCGAGGGACTCAGTTATGCCAACGTAGACAGAGGCTTCGCCAATGCCCACCAGCCACCACCATTTTCGACTGCTAGTTTCACATTTGAAGCGGTAATGAATCGGTTGATGGGCGGATGTTCAAATAGGCCTGCAGTTGACGTCTTCTTTGTGTCGTATTTCAAAAACACGGGACCCCGATCTATTGTAAAAGATAAAGAACTTGCTGCAGGTACCATACTTCCCGGTTCTATGATCGTTCCTTCACAAGAGAACATTTTATGTCAGATTCGAATGCCAGGGGTCTGATATAAAGATATGTGAGCTGGAGTTCCTCAAGGCAGTGTGTTGGACCCATTCAATATACACTGTTTACGTCAAGCCTTCCTATCCAATGCGGATAACACTGACTTGTTAGAGAGCGATGCGGTTGTGGCCACAGGTCTCCTGAAAGACTAATTGGGCCTCATGAAGCCTTGGCTGAAGTGTCCGAACATCTGCATCTGCAGAGTAATTCCATATACTTTACCTTCTCCCTGAACCACTTGACATGCCCCGTCGCTCTCATCCACGGTGACGTCATTCCAATAAGCACCACTGTCAAGTACCTGAGACTGACATTAGATAGGCGGCTCGCCTGCAACTTCATATTATGAGCAAAGCAAATGTGTTCAAGAACATAGAGTGACTCATTAATACAAATTACTGCGACCTGTTTATGGAAGACAATAAAGAGAGCAATAAAACGCTAAGAAACAAATTGTAAAACAGTGGAAGAAGAAACTAATTAAGCGATAAAAATAAATCATTTAAAGGAAGATAAAAAATTTTAAACGAAGAAAAGGATTTCAAAGAAATTTAGAACTTCAAAATGCAAGAAAACTATGAGCTATAATTAAAGAAAACTGCAGCTATGGTCACCTCCCCTCTTGTAACTTTAAGCTAGCTTTAAGTACACCAGATGTGTAATAAATATATCAATAGATTTTGAGAAAGACACTGTTTTCATCTTTTTAATGACCATATATCATATATTATCATATCTGTAAAAAGATATTTAACAAAGTACATAATAACTAAAGGAGATCATGACAACATTAGTTTCGATCAAATGTAATAAGAGAGACATTTTCGGGCTGAGCAGCGATGGGCTTGCTAACAGTGCAATGTCAATTACATTCACCTTATCAAATGCGCATTAAAATCGAGAATAATATGAGTGGATGAGAAAGGTAGGTCATTTCATTGTGTCTGAACATGAACAGCGTGTGATTTGTAAGCGATAAAGAGCATCCGAAACATCCGAAATCGCTCTGTTGTCAATTGTCTTGTGTTCACTTTGTTGTTGTAAGTACTTTATGGATCAAAAGTTAGAATTGATTAAGCTTGATAACAATCCAGATTTCTACAGTCTTATTAAGCTTGTGAGTAAATATTTCACTTCAATATAAGTACATATATACAACGTAAATTCGGATAGAATTTGTGGTCAAAATGAATATCGTTTAAGACCAAGTTACAATACCTCAAACACAATTTTACTACATATCAGTAAATATTTGGAACATGGATTATTTCCATAATTTGATTTTAATAAGTAGTGATCAATTCAATCTCCTACTTATAAATACATACATATCGTTAGATTTAAGCAATCTATATGTCGATATTGATGAGAACCTTGGATATTAAGCTGCATTAGTGAATTCATTAAAATTTTGAAGCCCCCTCTACCACAAATTCTATGTGCTTGAAATATTGAAGATATTTATATACTCTTCACGCAGTGAATAGAAAACACCCATTTATATTCAGGTTTTTATTAGAAACCTTTTTTGTTTTTTGTCCTATTGAACTGAAATTTAGATACTATAAGTTTTCAATCAATGTCCATGAAATGCGTAAATTTCAAGACACTAGAGTTAAAACTTTTTTGTTGTTTGTGTTATCGAACTCAAATTTGAACAGCATAAGTGGCTGGCCCATATTCAACAACCGTATAGATGTCAAGACCCTAGGAATACTGGATCGTAAAGCTCACATACAAATCTTCCGGTCTATATGCTAAAATGATCTATGTGTAATGACTATACCCTAAACAGAAGTCAAATCAATAATTCAATATTTCTGAAGGTTGAGCGTAGGCAAAAACGTTTTCCAGGGAGTGCATGAATAGGTGAATTTAAACTTCTTTTTACTTGTTTGAATTTGATTATTTCTTCTGCAGTCTAATTGGACAGGTTTCTACAGCAAATGTTAGGCTTCTTTCACTTTGCTACATTTGATTGCAAATGATGATCTGGAACAATTAGTTATGAGAATCCCAAATATGATATTTATGTATATTACATATAAATTTTTAGGCATGCATATTGTTTCACATTCACCTGTTGAATTTAACAAATCATCAAAATATTACCATCCATAAGCGGTCTTTTGAAGACGTTTTCATCTATGATTATTCAACTTTTGTACAACACATGGGAAATGATGATCAAATTCAATAGAGGATTAAGTTAACATATGCATGCATCATTCAACAAGTTGACGATGAATTCTTGTCGTGTTCATCTTTCTCAATATATCAGCAGATTATGTATTGAGTGCCTAGAAATCTAACTAAATAGCTGAGGAATATTACCAATAGATTAATATTTTTTTTTTTTTTTGTTTTTTAAAACATGTTTTCGTTTTTGTTTTTCTTCTTTTTTATTTTATTACATTTATTAGTTTTTTCTTTTTTTTTTGTGAATTTTTTATACACAATACTTTTATTCCTTTCGGCTTTTTTTTTTTTTCTTAAATTGCTATAAATACAATACAATTAAATAACAATAAATACATAATTATTTATTGGTAAAATCAATTAAATATAAATATGATAATAATAAAACAATAGCTTTAATTCTAATGGATGCAATGTTTCTAGTGCTGGCAACATAGAGAGAGAGAGAGAGAGTGGGTGAGAAAGGTTGGAAAGGAAGTTGGATGGTAAGTATGTAGGAGAAACACGAACACATACTAAATACAACGCAAAATAAATACATTCAGACAGACAGATATACAAACACACACACACACATATAGTATTTTTGAAAGAACCCAGTGAACCAAGCAGCGAATATTGAGCTAAATTTCACTTAAACTATCGCAAGCGGGCTCAGAAACGAGCGTTGCTTGAACAATTACTCATTTGCTCGCAAATGATAATATGACAAATAAGACATACGGTTTGGCACACGATAAAGATTCGCAAAAGGCATGCTAATGATATATTTTACGAGTGTTTGAAACCACAAACTGAACGAGATATGATTCATTCTGGTATCGTTGTCTGGTCCAGTCGCGATAGTTTTGTCTACAAAAGTGCAGTAAACGATATCGTTTATGAAGATTTTGTCCACTGGGAATTTTAATTGAAAATAGTCAATACATACAATTACAAACAGACATTTTGCATATATACAAACGCATACACATGTATGCATGTATATATGCATGTACATACACATACATACATAATATGTAATAGATAATTTACAAATTACATACAACAAGAATAGTAAATAATTTTTTCTTTGATTTCATATTTTCCTTGTTTTGTCCTTTTTTGTTTTTTGTTTTTGTTTGCACGTATCTCCTCTTAGTCTTTCTTTTTGATTTGAGATTATCCTGGAACATGTTTTTAATTGTCTACAAACTTTAAATTCTTAAATTTAATTTGTATTTTTCCTTTCTTACTTCCTTTTTTCTTTTAATTGGCATCAACATTAGTAGCAGCAGCAGCACCACCACCAACGTTTGCTTCGTCAGGACCATCGTGCTGGTGGTGGTGATCAACATTCTTATCATTACTTTGTACAATTTTCAATGCTCTATCATTATCACTATTAATGCATATCAATGTTGGTAGCATTTCCATTCGTTCATAGAGATCGAAGCCATTCTTCCAAACAATTAAACCAGCACGCAGCTTTAGCTTATTACGATTTCGTATAAGATTCTTTTCCATGGCATAACCTTGACGAGCACAAGCAAAATCACAACCGCGTAAACGCAAAACTGGACAGATATCATTATTGCCATCGCCGATATAGAAGACATGCTCATAGCGTATATTGTGCCGTAGATCTTGTTCGATGACAAAGTGCTCTAATACACGCCCTTTGCATAAATTGGGCGCACTGAGTTTGCATTCGGTTTGTGTGTGGTACGGTTGTAGCTTTAACAGGCCATCGGCATCGAATTCGGCTGGATTAGTAAATATGGCTAAAATGCAATCAGCCAAACCGTGTGCCTGGAGCCATTCGTCAATAAAAACACTGTTCGAATCGCTGATAATAATCAAATCGAAGAAATATTGTGTATGCAGACGTTTCAGGAGGCGAACGAAACCGGGTACCTCCGGGATGGCGCGTATGGTATCCCGTATGCGTGCTGGTGTAATGCGTTGTTTTTGCAAGCGACGAAATACCTCTGCCATGTATTCGGTCCAACCAGCTTTGTCCACCAGTTCGCATAGGTCTTTGTCCAAAACTTTTTCTGGCGGCAACAAATCACGACACACAGTGTCAGTGTTTTGGGCAACCACTGTATAATCAAAATCAAATGCTGCCAGACATCGACGCCTCTGACGATGATGTTTATCGTGGTTGGACATAATTTTCTTCTTTCTTTTTTTAACTTTTCTTTCCCGAAAATTTAATTTTCTTTCAAAAAAAAAAAGAAATCTGAAAGAAAATATTAAATTCGTAGATTTTATATTTTTCCTTTTGTGCTTTTTCTACAACAATTAAAATACGCACTCCCGCAGACACGACCGCCTACGTCTGCGAAAATAAAAGGATGAGACGACAAAGCTTTGGTGAAAACAGCCGGTGGAGATAGTCAATACTAAAAAACTAGCAACTTTTTTCTAATAAGAATTGGCACTCTCTTTGAAAACAGTTTACTTGCCTTGTTTGGTCCCTCTATTTGAATTCAACAAATTCAAAGCCCGTTCACAGTGGCTATTTCAGCATTATGAATGAGTTTTTGTTCATGGTGTAAGAATTATAAGATGCTGCCAATTTTTTACAGTTATGTGTCGTTCTTACAAAAACCTATTAATGACATCATAAGAAAATTGATTCCTTAATTTTAACGTTGCACAACACCCACATATGTATGTTAAAAAAAACAAATTTATATTTGACAAACAATTTCTTTTCTAATAACATCATTAATATTCATTAAAAATAACTCAAATAGGTTCTTAAAGTGCCATGTTTCGCATTGGTTTTTGCTTTCAATAAATTTCTGTTTGATTTTATAATTGCTTAACCAATTGAATTTTTAATAATTGTTCTAAATCAACTTGGCGCAACATGCTCACAGGCTTCATGTGTATGTGTAACCAAAAACAAAAACAAGTAAAAAGAAATTTAAGTTTGCATACGTACAAACGGACATGGCTTAATCAAATCGTCTAGTCAAGCTGATCAAGAATATATATACTTTATCGGGTCTCCGATGTCTCCTTCTGTCTGTTACAAACTTTATAACAAACTTATTTTTTTAACACATTAAACCTAATATACCTATAATGCTTGACTTAATATATAAGTTTAACGAGCACTAGCTACTGGGGCCTTCGACTAGTGATTTAATTATACGAGTATCTATGTCCTAAATATTTATGTTTGAGTGCTTAAAAAGATTATAGAATTTGGAAATGTTAAGGGATGATGGAGTTTTTAACAGTTGGGATGGAACTTGGGAACCAAAAAGGAAGGACCTGAAACTCCCCAAGTTTTGGCAAGAGTCCAACAGATGATCTACGGTCAGATCACCTCCACAGAGAGGGCATGGTGGACGGGCTGTTTCGTTGAGAAGATGTTTTTAGGTATCCTGTGAGTGTCTAATGCGCAGGCGAATAAATGTATCGCTTACCCGTCTCGTTAAGTTGGCGGGTAAGGATATTTTAGAACACGTCGAGATGATGCTAGTATACCGATGATTGAATTGTACCCAATCAGACAACTTCTTTGATCGAAGGTGACATGTGACGAGGTTCTTTAAATCCTTGAAGTTGGCCGGTGTAAAGAAGTGAGACGGTGCGTTGCTGATATGCCGAGCAGCCATATCAGCACATTCATTTCTGTGTATTCCTTGATGACTCGGAGCCCAGAAGATGGTTATTTTGTTGTGGTGTTGAGTGCAGATTTTCTGGATTTCACGAATCGTGTGGTCATTGTAATTGCGGTTGTGTATGGCTTACAGGGCAGAAAGGCTGTCCGAGCAGATTACAAAGTTTCCGCTATTGTAAACAGCAACTTGAGAGGCTTTTAGAATAGCAAAGGCATCTGCAGTGAAGCTTGAAGTTGTACAATGATAGTGAGCCTCCGGCAATGATTATTTCCTTGTTGTCTACGACAGCAAAAGCCGTAGAGTGATAATACTATTCACTGCGTGAAGAGTATAAAAAGCTCATGGCGTCAAAAAAATTATCACTGCAAACACCAAATTCAAAATTTGAATTTTGTCATCACTGTAAAAACACTAATAGAATAATTTGCAGAGAATGCAAATAGGCTCCCTTTTTCATTCTTGCTACACATTTTATTAAATTAAAAAAAAAAAATGTACAATTTCATATATTCTTAAATCATTAGCAGTTGTTTAATGGTTGGCGCTCAATAAAAAGTAAAACTGCCACAGAAGCCAACTTAGAAGTCTAATCTGCATTTTGGTTCAATGCGGAATTTCATTCTATCTGTTTATATTCTGTTTTCCATGTGGTTGTTGTAAGGCAATACTGCATTTCGTCTTCATATGACTACATTTGTGATGCAACGCCACTGTGAATGGGCCTTAAGTCACAATGTTTTACTTGTCACTCTATTGGAAAACAATACATTTACATCTCTTATTGGTAACTCTATTTCACAAAAAAAAAAACAAAAAAAAAAAACAACAAAACTAATGTAGTTGTACAGATGGCGCTCGCTTTACACATTTATGTATGCATGTAAATACCATAAAATGTGTATGTGCAGCAGGTAGCAGCACAGAAAAGAATATATATATATATATATAGAGAGAGAGAGAGAGGGCGAGAGAGAGAGAGAACAATCCATCCTTCGTATGCAGGATGTATAAATTTTATTTATATTTTTGTTGCCAAATTGTGTGGTGTTAATTTATTTATGCAATGGCTGATTTGATATTGCGGCAAAACCAAGAGCCTGTGCAAGCTGTTGGTACAAAATTAAATGACCAAGAAGAAGTGACAGTTGTAGAAAATGAGCAAGTAAATAATGCTGATGATACTGGGTTATCGAAAACTTGCAACAGGCAGACGCAGCAGCCGCCGACGCAAATTGCAAAAACAATGAGCGTAGTCAAGAATAGATATGGTAGTGGCTTAACAACATTGACACGCGATGATTTTGATGGTGGCCCTGTTAGTTTGGACGAAATTGAGCCCGGTCTTTTTTTGGGTAAAAATATACACTTGATTTTCGTATTAAATATACTTTTGTAACGTTGATTTCTTTTTGTTTGTTGATTGTGCGTTGATAGGAAATCTAACTGCAGCGTCGCACATGGAAACGTTGAAAACTTTTAAAATAACACATATATTAACATTGGATACAGTGCCATTGCCTCAGCATATTGCGGGGGCAAGCTTCTTGACCACCAAATACGTGCAAAGTATGTGGTTTATAGCAAAGCCTAGTGTGGCAGACCCAAACAGAGCCTAGCCCAGCTGGTAATGTGCCAGGGTGGGGTGGTTGTTAACCAAGCTCCGTTCGGTCTATCAACTTAAGTATTCATAAGTAATGACTATTCATTAATTCCATTACAGTTGCTGATATGCCACGTGAAGATTTACTACATCACCTGGATCAATGCGTTGAATTTATAAGCAACGCACTCGCTCAACAAAACAATGTACTTGTCCATTGGTAAGTTATCACCTCATTTCCAATTTCAAGCGTTTACTTGTTTTCATTTTCATTATATTCTTATTGTTAGTTATTTTGGTGTTAGCCGCAGTTCATCGGCCGTGATTGCTTATATTATGAAGCATCATCAATACGATTATAATGCAGCATTTGATCTAGTCAAGTCGAAGCGTCGTTTTGTCCATCCGAATGCAGGATTTGTGGCTCAATTGAAATTGTACAAACGCATGGGTTGTAAAATTGAACCAAAATATCAAAAATATAAAATTTATTGCTTACGTTTGGCTGGCGAACAAGTTCGCAAGGCAAAGATTTTGCCACAAAATTTTCATAATCTCATCAAAGCGGATCCGGGTATAACACAAACAAATCCAGAACCAATTGTGTATCGTTGTCGACGCTGTAGACGCGTTTTGGCAAATAAATCACATGTCTTGGATCATTTGCCTCGCGGAATGCCGCCACCTTTAATGGCAGCTGTGCCAAGCATAAATGCCCATACTCCAACCAGATCGTCAATGGCTACACAAACTGGTACGGGACCACGATTACTACAACAAATTGCAGCACAAATTCGTAAGGTCTCTTTGAATGAGTCTAATTCGAATTCAACGACAACAGCGGCAGCAGCAACAGTAGAAACAGCCACTGGTACTGCCAGCACAACAGTGTCTGCAGTGGCAACAGGCAAATGCACATCATCAGCAGACACTATTCGTTCTGAACAACCAACAGTAAATTATTGTCATAGCATCCTTTTTATTGAACCCATATCCTGGATGTCACATATAACGCATAATACCCAGGGGCGTCTAAACTGCCCGAAATGCGAACAGAAATTGGGTAGTTTTAGTTGGATCAATGGTGCGTTAATACACACTCATACTTACATGTCATATTGTTTTTGAATAAGGTCTCAATCTTGAATATTCTTTTTTTTTTCAGGCTGTCAATGCCCATGCGGTGAAACAATGACGCCTGCATTCTATTTAATACCATCGAAAGTTGAACTCTCGAAAACTGTTCAAAATGTACAAACAACTGTTTGAGGAGATACCTGAGTTGGTTATCATAATTTAAGTTTCCAAACCGATTATGAATGGATTTCAGATTTAGAAATCATTAATCATCAATATCAGAAATTTAGAATCAAGTTTGTTTTTGTTTAGCTTCATTTTATATGTCTATAAATATAAATATCAATTATATATTGAATAATTATAATGATTGTGATGATGTTGAAGATGATATGAAATGATTTGCATTGTGCGCAAGCTATAGTTAGATATGATGAAGAAACTATAAACTTGATGAAATTGAAAAAGAACAAAAAGAAAATTAACTTTGGTTTTACCGAAAATTCCACATACCTTTCACAACTTAGCGAATAGAATTGAAGAATTTATAATTTATTTTGACCACTCTGTATGAAAATTATAATGGCAGATATACTTTTAATATTAAATATTGATTAAATCGACCCAATGTTAGATTATTTTATGCTCTATTAAGTTTCAATGCATTTCTAATTTATAAAAGTGTAAGAAAGTCATAGGGACTTTTATGTGCTAAGAATACAAAAAATACAAACTAAAGATACAAGACAAGGCAAGATAACTTAATACGAAAGCAAAAATACTCGTATATAAGGACAAAGGTTGAGCTCCATTAAACACTAGTGAATGTGAAATTGGTTTGCGATGTATAAATAAATAATATAAATCAGATTAAATCAATTTAACACAATGAAGTGTGAATTCCAAAACTGTGGAACATTTTTGCACCACAATTTCTTTCAATGATAAGGGGAACTTTGAGTCAAACATACATTATATTATATCGTTGTTGTTGACACTAAACTAAACTAAAAAACTAAAGACGATGAAGATTATAATGCTTACTAATCTGATAGTACAGTGTGTGAAGGGAAGAGAGAAAAGAAACCACAATACAAAAAACAATAATTATTATAATATTTATATACAATATGTATGTACTATGTTTAAGAAAGAATCCAAAATCAAGGATGTAAAATGTATTTTAGTGTTATTGCTTCCATTTCAAAATCTAAAGTATTTAAAACAAATTATCAATTTACGATAAATCTAAATGTTGCTTATATATATATATTTATCATAGATATAAATGTTTATGCATCTATTATTGTATTAAATGTAATATATAAAGTTAATTGAAAGTTGAAATTGTTGTTGATTGCTTAACGTGTTTATCTACCTAATTAACTATTTACGATTACTAAATGTTTGTTTGTTTGAATTTACTATTATTATTATATATTGTAATTGTATGTGTAAATGTTATAAACAAAGTCATTCGACAATAAGTCATAATTAAATTATGTACATGTGCTTGCTCATTATGATGCTTCCATTGATATGATGTTGATAAAATGATTGGTTATTATACTCGTATATATAAAAGTATGCATTCCTAATGCTGATATTTGGTCCTTACTATTGTTATGAATACATAATCTCTACATATATTTAATCAATGTACATTAAATATTCAAAATATACAAGAAACTTTCCTAGTTTTTCTTACCAGAGAGCTTGAGTAAAAATTCATCATTATCAACTTAAGAAGATTGACTTCATGGAGACGTGTACTAGATTAAATCTACTTATGTACATAATTGGATAAAACTAAATCAAAGCTGCTTCATTTCATTTTACAATAATACACAGGCACCATATTTATTTGTTGCTTGTGCCCATGATTTGTGCGATAACGAGCATGCAAACCAACGAAGATTGCAGCTCGTTGATTTTTTTTTTTCAATGTCACATGTGAAATCCTCCTTACTCCTTACTTCCTTACCTTTTCCATCGAGCAAAGATGCTTCTCCATAGCATTTTCTCTGCCAGATCCTTTGTCATTTGACACGAATTTGCATTAAATTTAATAGCATTCATCATCGAACTGAATTGAACTTGGCAAACTAATCACGAGCGTTTCTTTTAGCTATGGCAACCTCTCCATTATCATACACAGCACAAATGTTGCGAGCTGCTTTGTCTGTTTAGAAACTTTATTAAAATCATAAAAAGAAGGTAATCTCTAATAAAATGCACATTTTTCTCAACTATGAACTAAAAATTAACATAAACTTGACTAAAAAGACAGAACATGGATTCCGATAGACCAAAACAACAAAATCCTTTTTCGAATGACTTAAGGCCAAAAACATTTAATGACATATGGAATGCTAAATTAAAAAATAACGGCGAACCATGAACTTTGTTGCCAACCCAATATGTACTTGAAGAACTGAAACCCAGGCTTTTGTTGTTGTTCCATTGTTGATGATGATTGTACTGCTGATGAAGAATTGATTGCTTGGTTTTTGGAATATGATGAATAGAGAGATAGATACCGGATGACAAGCATTTGCATATTCAACTCAGATAATAGTTGTTTTTTTTTGGTTTTTTGTTTATGTACAAGAAAATAATTATACTACTCCTACTACTACTCCCATATAATGAAACGGAAACGTGGATTGTTAGTGTTCTGTTTTTACAATGAATATTAGAGGTCCTTAAGGGATAGATAGAGTAATTGAGTTCAATAGTGCCGTGGCTATGACAGTTAACCTGCGAACATTGCTTTTGTTCTAAGGGAAGAAATCTATTACTTTGCCTTATTTTCTCACTACACAAATATTGTTTTCCTCATAATTATGTATGGGCCGAACAAGTCAAACCAAAAAAGTTTGACCAATGGATTTATCGAAATTTTTATGATGTTCACACATCATTAATTTTTTTTACATTTATTATATTTTTTTTGTATCTCTTATATGTCTTTATGAATAGGACTAGCAATAATATTTCAACTCTTATAAACTAATACACTTGTGCAAGGAAGAGGAAGGGGTTCACTTAGCGCTAGAAACCTCTAAGTAAGCAAATTGGCTGCTCCATCGTTGCGATTCAGACGATATGAGTTCCATGTATGGACAAGGATCTGGGTAGAGGATTAACGTGTCGATCTAGTTTGTCCATATAAATACCTTTACACTGGGACCATTCAACAAATCAGAAACATAAGTCCAAATTGTTTACAGAGTTATACGGTATCACCTTGTACTCAAGTCTCAGTCTAGATTTAGAATTCATTAGCCAGTGAAGACTTTGATATGTGCGTTTTTTTAACTTCTATATGTTGTCGCCAGGTGAGCCAACTGTTCAGATGAACGCTAATATAAATTACCTCGAGTTTGAGGAATTGTAGCTCCATTTAACGGTTCTGGAGAACAAGTCCGTCGGTCCAATGTAAATGTAATGTTTTTTGGTAAATATTTGCCTAAAAGGTTGATATATTCTACCATAGTCATTCTTTTTTAACATCAATCGCCATCCTATGTAAAGGTTGTCCCGAAATTTACGCAAGATTTGAATTAAATAGAAAACAGAGTTTTTATTATTTTGTTTGTTACTTTTTTTATTGAACTATAAAGTACATAGGATAGGATAGGATGTCGAAATTTGCCATCACCATTTTGCATAAATGTCGTTGATTTTGGTTGATGCAGCGTTGAATTTCCTTTTTTAATACACGGGTGGATGTGGGCTTGTTAACATACACCTTTGACTTCCAATAACCCCATAAAATGATCATCACACGATCTTGACGGCCAATTCTGACCTGGAAATATCTCAGCAGTAATTGATATTTCACGGGCATTAGGATATGTGGCACCATCGAATTAAAATCACATATTGGCCTAATCAATATCATCCAATTTCGGCACAAAGAACTGTGTTGCGATATTGAGCACCAGGAAGTCACTGCTTGTGCAGCCTCATTTTCAAAAAAGTACGGTTCAATGATGCATCCAGCCCAAAAACCCACACCAAACAGTGACACTTTGTGAATGCATTTGTTTTTTGACAAACACATGTTACGACAATTTTTGTCGATGAACAAAGCCATCAAGATGAAAATGTGTTTCATCGCTTAGGATAATTTTGCTCGAAGAATCAGCATCCACTTGCTTACGAGTATGTTCAATAATCCATTCATCGAACTCTCTTCGCTGTGCATGGTCATTCGACTTTAATTGTTGTAATAACTGAATTTTGTAAGAATGAAGACCGAGATTTTTAGCGAGAATACGCTGTAGAGGGCTTCTTGAAATTTTCAATTCTTGTCCACGACGCCGAATTGATGTTCATGGATTTACAGGAACACTTTCTCGCACTGCTACGATATTGAGATTTGAACGGCTTGGTTTTTCAATTCATCTTGTCACAGTTGATGAGGTCGAAACACTATTCCGACCATTTTTTTATATGAAATTAAGTCCGCCAAACTTTCATTATTTTTGAGATAATGTTTAACAATAGACACGTTGTTCTATCGTGTGATGCACCAATTTTTACTAACCCTAAACTTGGCAGCACTTTACTGTACAAATGGTACCAAATTCAAATCTTGCGTCAACGACTTGAGTACTCTTGAGACTACACTCGTATTGTCATACCAATTTAATAACAGTCTAAAAAGCAAATTAAATCTTATTTTTATTTATTCATATATATATATACATATATATATAAATATATATATATACATATATATTTTTATTTATTTTTCATTTTCTTTTGTTTTTATAATAATTTCTTTTTAATAATATTTTTTTATTTTAATGAAAATTAATTCGATTTCATGGTTTTTATGATCTCTATGCTATTCTATCTTCTTTCTTGTATCTCTGTTTCTGTTTCACTTCTTTTCGCCCTTGAAAGACATGAATGGGATGGGATGGACGACGTTCAAAGCGTTCACCAACCGATGTCTTTGTTGTTCGTCTTCTCTGCCTAACTGTCTTACTTAGCATCTAAAACACTTTAGTTATTTGTCTTGTATTTTGTTTGTTTCATTTTGTTTTCAATTTGTTTTATATTTTACTTATAAAATTAATAGTTATTTATAATATAAACTTTATAATTTCATATTCTTCTCATTTTCTTCATGACTTTTCTGTTTCATCATCATCATCACCATCACCATTATCTTCTTCACCATCATCATCATCACTTATATATCTAAAGCATTTATAAGTTTCTTAAAACCCAAAAAAAAAAAAGAAAAAAAAAAGAAAACAAACAAAAAAATTATTAAATATTAATTATTATTTGTATTTATTTTACATTAAATTAAAATTACGTTTATAATTATAGCAAAAAAAAAAAAAAGCTTTATTTTTTAATATTCATTGATATCTCGTGTGTTTAAAGAAAAAATTATTTACTGTTTCACTAATGTAAATTAAAAAAATATACATATAATTAATAAATGAAACAGAAAAAGAAAAACTATTTGTTTTGGAACAAGAAGTTAAATTTAAATTTACATAAAAATAATTTATTATTTTATTATAATAGTGTCTTGCTCTGTATTATTAATTATTTTATTTATTGTAGGTTTGAACAAACTTTTGGTTTCCACAAAAACAATTGCTCTCCTCTCTTCTCTTCTTTGTTATCTAACTAAATTAAAAAAAAAAAAAAAACATCTATATATATTTCTTATTTATATTTTTTTGTGTGTATTGAATATGAAAATTAAAAAAAAAAAATTTCGTTTTATGTTAACAATGTACATATATACTTATATATATTGTATGTATGTATGTATGTTTATAAATAATCCTCCATCGATTCTTTGTGTAACAATAATTTCTTGAAAGGCGACCTAAGAACAATCAAATCATCTCTTATTTAATAATTAATTAATCCAATACATTAAATTACAGAAATATTCATATGATGGAAAATATAAGTGTGTTGTGTGTATTGTGTGTGTGTGTGTGTGTGTGTGTGTGTGTGTGTGTGTTTCTGTGTTTTATTAACTTAAAATTATGTAAACTTACAACTAAAATTTTTATTTAACAAAAAAAAAAAAAAAAAAAAATAATAAAATTATTGTTTTTTTTAAGGATTTCATCTTCAAATTCATCATAACTTCATCTTCCTTATAAAATTACTAAAACCAAGAATTAAAAAAAATTATATACCTAATTATGATATTATGATTAAGAATAATAATAATTATAAGGGGTTTAATTAAATAATTTTAAGTATTAGAAGTACATTTATGTTAAAAAAAAATTGTGTAAGCAAGAAGCTGATGATTTTGATTAAACAACAATACACAACATTTATATATAAATAATAATCTAATAATTATAAAATCTAAGTAGCAAAGTGTGTGGATGTGTTAACTTAGTATTCATATATCATCATCATCATAATCAACATTAACATCAACATCAACATCATCATCATCTTTTTGATCCACACATTAGTTCTTTATGATTACCAACAGCATAGCAACTTTTCTTTTTCTTCTTTGTATCTTATTCATTATTCATTAGTATTATTATTATTATTATTGTTATTATTGCTGTTGTTGTTGTTGTTGTTGTAATTATTGATATCACTTTCATACTATTATAAATCCGTAATACTACTCAGTTTGGGGCAATATCGTATGACCCCCACTCAGGCAACAACTGGTGGCGGTGCTATGCCGATTGTTGATGTTGCTGTTGCTGTTGTGCTTGTTGTTGTTGCTGATGTTGTCGTCGTTGAAGACGTTGTTGCTGTTGTTGTTGTTTGGCTTACAGCTGCCGCTGTTGCTGATATTGATGTTGTTGTTGCTATTTGAAGTGGTGGTGGTGATGAAAGTGTGGCTGTTATTTTTGGTTCTATACTGGCAATACTCGAAGGAGAATGGGCACCACCAACAGTGCCCATCCTTAACCTAACCTCTTCCTTATCCTTTTCTGATGATGATTTTGAAGAGGAGGAAACGGTGGAGGTGGACGGCAGCTGTGATTTTGTTGTTTTCGCTTTAACTCTTGTAGATTTTGTTGTTGATGTAGCGGAAGAGGAGGTGGTAGCTCTGTTCACACTCCTTGATGATGATGCTCCTCCACCACTTTTATGTGTTGTTATAAGTTTATTTACGTTGCCGTTGCCGCTGCTGCTGCTGCTACTGCTACTGCTCTTACTATTACTACTACTGCTGTTAGTGGTAATGGTAGTAGTGGTTGCTGTCGTTATGCTGCTGTTGCTGGTGGTGTTGGTATTGTTAAAGGGATTATCGTGAAATGTCATACTTTGTAAAAGTGATTTAACTTTTTGATGTCCCAATTGTTGACGCAGCGGCATATTGCCATGTGATACATTTGTATTGTGGTTTTGTTGTTGATGATGAAGTTGATGATGTGCTGCTCCTGCTCCTGCAACTGATGCAGGTGCAGCCATCATTGTTGTTGTTGTTGTTGTTGTTGCGAGTGCTGTCGATGTTGTGGTTAATTCGATGGTAGGAGGTGGGCTCATGATTGTGTTCGTTGTCACCGGTGTGAGAATATTTTGATTTGGGCTATAATTGCTGGTGATTGTGACGATGCTGCTTGTGCTAACACTGCTGTTCATATTGTTAATTGAAGCAGTCGGTGATGTTGATCTTGTTGTTGTCGTTGTTGTTGCTGTTGTTGTAGTTGTTGCTGTTGATGAAACACCTGCTACTGGTGGTGATAATGCTCCGCCGGATGAACCTTGTTGTTGTTGTACACGCTTTGTTGGTTTCATTCGAGCACAAGGCACACACAACATTGAGCTATGCTCCCGTAGATTCGTGATGTGATCAATTCTATACTCATTAATCCATTTAACTTTTTTATGCTTAACGACCTTTAGTTTTTCGCCAGATGGTGAAATTTGTTGCTTAGTTAAACCACCTTCTGGTTTAGTAGCACCACATCGCATACAAAAACAACAACGTTCACAACTCCAACGACCTAAACGAAATATAAAAACAAATATTAATAAAACTCTCTTCGTCTATTATCTTTTCGGTGTCATCGGTGTCTGTTGTCACTTACCATCTGGTACCGTTTTTAGGCCAAGACAATAAATATGATAACCACGATCACATTGCTCACAATAAAGCATCTTATTCGGTTCCTGTTTACGTTTACATTTAATGCAACATTTACAATCAGCACATTGCCAATTATAATTGCGTGCACGTGAAACCATACGCGTAGGCATCTCAACACAACTGGGATGAACTAAACAAAGATGAGAAGATAAAGAAAAGTATAAATTTGAATTTGAATTTAGAATTTAATGACTAATTGATAGATTGAATTTGTTTTATCTACCAACTACTTACCATTACGTCTACATGTATAGCATTTTATGAAGAGTTCAGGCAGGTTTTTAAGATTTCGATGCTGTGTATTAAGGCAGACGCCACATGTGGGTAGCGGAGCATCTGCATCATAATCATCACCCGATGTGCCACTGCCACTGTAGCTCGTTGTAGATGAATCAGAATCGCTATCACTATCCTCCTAACAAATCAAAAGTAAAAAAAGAAAAGAAAAAAGGTGATGGTTAATGAAATGGAAAAAATCTTCTTAAAAAAAAAAAAAAAAATAGTCAGCCACGCCACAGAATAAACAAACGATTTTGAAAACCAGCAGATTTCATTTTTCGAACGTAGATGTTTGAATGATTGGTTTCTCTTGCTTGTATTTATACCCGTCACTCGATAAAAGCAAAAATACGGGAAAGACAAACAAAAATCATGACAGATCACTTTATGCAAAAACTCTACTTCACCAGCTCTAATCACTTTCTATGCATTTTTAAAAACAAATTTAAAACATCAACAACAATTAAAGCTTTTTTTTTTTAATACAACAATTAATTGCATTTAAATCTTCGAAAAGTTTAAAACTTAAATGCGACCAGGTTGGCAATCCTAATATAGAGTGTTTTTGCTAGTTTCGTTCGTTTTACTTTGAAGCAAAAGGGATTTGTGTAAAATGCAAATTTATACTTAAAAACAACTGAAATGTTTAATTCTTTAAATGCATGTTACCGTGGAAAACTACAATATATTTTACAATTGTTGGTACTTTTATTAACTTCAGATAACGAAGAATTTGACCAAATCTAATCAATAAATACGGAAGATTGCAAATCAACGAAAAGCGAAATCTGTGGCACAGTGGGTTGCAATCAAATGGGTTGGCATTAAGGCAAAAGAGAAATCCATGACACGGGTGAGTATCTTTTTTTTGTTTGTTATTAGAAACTAATTCTCGATTGCCACCTTGGTTTACCAGTAGGTGTAGAGAACCTGAGCCCATACTGATTTGTTAAGTTCGAAAGCAAATCAGGCATCACAATGGACACTTCTGGTTGCTAGGTTACTAGCTCCCACCCGTCTCTTAGCCTAATCCTACCCTAAGAAAGTTAGTATGTTAAGTTATGTTATCTAAAAATAAAACTTACAGAACTACTGCTGCTACTATCACTGCTACGATCGCTATCACTACTCGAAGATTCACACGAACTTATTGCAGTTGTTGCTGCTGCTGATGTTGATGTGGATGATGATTTTCTCATTTTATCTAATCGATGTCTACTTTTACGACCTTCAGCATTTCTCATATTATTCAATTTCGTATGAATTTCATCAGCATTCAATTTTTTCTTATATAGACCACCATCATCTCTAACTGCTGCAGCTTTTGCAACAACAGTTTCATCAGTCTTCTGAATGCGCCTTTTATTCGGTTGTCGTTGTTGTTGTTGTTGTTGTTGTGAAAAATTAGTCAACATGCCACGTGATTTCATCATGTCTGTAGTAGCATCAATATTATTATTTTCATTATTGGCACCATCACAGTCAGCAGCATCATCAATTGATTGTTGTTTCTCATTTTCTTCAGCTTCTGCTTCATCAGCAGCAGCCGCAGCTAATGCAATTTGTTGTTGTCGTTCATGCAGAGTTGAAGGATTATCAAGCACCGTATTGAGTGGATAACATCTAAGAAATAAATAGAATAAACAATTAGAATTGATAAAGAAATTAATTAAATATAACAAAGAGGAAAGAAAGATAAAGTAGATGAGAAGGCGTGCATACCTTAATTCCAGAGGCGTATAATGACGATAATTTGCAGAATATTGTCCTGGCACTAAAGCAAGTGGATAGGCATAATCTGGATTCTCTAGTAAATTACCCTTTTCCCCATGAACAAAAGGCTTTTTAACTATCGGTGGCACGGGTACATTTTCAGCAAGTGCACTTTCTTCTATAGCTTCTGCTATCGGACGGTTAGCCATCGTTGCACCGGGCATATTCGGTGGTAGTGGTTGATTTATAGTAAACGTCTGTAAATCAAAGCATGCCGCACGTTCCTCTTTTCGCCTAAAACATAATAATATGCTGACGTTAAGATAAAGTTCATTGACAAAGGAAGATTGATTTATGTACATACGTTTTATTGAAAAATGCATTCCATTTGCTTGTCGATAACATAGCACGATCACGTGCTTGCAGGCCACGTCCATTGGTTACATTCAAACCGAGCGCCTTCTGTTTAGCCTCAATTTCACGCAAATGCTTTTGTCTAATGTAATCTTTATATTCTTCATATTTCTCATAGAAATCGGCATACATAATATCCAATATATCAGAGGCCCAAACGGCCGTTATACCAAGATCACACATTTTCTCCGATACCAAACCCTTTTCCTGTAACCAATTACGTTCTTCCATATCGACAGCACGACGTGGCAAATCTGGATACTTTCGTTTAAAACTTTTAATACCCAAATATAGTGCAATTTGTTCTTGAATCATGAATGTATCACGATTTTTCGATGGACAACAACCCTTTGGTGGTGGCCAATCATATTCGGCAATCGTTCCAACACTGAACTCCATACTAAAAAATGAAATAAATATTATTATGATGAATAGTAGTACAAAATGTAAATGAAAAGAATAGAAAACTTACTCTTCCGCAACACAAACTTCCATTTTCTTCTTTTTGGGACGTTTCGACGATGGTGTGGAACCACCAAGTGAAATATCCAAAATGCTTGTATTACTGACAACAGATGATTGTGACTCTTCGTTGTTGAGAAAATCTAATTGTCTATAAGAAAAGAAATTATAAACGAATTATAAATAATTGATAATCAAACAAACACACAACTTACTTTTGCTGCATTAGTACAGGTGGCTCCATCATTGTTGATTGAGTACTTGTGCTTAAGCTCAAATCAGCACTCATTCGTGTATCCTCCTCAAACACCTGTGGTGACTAAAAAATCAAACAAGTCGATTATAATTCATCATATCCATCCAATTCTAAGCTACACAATAACAAAAATTAACTAATCTAAGCTTAAGATGATATCTTATATCTCTGAATATATTTAGTAGAAAAGCTTACAAAATTAAACCCTCAACAATTAGAATCTTCCAGTTATTGGAATTAAGAGTTGTAAAACATTAAACCCCTTTACATTAGAACTTCAAGTTTCATGGGATAAATGGGATGAATTGCTACAAAAAATAAATTTAAAAATCTTGGGCAAAAGTGCTGATGGATGCTTTCCCACAACCACGCAAAATGGCTATAGGTATTGCAGAACCACGATAGATATATCAATCAAATTCTTTAAGAAAGTGAAAAGAAATTGATTAAAAAAGTAGCATGGAGAAATTGCAGACTTGGAGAAATGAAGCAAAATGAAGATGATACCGAACTAGTATTCTTCTGATGACATTGACCACCATTGCCTTTAGTTAAAAGAACTTCATAAAATACCATGTGTTGGGTTTAAGAGACTCAAAGTGATAGAGAAAGAAGCAGGCAGTATATAATAGCAACTGAAAAAGACAAGGCAAGCAAGCTACACAAACATATAAAAATATACAAAAATTTTTCCCTTTCTTTTTGTAGTTTATGATAAGGGAGAGTTCTAGGATCTCTCCTCTAATGCCAACCAAACTAAACCAACCCAACCACCAAATCAGACATCACAATGGGACGTAAAGCTTCTAGGTGAACTCGAAGCCCTTGTCTCTCTATTCTATTCCATTCTCATTCTATTTCATAATCATGAATCAAAATGAAATTCAAGTTATTGAACATTGTGAATGGCGGTGGTTCTTTTCTTTCCATATGACATTCTTTGCAAGTTGTATTCGATGGAGCATGCTCACCGTAAACATCAGCAAGCAAACGATAAGTTTCCGCTGCACTTTTCTTTGCAACAAAATAGTGCAATAAAACCTCCCGCAAATGATGTTTACTTGGGATAAAACTCGACATTTTCAATGAATTAGAAATATTTGTTGTTTATGCTTCTATCAGCTGTTATACACTGTGTTTAACAGCTGATAGAAGGCACTATCGAATGCAAGTATTAGTATTTTAGTGTGCAAGTGTAAGCGGCGATACTAGCGAAACTATCGGAAAGGGCGGAATCATATGCATACACCCAATATTAAACACAAACATAGACAATTCGACTTACCGGACTAAAGAGACCCTTAAGCCGTTCTGGATCTGGTGTATGTTTTAAGCCTCCAACACAACGAGGTCGATTCATAGCAATCGCCTTGGCTACTGCACTAGCACCACGCGACATACGTGGTGTACGTACACCACTACTGTTGCCGCTGTTACTAGCACTAGCACCACCACGTCCAGAACCACCTCTGGCACCACGTGATCCACGTCCGCGACCTCGACTACGACCGGAGGGTGATTTTAAAGGCGTTGTTGTTGTCATCATGCTAAGTGAATTTGATGAGTCTTCTGCAAATGTTACTTTCAATGATTCATATGATCTATTGCAGTAGCATTTACTTACCACCAGCACCATAGTAAGTCGCCAGTCCATTGCCGGCGTCATAAGAGTTTGTTAAATTCTGTGTTGCAACTACGCCGCTTCCACCACGTAATTGTTGCGTTGCCATAATTGATGAAAAGTCATTTGGCTGGAAAACAACATCTGGAACTGGGTCTGATGATGATAATATTGTTGTTGGGGGTAGCATTGACGATGAGGTATTATTACCGCTGCCAGCACCACCGCAATTCGATGAGGAGATTATGGTACAAGTATTATTATTGGCTGCAAATGAAGCAACAGCAGCAGCAGCAGCGGAAGCATTTCCACAATGAGCTTGTGTCATTAATGAACTGCTACCATTACTTGCTGCTGAGGATGATGAAGAGCACATGGTTAAATCGATTTGTGATGATGTTGATAAAGCAAAACTAATAATATTGTTGTTATGTTGACGATGATTAAAATTGTCCAATCCACCATCAACACTAGAACTCGAAGTAGCGGCCGCGACAACATCAACATTATCATCAACAAGTTCATTGGAATTTGATGCAGCAGTTGCAGCAGCAGCTATAATTGATGATGGATTAGTCTTTCCAGCACAAACGACGGCACCACTTCCTCGCCGCTTGCGTACTCCTTTCGTTGTACCAGTTCCACTAGATGCCTTTACTACATCTAAGGCAGCATTTGGTAGTGCAGCAGCACTTCGTCTTGAAGCACGTAACTGACGTTGTTCACGTCTTGTTGTTATCATTGAAGATGATGTTGAGGATGATGTTGTTGTGTTGGTATTGGTGGTATTTGTCATGGTCTCCATTGACAGCGTCATTGTTGAATGCGTTTCGTTAGTCTTCATGCTTTTCATCAATGTGCAATCTGCAGCAACATTCTCTTCCATCATGGAATCAAGAATTGAAGGCTTTTGCTCTGAATCAATCATATCAATGGCCAATCGTTTACGTAGCAATTGAACACGTCGTGATTTCGATCCAATGGCAACTGTTGCCATTTCGTTGCCTGGAGTTGTCGCAGTGCTTTCAGTATTAGCCTCATTATGATGAGCAGGAGCTGTTATTACGGTATTAGTTGCATTACGTTTTGGTCGTCCGCGACGTTTGCCTGTCGTCAATGGTGCTGATGGTTTCGTTATTGCTGCTGTTGATTTTTCTATTGAATCAGCACGACTTACTCCACCACCAGCATTGCTATTGTTTCCATCATAAAAATCTTGCATTGGTTTGCCACTACCAGTTGTGAAGAGCGCATCTTCCAGTTCAATGTTAAGTAAATGATCATGTTTTTGTTTACGTGAACGTTGATGATGTGATGATGATGACGTTGATGATAGACTAAGAGCTGTCGCCGCTGATGTCACATTCATGGTGCTGGTTGCTGTTGTTGTTGTTGTAATCATATTTTGCTTTTGATCCATTGCATCTGCAAGAACTGTTGTTGTCGGTGTTGTTAGCATTGCATTTGGATTCAATATTGTCATCTTTTTATCATCCAAAAACATATGATTGTGTTTACCACTATCTTCCACTAAGTAATCCAAGCGACGTTGTTTATTTGGTGAAATCTAAACAAATAAATTTTATAATTATAAATTCTTATCATCATTTATTAATAATCATCGATCATTTACTTACAATTGCATTAGCATCATGTGTAAGATTCTCTCCCTCGCCAATAATAGAGGAAACAGCAGCAGTGGCATGATGTCTTTTTAAACTATTTATTATATTATTGCCACCACTAGCAATGGATGAGGACTCAAGTAGATTATTATTATGCCGCAATATGTCAGTTGAAGATGAGCTGTTGTCCTCATGATGCTGATGATGATGATTGTTAATATGAGCATGATTGTTCATCAAAGATGAATCCTCTCCTAATGATGGTTCACAACTATTATCAGCATCATCATTGAACAGATGCATTCCAGTATTTGGACTACCTTCAGGCGTGTCTAATATTTCTATAGATTCTATAACACCACTTCGACCTACTGCTCCTCCTCGTTGGTGGTTGACGGGTACTGCTGCAATTGCTGCTGCTACCGCTGCTGGTATTTTAGTGGCAACACTAGCACTACTACTTCCACCACCACCACCACCCCTACCACCATTTGCCATTAGGCGTTCAGTTAATTGTGGATATTTGGCAGCAGCATTACTTGTGCCGCAACCACCAGCAACAAGTGTTGAAACCTTTGATGCATTTGAATTTTTAGGTGGCGCTGTCAATTGATTAAGCAATATATTCGAAGAACAATGATGTTGTTGTTGAACTGATGGATTTGGATTGGCAGCGGCATTAGCAACTTGTGGCGTTGTCAATGCTGGTAAACGTAGACATTCCAATAATAACTTATTCTGTGTATGTTGGAGCTGTTGAGTAGGAGGAAGATGAGAACGCTTTCCTGGCACTACTTGATTGAAATCATCGTGTTCATGTGTAGGCGTTGAACCCGGTGACGGTGATGAAGTTAAATCAACAGTGTCAATCACTTGTAACGGCTGCTGCTTCTGCAGATTAACCATTTTGTTATGTGGTGGCATTACAACAATATTTGAGCCATTACTTGCAGCTGCTGCTGCAGCTGCTCCGGCGTTGGAAACTTTAAAATTATGAAACATTTTTGGATCATGTTCCTGATTCAAAGCATCATCAATGTCCATATCATCAGAGTTGCGTCTTAAATCATCCACTGCATTAGCTTCAATGTCATTAAAGCCACAAAACTCTTGACTGTTACTCGATTCTCCACCGTTGACCACTGCGTTATCAAGACTCGCTGATGTTGTCGTTGATGCTGATGCTGCTGCTGCTGCTGTTGCTGTTGCTAAAGGACTGGACACATGTGCCAAATGCTGTCTGGCATTATATTTTTTGGAAATTGCTTCAGCTGCAGCCATTTTGGCAGTTTTATCCTCAAGTATGACACGAACTTTATGCTTTGGTGAACATAGATTTTTTATAGTCAATTTTGGTATAAGAGGCTGTGGTTGCTTCTCATTAATCATTCCTGAATGATGATGATGATGATGGTGATAATCTTCATTAATAGTTTTTATTGTTATTTTGGGTATTTTTTCTGTTCTTTGTTCTTGTGTTGTTGTTTGTTGTTGTTCCTCCGCCGCCACCAACTGTTGCTGATGCATATTACTGCGCACACCATACAATTTTGATGTTCCTCCTCCTCCTGTTGTTGTTGCTGCTGATGATGATTCATTCTCATCCACTATTAAACAATTTGATGAATTTGATGTTTTGATTGTCAATTTACTTAAGTGATGATGATGATCATCCTGTTGCCGTGATATTGTTAATTTTGGTACACGATCTGGTGAACCTGCTATTGATGCAGATTGCCTAACAATTAAGGCACCCGTTGCTGGTGATTGTGGTCCTCCACCACTAATTCGACTAACAACTGATGGTGATGATGATTCGCCACCTACACTAATGGTTAACTTGGGTACTGTTTGTGGGACAACTGTAGAGACTGTTGCACCACCATCTTCAGCTGTTTTAATTGTCATACGTGGCAGTTTTTCTGTAATTTGCTGCTGCTGCTGCTGATCAACAGCGGCAGCTGAGTCGAAGTCGATAACATTGCCAACACCGCTACTACTACTAGCATCATTAACATCAATGGATTTTGTTTTGATCGTCAATTTGGGTATACTTTGGGCATTATTGACATCATGCGTCATTATGATTGTATGTTCTTGACCAGTTTTAATGGTCATTTTTGGTACTTTATTATTGCTCGATGATGCCTCAGCAGCAATTGATGAATCAAGATTACTACTAATGCAACTTTCACCACTTTGTAAGGTTAACTTTTTAATGGTTAACTTAGGCACTATTCCTCCGCTGATCGATGATGACGATGCACCATCATCATTTGTTGTTGTTGTCATTGGCTTCTGCTGCAGCTGTTTGATTGTTATCTTGGGCACAATTTGTCCAGTACTAGAGGATCGACTGTTAATTGTGTTTGTAATACCAGTAGCAATTGCATTTGAATTCACCAACGGCGACGAAGATGCTGATGATGATGATGACGAGGAGGATGATGATGATGCCGTTGACGAGGATGAAATCAATGAGGCTGGTGAGAGATTTGATATTATTGATTCACTGGTACCATCCAATGATGTCTTAATGGTTAACTTGGGTAAAGGTGGCGGATTTGAATTTGGTTCACTCGTCGCTTCATTATCATTACTAGGCGCTGAACATGATGAAGCATCTGGCATTTTTATGGTTAATTTTGGTACAATTGTCGTTTCCTGTGTACCGCGTTCTTCATTCGCTGCGCGTATCGTTAGCTTCGGCACAATATGTGGATTACTACTAATGCTGCTGCTACACACAGCAATTATTTCATCTTCGGCACATGATGAAGAACAGGAACATGATGATGCATCAGATGTGCAAGCAGCTGCTACGGTAGCATCATTTACTTTCCTTATGCATGATGTGGAGGAGCTTTCGCCCCTGCCCCTGCCAACCGCACCACCACTTGTTGACCCTGATGATGATGATGAATTATGTGGCAAATGGATTATGAGCGGTTCAACACGTCTTACATCACCACAGCCACTGCTGCCACTCTGGGTATAATTTGCACTGCTTGTTGTTGCCTCCCTTTCTATTTGAGATTCATGGGCACCACCACCACCACCAGTTAAGGGTTTAGGTAATTTTAATATAATTTTATGATTTGTTGTTGCTACTACTCCAGTTGATGCAGCTGCTGCTTGTTGTGCTGTAGTTGATTTCGTTGAAGTCAATGACAATCCTTGCTGTTGTTGACTACTGCCACTACTATGACTACCACTACTAGCACCACCACCAGGATCAGCAGTCATTGCAGTAGCCATGCTACTTCTATTAGCGGCCCCTGAGCTGTTATGTCTTCCTATTACTACTAGTTCACTTGCTAATGCAGCCGTTGATGATGACTGCTGCTGTTGCTGTTGTTGCTCCTGCTGCTGCTGTGTATCATCTTCGTTCATGAGCTGCGGCGGTGATGCTGTTGTGCTCGTTATATGCGCTGGTGATGATGATGAATTATTATTTTCTAACTCTTGATGATGATGATGGTGAAGATGTTGCTCTTCTTGATCTTGTTGATGTTGTTGCTGTCGAAGATAGTGGTGTTCTTGTATTGTTGCATTCTGTGATTGAACTGCCGCTGGTGATGAAGTTGAACTTACACGTTGTTCTTCTTCACTTGATGTCACTACCTTTGAAATGCGGCTAGCAGCATTCTGTGATGAAGATGGCGACGACGATGATGTCGATGATGACGACGAAGATGAAGAAGATGATGACGACGACGATGTCAATGAATTAATATTGTTTGTTGAAATATTATTGTTATTATTATTGTTGTTATTGTTTGACGATGCTGCCGTTGTTGATGTTGTTGTTGCTACTGCCTCCTGCTGATGTCGGCTTATATCATTCATTGCAAATTCAAGCAGTTTAGTTTTTTAAGCAGTTCACAATTTCTTTCTTTATAATAATAATAATTTTTTTTTTTTCTTGTTGGTTCTATGTTTTTGAATTTTGGGTTTCTTCTGTCGTTTTGTTTTGCCTTTGATTACTTTTTCGTCTGCATTGTTGTTGTTATTTACTTTTATTCAATGCAGTAAAAAGTTTAGTTAATTTTGTTTCCATTTTTGTGCTCCTTCCACTTCTTCTTCTTTAATGGTGTTTATTATTATTTATTAAATTTCACAAGGTTTCTCTTTTTTTGGTCATCGGGGTTGTGATGTGTTGATATTTTTAACTGTAAAGAAAATAAAAATAAATTAAAATAAGCAAAAAAAAAATTAATAAAAAATAAAACCAAACACAATAAGGAATAATAAAAAAAAAAATGACAACATAACAACATTTAATTCATAGCAAAGCAAAGCGCCGCCGGTGTTTCACCAATTCTCTATGAATTCAATGTTTGATTTGATTTGTTTATCTCGTTTTACTGCTACTGCTGCTGCTGCTTATCCTGATGCCTGCCTGTCTAATTCTCTGTCGGTCATTCAGTCTGCTTGTCTATTTATGTTTGAGTTTGTTGTCATCCACACAACATTCATCTCTTTTACAACTTTCGCTTTTACACAAACACACATACACATCATATCCTACGCAATTTGTTTCCTTCTTTTCATTCAACTCTCTTCATCAACTACAGCTACTGCTACTGATACTACAGAGCCATGTATTTTATTAAGCGGCAGCTGAGGCGGCATAGGGTAAAACACACACAAACTGAGCAGAGCAAAGCAAAGCAGAACAGAACAGAGCCTACACTCACTCTCACTCTCAGCTCATTCGGTGAAGGCGGCAGCAGCCAGCATACACTACACACACTGCACACATTTATTTTCTACCTCTCGCACACGCTGTGCTCTACTCTCTCTTCTGGACTATTATTCGATTCGATTCGCTCGCCTCTCTTGCACATTAGTTTGGTTTGTGGCATCAATACACACTTTTTTTGTTTTTTTTTTTTTTTTTCTCACTATGCTTTTTTATTTGTGTGTTGATTTTTGTGTTACTTTTTTGGCGCGAAAATTTTCTTACCGGTGCCGGTTCTTTCACTCGCTTCTTCTTCTTCATCTACACACATTTGTGTTGTTATCATCATCAAAGAGAGTCAGTTGCCGTCATCGTCTTTGTTGTTGTTGTCGTCCATTTACTACTGCTGCGGTTTAATTTTGTTGTTGTCGTTGGTCTTTCTTTAAGTTAAGTGTTTAGTTTTAGTTTAATGTTTTCTTTTTTGTACGAACGAACGAATAAAGAAGAATTAAGAAGCATACGACAAACAAAAAACAATAATAATAACAACGACAACAACAGCAACAAAAAAAAAAAAAAATAAATAAAAAATTGAGTAAAAGTACATATTGTATTTTAAGATCAAGAAGAATCAACACATGTGCTTACTAGATATTGTTTTAATAGATACAGAAGAATACGAGTATTCACCTTTCCTTTTGAAAACATTTTACATAAAGTAAATAATGAATGAATGAATGAAAAGAGAAGAAGAATTGTGATGAAGATATAGATCTACTTATACTTAAATATAAAGGGTGTGTATAGTATTTGATTATCATCATATTCGCCTGATCCTAATCTGATCTGATCTGTTCTTATTTCCTGAATTTTTTGTTTTTTCTATTTTACAACATTTCTATACATCACATTAGAACACAACAGCATATACAAGTGCATACAGTGTCGGACAAAACTAAAGCACAAAACTTGCCATGTCAGTACTTTGCTCAATAAAATTGTAAAATAGGTCAAAATTTAACTTCATGTGTAATTTCAAACAAAAATATTATGTAATCCAATTATAACGAATTACTTAAAACTGGGGTTGTAAAGGACCTTCACCTCCGGCTTCGCATCTACAGAACATCGGCAAGAAATCGTATTTATTTTATCATTTTGTAACTACGTCATTGCGTCATTACGTCACAAATCTCACTCCCTCTGACATCCCTCACTTAACAATAGCCAATTAAATAAAATAAGAAATACAGTAGAAATAGACAAGGCCACCTACGGTCAGCGGAACACATGCGTCACAAGGCTGGTATCATTAGTGCGACTCATCCGAGGTCCTTTTTATTAATTTGTTTTTTTTTTTTTTTGTTCACAAACTTGATTTAAGGATCTTTTTTTTTTGATATTTTCGCCCCCAATTTACTTGAGGCACAATTTACCCTACGTTCTTCCATTGTTGCTCAGGAAACCAAATAGGTTGGACAGTCCTTGACTAAAAAATTCTCTATTAATAAATTAATTGGATTCATCTTTCGTAACAAAAGTTCTACACACATTGTTTTCTTTGTTAACCCACCACTCATCCGCTTCAGCTAAAATTCCCTCCTACTTAAAACTTAAGCACGAAATCAAATTATAGAATTTTGTTGCGTAGCACTTGTTTCTAAGTACTATGTACTTCACTTTTCATCTCAATGACATGGAGAGTCATCATCTCAATGACATGGAGGGTCATTATCTCAATGACATGGAGGGAGAGTCATGGAGAGTTTATTTATAAATTCAGTAGAAATGGTTTCCCCATGCCAATTCGACCATGGTGAAGAGAGGAGAGAGAGAGTCCTTGCTGCTATAGTTCTCGCAAATGATACTCTGTTTAACAATTTCCAATATATTCCCTTATGGGATTGATCGGATCTGCTACTTTAAAACTTTGATTTTATTTGAAATGAATCAAATCTTTCACACATTTAGCAGTGTGATTTGGGTCGTTATCGTGCTGGTGAATCGAATGACTTTAATGGCATTTCTTCCTCCCTATGAGAGAGCATTATGGTGTTCTGAAGAATGTCTTTGTCCATTATACCATTTACTCGGCGTTACCAGAAAAACATCGCTACTGCCTCCACCATATTTGATCATGCATTGCCAATAGCGTTGATTAAGGCGTAGTCTGTATGGTCTACGTACAAGCCTCATTCCATTGGAACCTTTGATATTAAACTTTTATTCATGCGAAAATAGTACAGTTCGCTATTTGACAGTAGTCCAGTTGACATGAGATCTTGCAAATTCAAGGCGTGTCACACGTTTTTTGGCTTTCTTGCGGATAAGCCATATTCAATAGTACGTCTATGGATATCCCCAATTTAGTTTGTATTGCTCTTGCCGATATACTCGTAAAAGGATCTTCAAATGATTGCTTTATGGTCTGCCACTACCATGGTTGCCTTCTAACGAGCCTATGGTTCTGGAAAAAACACTGTAATGAATGCCAAATTTGTTGGAAATATTCATCACAGATTCTTCTTTATTAAATTCAATATTTATTTCGGGATATTTTATTGTACTATTCTTTTACTATTAACAACAACCAATGAATGAGACATTAAACAAAAAGTGATTAAAAAAAGCTCCTTATAATTAATTCTAATGAAATTTTTTCCTGATTCTTCTTTTCCCAACGAATCGATGCATTGAGCTTTAATGATAATGAATATATGTACAATTTACCTATGATTATTGAACTTAATTATCTACAAGCCGTGAGGCCCGTGCTTTAATTTTGTCCAACACAATAACTTCTTAATTTGTAATAAAATTTTGATTAAATTATTATAATTCTTTCATAAATTCAGCATTTTGTCATTCATTAAGGTCCAATTGGATCGGTTTATCCTTGACAATGAATAACAAATAAAATTCTCAAGCACCTTGTGTCTCAAATCGAACAACAAAACAATATCCAACATAGTATGAGTATGGAAGAGAAAAAAAAAACAGTTTAATAAAATAAAATATGTGCGTGCAATGTGTCTTTGAGCGATGAGAGTAAAGAATCTATAAAGCTAATTGAAAAGAAATTAAAAACTGATAAGCAATCAATAATGGAAGTCAATGAATCTTCAACAAACAGAAATCGATTTTCTGACCTGGCTTTGGACACTGACAATCATAATAATGAAAAGACGAATCTGATGATCAATCGAATGTTGAAAAAAAAAAACACCATTTATTATTTATATACACAAATTCAGTAATATCAGACAATGCATCTACAATATCTAGGGATGACTAAGTTCGGTTAGTAGTTAAAAGTATTTAATCCTCCAACCGAAAAGTCACAAACCATTTAAATGTATCACACATATCACATGAAACAAGAAGCGAGTGCCTAAAGTGCAGTGAGTGATAAGAATAAAAGCCTTCATTATTCTATAATCTATGAGTATTGATAACACATTAAGTAAAGTTTAAATGATCTTGGACGCAAAGTTCGGTACATTTTAAAAACAGAGCAGGCAAGAACATTAAATAAAACATATATCTACTACATAAATAATGTAATTGTTAGAATAGAGCCGCCAAGAAAGATATGCATGATTTTGTACAATGCTACCGCTGGTGCCACCAACAGTTTGAGCACCAAAAAGGTTATAAAATTATTGCAAAAAAAAAAAAAAAACAAATAAGAAACCATTTAAATGTGTGAAATGTGGTCTTGCCTGACCATGCTACAAAAACAAAGGAAACCCTTCCTCGTTGTCTGATGTATTGTTTATTATTGTGTACCAAGAAATTGTTCTAAAGCAGAACCGATATTATAGAAATATACTCCCTATCAATCAAATAGAATAAGAAATTTTTTAAATCGAAATCCTAACAAAATTTGCTTTTATTAAACTCTTAGATAAATCAAACAAAAACTAGAAAGAAGGTTATCATCGACTATGCGGAAGATGAAATACTTTTCACGGGATGCCGTGAATGTTTCATTGTAGTATTTAAATGGGTGGTTTGTGTGGGAGGTACCCCCGTAGTGGTCCAATTCGGCTGGTTCCGACAAATGTCCTGCGCATGGTAAAAAGAAAGGTTCGTGCAAAATTTCTCTTTAGCTCAAAAACTGATGGACTAGTTTGCATACATACAGACGGACATGGCTTAATCAATTCAATTCATGACAAACTTATAATACTATTCACTTCTGTAAAGAGTATAATTAGAGTGTGTATTCCAATCAAATAGGCTAAAACGCTGAATAAATAAAATGTGTGGCCACCTTTATTTGAAATCATTTAAAAAAATTCAGTCAGGCATTGGTTCGTGAGGGGGCCTTAGAGGAAACCAATAATAGTTCGCTACAAAAGCTCTTTATGGCATGGCATTTGATAATGATTCGAGATATTTAAATTATCTGACTTTACGGGAAAGCCATCCCCCATTCTGTCAATTTAATATGAGAACTCATGTGAAATGTAGCAAAGAATCAGCACCAAAACGATAAAAAGTTGAATTTTGGTCAAACCAAGCAGCTCAAATAACGAAGGACAATACTAAAATATTGGAGGGAGAACTCATGAGAAATATAGCAAAGAATCAGCACCAAAACAATGACAGTGATGAATTTTGGTTTAATCAACCGGATCAATACTAAAGTAATGGAGGGAGGAATTTAAAGAAATGCTTATTCATCAGAAGGAAACTGTGTTAATCAATACTTTTGTAAAAATCATATCTTTGCTAATATGGAAACTATATACTATACAAGTAAATCTCTGCATAGCAATTTGGAGGAATTCAAATGACATTACAAATCATGAACTTGAGCATGAAACTTTCATGAAATCTATCTATGTTCATAGATATTCTTTTTAAGTTTGTTTAAGCTCAATTAGGAAATGTACCCAACCCACTGTGTTTGACAGTTGTTAACAAAACAATTTGTAAAGAAATATTAATAAATTAAAAGAAATAAAAATTGAAGCTCAAAACAATGAAATTATTATTGTAACTTAATTATAATAAGCTTATTCCTATTTAAGTATCTTCCACGAAACCACTCCAACTGTTGTTGAAATAAGGACGACTTTGACTTTGTGCATATATTGAATAGAATTTATACAAATACTAGAATTGTAACAATGGCCATTTGAGCGGAGGCGGAAGGCCTGAGTTTGACAACCGTGGAAACGAAGGTTTATTGGAGGCGTAGGTGTATTAACAAAGAAAAAAATTCTTACAAATTACGAAACAATAATTTTGAACAATTTGTGTAACGAAAGATGAATCCAATTAATTTATTAACAAAGAATTTTCTAGTCAAGGACTGTCCAACCTGCTTGGTTTCCTGGGCAACATTGAATGAAAGTGGGGTAATTTGGGCTTCAAGTGAATTGGTGGGCGGAAAATCATAAAAGATCCTTCAATCAAGTTGACATGCAAAAACAATAATAAAAAGGTCCTCGGATGAGTCACACTGATACCAGCCTTGTGACGCATGTGGCCCGCTGGCCGTAGGTGGCCTTGTCTATTTCAGCTGTATTTCTTATTTTATTTAATTGGCTTTTGTTAAGTGAGGGATATGAGAGGGAGTGAGAAATGTGCAATGACGTAGTTACAAAATAATAAATACACCTCTGCTAAAGCTTCATTAGAAACATGTACGATTTCTAGCGAATATTCCGCAGTTACGGAGTCGGAGGCGAAGTTCCGTTACAACCCTAACTAAGATACACGTATGTGTATTAAGTGTAAAGTCTAGATCAATCAAACCAAACTTCATTTTAACATAAATAATAATATATGACAATAAAATGTTTTTGTAGCAAATTTCAACTTGAAATGTGAACAAAAAATTAGCAATTGATAAGAATAGTCATTTGTTCATTGAAGGAACAATATAGTAACATAAAGCACATGAAGACAATTTTACTAAGTTTCCGCTGTCCGTCCATTCTCGGGAGAGGTGTCAAACTATCGATAGACTCTCATCATCAACAGTTTGCGATGATTTGAAAAAAAAAAAAAAAAAAAAAAATAAATAAACTGTCAATACTCATTGATAGTCAAATTAAAAAAAGGAAACTATCAGCATTTCAACACTGAGATCAAGATATTTGTATGGGAGCTATACGATCAAGTAACCCTAGGGTCTTGAAATTTTAATGGTTAGTGAATATGGGTTAGAGACTTATAAAAATTAAATTTCAGTTTGATAACACAAAAAATAAAAAAGTTATTCTAATAAGAAAATGAATTTGAATTTGGATTTGTATGGAAGCTATACGATCCAGTAATCCTAGGGTCTTGAAATTGACATGGTTGGTGGATATGGATGAGACACATATCCTATCCACTTTTTAGTTCCATAATAAAAAAAATAAAAAAGTTTTCCTAATATAAACATGAATTTGAATCTGGGTTTGTACGAGAGCTATATGATCCAGTGATTCAAGTGTCTTGAAATTTACATGGTTGGTGAATATGGATGAGACGACACTTATGCTATCCACTTTTCAGTTCGATAACACAGAAAACAAAAAAGTTTTTCTAATAAGAGCATTAATTTGAAACTGAGCTTGTATGGAAGGTACCCCTCCTAGTGGGCCGAATCGACTGGTTCCGACAACGTGTGAAGAAGGGTATAAACAGAAAGTCTCTGTATTGAATGTATGAAGCTTAAAAAACAAAAACAATTATGAAGGCGTGTGCTGTTTGCGTAGTTTATATTAAAGTAGAATTTCATCTAAAAGACACAACATATTATGTTTCAGTGATGTATATCCCATAGACACAATAACAGGAAATGTGGATAATTGGACATTACAAGTGTCTATTTCCAACCACTGCTTAGTTATCATCATCAACAATACTGTTATAAAATAAATAAATAATTTTGAAAATTGATAATTGGTAATATGAGATGTCTTGTGTGCTTCTAGAAAATACCCTGTTTTTCATTTCTAAAAGAAATAGAATTTGTGATAATTGGTACAAACAACAAGTACATACATATATACATGATGTATGTATATAATATAGAATCCAATACCTTTTATAAACAAAATGATTCGAATTAAAAGTTTTTATTCGATTCGAAAATGAAAGGGTAACCTTCGAGATTGAGATTTTTTTAATAATAAATTACAATATACATACTAATATGCATAAAATCATAGATGCATGCATACATACATACATACATAGATACATGTATGTATGTAAGTACATATGCATATTATATTCAGATCAATTCAATAACATACATATTTTTATTCAAAGAAATTCCAATATCTCCCATATGCAAATAATGGATGCACAAACACAACAAAATATACTAGCAGAGGCATGCTACAAATGCTTACTACTCTTCCCCCTATATCTTATCTATACTATTAGATATTAGATACACACTTCATTCACTGCACTTAAAATTAGTAAATTGAAGTAGATAAAAAGGATTATCTATCTATCACTTCAATCTGATGTTTGTTTGTAATGTATGATTTAGAAAAAAGAAACAAGGAATAATAATGATGATGATGATGATGAGGGTGGAAGGGTGTTAACCTATTAACTCTATTTTAGTTAAATCCTGTTGTAGTCACGATGAATTCAGTTCAGTTCAGTTCAAAACAAATCATATCAGCATAGTTTCTCCAACTCTTTGTTCCTCAGTGTGTGTTTTTTTGTTGTTTGTTTGCTTGTCTGTTTGTTTATTTGTATCTGTGTGTTTCTATATTAAAGGTGATTTGAGACAATCCAAAACTTTTTAAGACACAATAGACTGCAAGTGCATTGCATGCATAATTGAAAATGAAAATTCAAAACAAATCAATTGTGACACGCCACAATCATCATGTCCAGTCGAGAGAGACGATTACATTTTATAATAACACACAATATTATAAAAAAAAAAAACACATTACTTCTTGTACCATGCGTCGTCGTCGTCGTCACCGTCGCCGTTGTCTTTGGAGTAATAATAATGGAACACTTGTATATCAGAATTCATCAGTATCATCATTATCATATAGAAATAATTATAATTTATGAGAAAATTGTGATTTACTATTTAGACACACACACACACACACACACACACACACATACACATAATATATACATATGTATGTATGTATGTATGCACATATATTCATTTTAATATTGTTGTAATTTATATAGACACATTTTTTTTTTAAATTCTGTTCTCTTCAAAAAAGTTCAATGTTTTTATTGAAATTTAATTAAAAAAAAAAAAAAAAAAACACCAGTTATTTGAGTATCACATTTTATGTATAAAAACTTTGAAATATGCATACAAGTTGGGTGAGAGATGAGTTTAAAACTAATGATAGATGGATGTTAGATATATGGATACAGATGTACCCCCCTTCATTATTTGATTTGATAAAAGTATTGTGCAATATGTTTATTGTTGATTTTGTATGTTTTCATCATCATTTTTAAGTCAAAATATATAATAATTATACGATGATGAATTAAGACGGCAGACAACAGACAGAAATTTTTAAAAGACGAAAAAAAAAAATTTCAGAAGGTACGATTATCACCATCATCATCATCTTCATGATTATCATCAACATGCCAATACTAACTAAATAAATATACTTTACTCTCGACGTACGCACGCATGTAATTGAAGGTGGGGGAGAGCAGACACAAATGCAATGCAATGCAATGCAATACAACAAATGCTTGAGTTCAAATAACAACAACATTTAACTACAACAATATGAAGAGGCAGAGAGAGAAACACAACACACATTACACACAAATTACGAGTACGAATATAACTAATACATGTACCAAAAAGCATGAAACGGGACTGGTCGGTTGACTGTGAATGTGGTGGCATCAGTCGTTGAAAACATACTTGCGCGCACAACAATCGAACGAAGAACAACTGAACGAACGAACGAATTAAACCTACCGAGCGAGACGAAACGAGACGAGATACAATACAAAACGAAAAAATGGAAGGAAAAAACAAAAAAAAAAAAAACTCACCACGAAACACAAAATTCACCACACCAACGAGACGACGACAGCGGCCAACTACGAAAACGCAACGCATATAACGACAAAAGATGGTGGAGTATATATATGTGCATGTGTGTGTGTTTGTGAATGTGTTGGTCGTTGCTTTGCGCCTCTTATATTTCTATTATAATTTTTGAGTCAGTTTACATGTGTATGTGTGGGGAACAGGAAAAGCCGCGGCGACGAAACGACAACGGTTGCGTTCGCTTGTTGGTTGGAGGGAATTTTGAATTTGATGCGTTACGCTCTGAATTTTACTAGTTTGTGTTTAAAAATTGTATATTTTATAATTTTTTCAATTTTCAAATACAAATACATATGTATTACTTTTTCTCGCACACATTATACTACTCCTATCTACATATATATGCATGCATACATATGCATATATTTTGAGATATATATATATATATATGTATATATATAAATGTACAGATATATGTATGTTGTATATCTGGCCACACTCACTCACTCGCACACACACACTGTTGCAATTTACACAAACGACGAGACTACAACGAAGTTGAGTATTTTTTAATACTATTTTTTTCGTTTTTCGTTCATTTACTTTTACACATTTGATTTATGTTTTGCAATATATTCTGCTTTTTACACGTTTTAAATGCACGCACGCAAATTCTTTTCTATATTTTTCCGTTTATTTTCACTTTTATTGCATATTTTTTTTCTTTCTTTCTTGCTAAGCAATTAAAACAAGCAGTTCATTCGTCTTTCTCTTATTGCCGTCGTTCTATGCTGTTTTTTCTTTTCTTTTTTATTTGTCGTTTTTCGCTTTGTACGCGCTGCTGCTGCTGCTGTGTTAGCTTGTGTCCCACTTTCATATGTCGTTAGGTTTTTTGTTCAACATTCAGCACACTCTATACTATTTTAAAAACCATGTAGTCCATAATAATAATATAAACAATATTCGGAAGAAAAAAAAAAAATTGAACGAACACAATAGAAACAAACAATTACTTGTAGCCGTGATTGTTTACAATTTTACTACTACATAATTTGTGTTTCAGTAATTTCTACATTAAAAATCTCGTCGTACTGAAGAAGGTCTGCGTGTGTCTTTATTGCTACGCGATCATCTCAAAAATTTTTTTTTGTCTTCTTCTTCTTGCCAAAAATGTGTCTTCCAAAACCGATGACTAAAATCGGTACTCAAGTACTCGATTGATAATTCATTGGCGGCGATATTTAGGTGTTGTAAAACAGCGGATCCAATTGAATATGAATGAAAATGTTGTTTCAGTGCTGTTAACGAAAAGAATGGAATGTTTGTATTTTTAATGTATAATATTAACAGAAAATTATTAAATTAAATTATTGAAAAAACATTCCAAATGATAACAAGAAGATATTGTATACTCTAGTTAAGAATTTGCTCATCATCGGTAATGTTATAGATATCGTGTCATCTCTATATTACCCTTGAAAAGTTGCCTGAACCCTCGAAAAATTGATTATATTTGACTGCACCGCACTGCCATCTATATCAAATGGTAATAAATAATATGAAAATATGCGAAAGAATGTATTCCTTTTCATCCATCCGTTTCCCGATACCTTTCAGAAACCGATTTCAAGTCGTAATTCGTTACTTATCGAGTTACTCGCTGAGAATCAGCCGTATTTGGGAGGTTGGGGCAATTTTTCCATCGTCAAATTTCAATAAGAAAGTTGATAAATTGTTTTGCAAAAGTCGCTTTAATATATTATAAATGAATAAATTTTTGAATTAAGTTTATTAATTAAATACAAGTTGACTGTTGACAATTAAACAAAACACAACAAAGCACGCCGTCGCCAATATTAAATTATATACTTATGTACAGGAACTTGTGATATATAGAAATATTAAATTAAAAAGTGTATAAATTTTGTGTTTTGTGCTCTTAAATACTAAATACTTAAATGACTACATTACGTCCATTTACCATTGATGATTTATTTAAGTTCAACAATGTGTAAGTAAAAAATCGCAGTTTTTATCCCTAATATAAATTATTATCGGTATAACAATTGTTTTGTTGTTGTTGTCTGTAGAAATTTCGATCCATTAACAGAGACTTATGGCCTTTCATTCTATACGCAATACTTGGCTCGTTGGCCTGAATATTTCCAGTTAGCTGAATCGCCAAGCGGTCAAATCATGGGTTATAGTATGTGTCATTTGATGATAATATGATAAGATGTTCTTAATTCCATTACATTACAGTCATGGGAAAAGTCGAAGGTCATATGGAGAATTGGCATGGTCATGTAACAGCATTGACAGTATCACCAGATTATCGTAGACTCGGTTTAGCTGCATTACTTATGAATTTCTTGGAAAATGTATCGGAAAAGTAAGTAGTCGGTCTCACTAACACTAAATTAGTATTTATATATTATTTTCTATTTATTTTTTAATAGCTATGCATATTGTATGTGCCCTCAAAGTAAAATCAAGAAATCAAGTGTTCAAAAAGCAAAACTCAAAACCGCAATAATGCAATCTAATTGTCCTGTTCGGCATTAAATTTGATACCATAATATAAAGCAAAAAAACTGGTGGCATAAAAACAGATCAGATGTGTGCACATGATGCCACTCACCCAATCACTTGCTCGCTTAAATACACGTGGTTAAAACGATTTTATTTCCCTTGTCTATTGATCTATGATACTTTAAACTAAATTTTTTAAATTTACATTTTACAACAAAGTTTTGTAATCAAGCGGAATATTAAAAACAAAAATATCATTCAAAATCTATGAAGGACATGGAACCTTTGTATGCACATAATATCCTTTGATGACTGTTGCTTAACAAAATTAGTAGTAGGTTTCTATTGTCCCTTATATTTTGCAATGAGTGTGTTTGATACGCATAGTTGTGAACTAAAGTTTTGTCCTATGTACGTCGTATTTACCTGGGGCTTGTCGGTGGCTACCTTCGTATTTTTTATTGTAATTCTGTGCCACCTCTTGATATTTGCCCGCTTGCTTCTAGCCTGTTCTCTACGGATTGATCGCATTGATCTTGTTTTGTGCGTTACAACGCTTTCCTTATAATGGACACGAACTCTGACTATTTAGGGTTTTCTGAAGATATAACTTTATGCATAAAATAGCCTTCTTGGTTTAAAACTAAATGTTTTACGATCAACTAATTTAAAAGTCATTTGGCATTTTATTTTGGTAGCTTCAAGTCTTTGGTAATAGTAGTACATAATGGTTTTGCAAAAAATCCGTCGAAACATCTTAGTTAGGTTGGTTATGTACTTCGTATTCTATACTGGGTTTCATAATAATAATAATAATCGGATGTTCGGTACTTTTTGTTGCTCCGGTGTTACCACTATTGCTTTTGACGGCACCTTCAGGAAAACTGGTGCTATTGGTGATTTTCCCGGTATGTTTTTGCTGACGGTTTGGCTGCTTCTGTTAGTATTGCTCAATTCCTTTAAAAATGAGTAACATTTCCTCTTTACACTTAAAATTTTACAATTTACAATCCAGTGCCAGGCTGTTTGATAGAAGAATCTTATCATTGAAATAAGCCACGAACTTTTCGTCGTACCTCTATCTCCGCACTTGGAATTTGCGTCGTAGCATTTTTTTTTTATCCTCTTTTTACCGCAAACATATCTTTAATTTGTCGACGCTTGTTTCGTGTTTTTGTATGTTTGTTTCACTCTATTAAGTTGTGCAAACGTACATCCATTTTACTGACGACTCCACTTTAAATTCTGCAGTACCCTCCATATGCTCTCTTGCAGTTTTTGCTCCAAGACGCTAGGATTACTAAGACGGTTACCTCTCCCATACAAACCCAGATTCAAATTAATGTTCTTATTAGAAAGAAAGTATTTTGTTTTTTGTATTATCAAACTGAAATTTGGACACTACAAGTGCCTGATCTATGTATGTATATTAAACAACCATGTAAATATCAAGATCCTGTGATTACTGGATCTTATTGATCCGAATGACATTTTCTGGTCTTTTATTCGAATACTATACTATATAGAGTCATAAACTGGCATCTTTAGCAGCATCTCAAGATTAGAGTTATTTGCCGTTTCCAACAGGCTCTTTACATACGTCCATACTTCGTTCTACCTTGGCTTTAGAACTGCCAACTGTAGAGTCGGACGTTGTTCTCTAGGCAAAGTTGAGACTTTAGACCTCAAAGGAGGTCAATATGTATATATGTATGTATTTTATATTTTAGCTGCATCTGTTTCATGTTAACATGGTAAGCACAACAAGGTTTTTGACTTCTCTGTGTTTTTTCACAATTTTCCCATTAATTCGAATATTAATGCTTTAATGGATAATTTTATTTTGATCTACAGAAAACGTGCATATTTTGTGGATCTTTTTGTTCGGAAAAGTAATCAAGTCGCAATAAATATGTATAAAAATCTAGGCTACATCATATATCGTACCATATTAGAATATTATTCTGGTGATCAAGATGAAGATGCTTATGGTAAGTTTAAATATGTTTAATTCAATATTTAAAGTATTTCTATTTTATTATTTATTCATTTTTGCAGATATGCGCAAAGCTCTCTCAAGGGATACTGACCAAAAGTCTATAATACCATACACGCAACCAGTACGACTGGAAGATTTAGACATGAATTGAATGAACCTTAAAAAATAACAGAAATATGCATTGATTGCGTGATTTGTTGAATTGAATTGAATTTCATTGAATTGAATGATTGATAATAAGTTGCTAACATTAGAGCATAAGCATTAAGTATTGTACTTATAGAAAAATGCACAGAAACACACAACACACAATGGACTTGCATTGAATCTAAACTGAAGTGTTAAATAAGATTTTTATAAGTTTGTCATGAAGTGTGTAACAGGCAGAAGGAGATACCTTCCATACAAACCACCCATTTGAATTCTTATTAGAAAAACTTTTTTCTTTTTTGTCCTATCGAACTGAAACTTGGACACTATCAGTTTCCAAGACAGGCGCAGGACATTTGTCGGAACAAGCTGAATCGAACCACTAGGGGAGATACCATATAAATCTATTTTGCAACAAAGTTTTTAAAATTTTCTGAAAATATCTTACTGATTAAAATTTTTTCGATTTTCTTTCCATTGTGTTTCCAATAATTTGTCATGAGACAGAAGCCCTCAGAACAAATTTGAAGATTTCCTGTGTGTTTATCATTCTAAAAAAAAATTCAAAAAAAAATATTTTAAATGATTTTTGATTTCTTTCTAAAAAATCCTCATTTCAACTTATCTTGGGTTTTCTTCAGTTTAAATTTTGTGCAATTACAATCAATACAAGTGTCTAAAATCGATGTAAATAATAATGATAATAATATTTATAATAATAGTAAAATACTTCCTCATCATATTAAAGTTATTTTCTTTTCTAATTGTATTTCTAATTTAAATTTTTTTTTTTTTTTGGTTATTATTTTTTGTTAATAATCTTATTTTCCAAGTCTTTAAGTTTTTATAACATTTCTTTTCAAAGTCCCCATAAATTTCAGAGTAAATAACGTTAAAAAAAAAAACTTAAGAATAAAAGAAAACCAAAGGTAAATAATAAATAAATGTTAAAATTTTAACTAATAGTAATTAATAATGTATATGATTTTAATTTGCAAATTTAATTTTATTTTAGTTTAATTTTGTATATAATTTTTCTTATTTTTTGCCATTTCTCCATATCCATTTTCATTTTTAGAATTTTAATGTAATTTTTATTACGATAAAAATATAATATTTTCTTTTTGTTTTTTACATTTTCCAACAGATAACGATGCGTGAGTTACGCATTATGTTGAACCAAACTCAATAGTAACAATGTTGTCGATGATGATGATGATGATGATGATGATGATGGCTATGACGATTATGTGTCCGCAAAGATGAATAAATCAATTAGATCTTAAAACTTAATTGGCAATCAAATGAAAAAATGAAAATAAGAATAAACAAAACGAAATAAAACATTTAAAATCAATTCTAGATTTCATTTAATTATATTTTCCTATGCATTCTTTTGTGATTGTAAAAGTACAATATATTTTTTAATTTTGAATTGATTATATCCTCATTGTGATACAATATCCCTTTCTATACAAAGTCAATGGATAATATAATATATACTTACCAAGGTCTATCAGTTTTTGAAGCTCAAATACATAAGTTTAATTCTATTGTAAGCTATGGCAAATTAACATAAGACTTATCATTTATTTTAAATGAAATTTGTATGAAAGAAGTAAAAAGAGGTTTTTTCAGTAAACGCAGAACTATAGGTAGGGAAGAAATATGTATTTAGGAACAATTTGATTGATGTTCTATGATTTACACTAGTGTATGACAGATTTTCTATAAAAACTCGGAGGCTAGGGACTAGTTTACATGATGGCCAATGATGTCTTTTATTGGTTGGTTTATCGTAAAATATCTGATAATAACAAGCAGTTTAGGGACGAGTAATATATGTATTTAGTTATATTGATTCTCAAGTCAATATATACAAACAATACTTTATGAAGTCTAATAAATACCAAGGAATATAGATAATAGTTCATTATTTTTTCTTTACTCAGCAGGGAGTGGTAAGCAACACTGATGATGATTTCAATTGAATAGATCAATTACATATGTATGAAACTGGGCCTGTGTTAATATCAAAAATAAAAGTAATTAACTGTGTCAGCTATCAAAATATATTGTCACATCACAACTTGATGCTTTCATGTGTCCATATAATTCAATATGTATTCGATCGAAATGCTTGTGGTTGTAGCAGAGTGAAAAGAAATCAAATCACAAATAATAGTTTCGATCTACTAAATGGCAACTGCCTGCTCATTTGCTAATAAGTACATAATCTGATAAAGTAGAATTCAAATTCTTTGACAAAAATACAAATTGGCTTTGTTTTCATTTAATCAGTAATTTAATGTAATTTTTAATGAATTTTCGTATGTATTTTTTTACATTTTGTGCTCATTAATTCTGTATTCAATTTTAACCTAAGCGTAGAAATAGCATCACAGATATTTGCTGTCTTAAAACTATGATTCATGCATATGAATTTTTGTAAAGTGTCAATAGCTTTACATGCTTCACTTATCGATGGTGGTGTTTCAAAACGATTATTTTCTACGCTATCATGTTCATGTTCAAGTTCATGCTGCTGCTGCTGCTGCTGCTGATGCTGATGCTGATTATGATGATGATGATGATGAGGACGATGATATTGTAGTGGTGTTTGGAGGAGATTGTGGTGGTGCTGCTGTTGTTGTTGTTGCTTCTGTTCATTATTATGAAAAACGTCAGAGATTTGTAAATTATCATCAATGTGTATGAAGTCATCTTCTAAAGCAATTTGGCCATTTGTAGCATGTTTTGCCAGTTGTTGTAATAAAATTGCTAATGTCGTCAAATTACCGTTACTTTGACCATTGCCTTCTTCATCATCATCGGCATTTCTGCTCTCATCATCAATTGACGATGCACTTTGGCACATAAAGCCAGCTAAACGAAATGAACGCAATATGGTTAAGGCAGTGACAGTGTTCCAAGCTTCGCTTAACATTAGCAAAGCATCGAATATATTTATAGGTAATGATGATGATTCTGATTGGGATTCTGTAATCTTTTGTAACATACGAGTTACTTGAAGTTTTCTGTAAACAGTTTTCAATGATTTAACAATTCCATGCTCCAAGGGGCATAATACCATCATCATTGTTGTTGGCTCAGTTTTCGATGGTAAGAATTGTATATTGATACACTGAAGGCCCTCAATATATGGATGCACTTGACAATTATCCAGGATCAAGCATATTTTTCGTTCTATTTTGGCCAAACTGACATCCCATTCATGCAACCATTTCTCAAATATCGTCGTTGTCATCCAAGCCTTCGTATGACTCTCATATATCACTGATGATGGCAAGGAGCAATGATTTGGTTTCTTGGATTTACCAATGACAAGCAATGGTCTCTTTATGGTGCCAGTAACATTTGTTGCCACCAGAATTGTTAAACGCTCATTGGACCATTCACCATTTGTACATTTCACGCTTTTAAATTTGTATGCTTCAAAAGGATTCACATTATAAAATAAACCGAATTCTTTTGCATAGAAAATATTATCCGGAGCATATACAGAACATAATAAAGGCCAAGTACCTAAGAGCCAGGATTCAGCAACAGGTGAATAGGTTGAGCACATCAAAGGCCAAGTATCCAATAGCCATGATTCACTCGAGGTTCGCTGGTGCTGATGTTGGTTTTGATGAGGATGTGGCTGTGGGTGAGGATGTGATCTGTTTCCTGCAGCCTTTTCCTTGTTTTTCCTTGTTGTTGTGGTAGGTTTATTAAATTGTATATTATTACGTGTGCGAAAACGTTGAATCCATGATGATGTTATAAGGTGTTCACCCAAACCCAATTTCGATGCAAATTCATTGGCTTTTGCCTGCATAACTGCCCCATTAAGGGGCATATTAAGACTTTGTTGTTGCTTATACCAACTCAATAGAACTTGATCCAGTTGATTATTAAAGGAACCGCGCATACGCCTTATATTCAATGAATTCGTATCCAGTGAGGCCAGAGTTTGATTTTTATTCTTATATATTGTCGATATAGTAGAATGACTTACACCAAAATCTCTGGCAATTTGTGAATTTTTTTCGCCACTCTCCAAACGTCGAACAATTTCCAATTTCTCTTTAACTGTAAATGATTTTCTTTTACAAGCCATTCTTATCTGTCGTCTTACATATGAGAAATGTTGAAAAATTTCCAAAGTTTCATTCAAACCAAAATAAAATCGTTTCTTGCTGCTTTTGTTTACTATTTAATCCAAAGACGGACGACGACAACAATTTACATACACACAAACAAGAAAAACAAACAACAAAAGACAAGAAATATCTGTCTGTATCTGTATCACTAATCATGAAAACCAATACCTATATATATCATGGTATATATGAAATTAGTTCCGATGTACAAACGATACGATACAATAGACATGAACCACAGGTTCGATTGTTTCCGCTTACTGTCGATATCACCTGTATTTGGTATTAATCGTTTATTTTTTTTGTGTATTTGGTATTCATTTAATATCGTGTGTATTCGATTATCGATATCGTGTGTACATTTCAATTAAAACGAATCATTCGAAACTGTCTGTCATTGGTAAATAGATAACAATAATACTTTCTTCTTGACGAGCGACACACTTATCATTTATTTCGCCGGTCGGTTGGTCGGTCACTTGCAACAATATTTTGTCTTCAATGTGGTCGTTACTAACCGAACCGGTTTCGTCGACTTCTCAATCTTTTTTTTTGGATATGTACTTCAAAAATTTTCAAAAATTCGCTTTCCTGTTGGTTTTCGATTAATGCGACTTTAGGGTCTCAATGCTTCTCTCATATGATTTGTACGGATTTATATGGATCATTTTTCGCTTGCTAGATAGAAATTTGTTGTTATAGTGTTTTCAATGTTTTCATGCTCTTTTTTTTTTTCTCTTTGCTAATTGCGAACGACAAACACAAAAAAAACTAAGGCTCATGCAAACCCAAACAAATACACAAACACATGCGCTGTACATATGTATGGATATACTTATATACGAAAGCGAATGAGCAAATAAAAAAGGCGAACGAAGAACACTTTGTATATCTCAAATTTTCCTTGTGTGCATCTGTCGGTCGCTCCTCTTTTTGTTTCGCTTGGATCGTTTTATCGATACCCTACACCATACATACATATCATAGTTGTGGATAAAACAATGAATTCAATGAACGCAAAATATACAACAGACACAACATAAGTATGTATAAGCGAAGTATAGTCAGTCAGTCAGCCAGTCAAGCAGTTGGGCAATCCACGCAAACCTAGTTGAGAAACGTGTGAGCGTACTGCCTACATACATACAATACACTCTTATACTAACGTACTACGTACACAGCTGCAATCAATGAAGAATTATATGAACAAGTACGAATGTATTTACAGTGTATGAATATGACCTTATATACCACCCCAGTCGGAATTAAACTATGTACAGAAACATATTGTATTTGAAAACAGAGAGCATATTATTTCCATATGCTATGCAACACTTAATTCCTTAGCTAAGTGAAAATAATGAAGATTCCGATTTCTAGACTTCATCTGCGGATGGGTCACAAATGTATGTAAATACTAAGTCATATCAACAATAGATTATCGGGTTTCATTTGATATAATTAATATGATCATTTGTGCCCATTGTCTCTATGAAACTACTTTCCTCTGCTCTGATTTTTTGAAAATGATATTGAATGATCTGATGAAATCGAATCGGATCACTGGAAAACGTAGCAATCATTCAATTCTCGGAATAGAGCATAAATTGTAAACAGTACAATTATATTTAGTATTCATACTTAATTGAATGAATTTGACTTTCATATTATTTTAATGAGTTTGTTGAGTGAATGGGTCATGAACGAAGCGGTGCCAAATTGAATTGAATATAGTCTGTACTCGTGTGTAATTTTGAGTAGTAAGAAGGAGATTTTTTTTTAATTTTTTGTATTCATGTATTCGTTCAAGGAGGAATTAGTGTATGTACTCGTACTAGTACTACATAAATATTTGTTTGCGTTCGTTTTGTACGTAATCAAACGAAACTATCAAATGAATGCGATGTGTGCAATGAATTTTTTGTACTTTTATTTTACAAACTGTTTTGTTCAATTCTATGTAGCAGCTCATTGAGAAAAATGCGAACTCATTGCTACGTGTGGCTGGTTGCCGAAAGAGACCACGAAATAGAGACATGCAGTAGAACATTCACATTGCCAACAAGGGTTGTAATTCATGAATGTTTAATGTATGGAATGAAATTTGTATGTTGTTCTTGTTTTGGGAAAGAAGAAATGAATGTATGTTTGCTATATTCAGTATGAAACGAATGGAATGAGTTTACACCTTCGCATTTGAAACATTCAAAATGAAATCGTGTGTACAACTAAAATGATTCAATTGTACATTACGACACAAGAGATAAAGTGAGTGGACGCAAACAAAAAAACAAAACAAAGTAAATAAAAAAAATAAAGCATATATATAAATAAAATAAACAATAGAAACAATAGCACGATATATACGAATTTTTGCTTTGTCTTCTTTCGCGTTTTTATTTCACTTCGTTAAGCGACGCGTTCATTCATTTGTACAGGGATAAAATGTACATAAAATTATGTACTCACAATTCGCAGGTACCAACATTAATTTTCATTCACAATAGATGTACATAGGAACTTGTGAATGGGAACACATTACAGAAACGAAATTCAACATACATTCACTTTAAATGGGTTTGGCAAAAGATGTGTACCCGTTTTTAAAGTGAATGATTCAAAAGGCATTTTGAACGCATTCATGCACAAGTCTAGTACGATATTCAATGGAACTTACTTATGCTAAAGTAGGTTAGATGTGTTTAACTGTGAACTGTGCATCAAAAGCACTGTGCACTCTATGATTACGAGTCGTGGCGATTTTCATTCGACTCATTGCGAGTCCTGTGTGTTCTTGAATGGATTCATTTAATACTGGGTGCAATGTCAGTCAAAATTCTTGGATATATAAAATATTTTTCATACTTTATTTCGTCTGTTCATATTTTTGTGCATTTCTATCAATTTATACTCGTATTAGGAACTTATAGAATAACATATCTAGATTTTTATTTATATGGATATTTAGTTTGTTTTACTATTTAAATTACTGTTATACACTCCACATTCAGCATTTAAAACGTAAATTTTTTACCGAAATGCACTTTGATGGTCATACAGCCATTTTCGCATTTTGAACAGCTGTTTTTTGTTGTATTAAAACTGAATATTTGTGAAAAAAATACATAATTTAGAACAATTTGCAGTGTATGCAAATAGTTTTTGCAACTTCCTTTTTTACTCCTGCCATGTATTTTTAACAGACTTCGTTATGAATATATTATTATTCCATTCCAAAATATAGCAAGCAAAGGAAAGAAAAAACAACCTTCAATGAAAAGTGCAACCCTGACTTAGCATTGGTTTTAATTTAATAAATAGCGATGCCAGACAATAATAATGAAAATATTATTATTATTATTCTATTCGAAATTATAGCAATCAAAGAAATCAAAAACAAAAAAAGATTCACAAAAAAATGCAACCCTGACTTAGCATTGGGTTTAATTTAATAAATGGCTATGCCAGATTTATTTATTTACATGTGGCAACAATACAATGAGTAAATGTGCTAAGAGAAAAGAGGGGCGCAAATACATGCATGATATAGAGATAAAACGTGTAGTGTGTGTTTGAGTGAACGTATGCACATATGTAAGTACGTATGTTTATATATGTGTGGAACAGAATGGCAGAGAAAGACTACGAACAATGAATATCTGGTCTTAGTCCATATTGTTGTTGCTGGCAGTCGCTGAGATCGAAAAAGAAATAATTTTTTCCATTAATTTGTTGTTGTCAATGCCATATATCTACGTAAGTAGCGCCTGCCGACAACAACAACAACGAATGAAGCAAGCAAAAGCAAACGAATGAATGACAAGTAAAGCAAATGAACAACAAAAGAGCGAGAGAACGAGTGAACAGAATATAACAAAAGCAAACGAAACGAATCGAATGCCACACTAAAACATGTCTGATGAATACAACAGCAGCAGCTGAAAGAAGGGAATAAACCAAAAGAAGAAAACGAAAAAATATCTAATGAAAATTACAAAGCGGTTTCACTGCTGCAAACGAACGTACAACAACGGACACAACTCAACAACAAAAGCGACGACGACGTTCGTCGAGTAAATAATATTCATTCAAGAAAAAGACGAACAGAAAAATAGCAGAATAAAAAAGGTAGGTAATAAGCGCTTTAAGCAGTAAAACGTATCTATCGTTTAATGTTTGCCATTGCCATCCACATCCATCCATCCATCGGGTCCAATCTCTAAACAACGGCGGCGGCGTCGACTCGCGGTTCTCTCTCTCTCGGCTGGTGCATGAAATGTGCAAGTGCAAGTTTCAAATATTTCAAATATAAAATTCGCATATTTCTTCGTCGTGTAAACGGAAAAAATAATTAATGCCATATAGTAGAAAAAACGAAAAAATCGAGCGAATTCAACTGAACACGCTACGCTGTGACTGTGTTTGTTGTGTAGCGTATACGTGTTTGATTTTTTAAGAGAGTGTGTGCGTTGCCCACGTACCTAGTGGATATAGGAGGAGTGTATGTGCGCGTGTATGTCTGTTTTTCGTTTTCTTCGCCCAAACGTCGCGAGTGAGTGAGTAACAACTGAACTAAACTACTAAACAGAAAAGAAGAATAAGGTTCTGAATCGTATCTCAGAATCTGCATCTGAAAGTATAGCAAAAATAAATTTTCCTTTTCTCAAGCATTTTCGCTTTTTTAAAAAGAAAAGCACACACATGCAAGCAATAGATATGCATGTGTATTGTATTGTGTGTATGTGAGATATAATTTTATCTCTTCTTTTAGCTTCTGTGCTCTCTTTTGTGTGTTTCTTTTTCGTTTTAAATATTCGATTCGATCGTTGCTTGGCTCGGCTAGGCCTAATGTGTGCTTGGGTACGAATACTTGATTTGGACTTAATATGTTGATGTTGTGCATACCATACTTATGTTGTATCTATGCCCACCACTGTAACTCTGTGGTGTTCTTGTTGTAGTTTGATACCAACCGACCACCATTGCACATTAATTCATTCATCCAACTATCCATCCATCATCACAACCAACGTATCCGACCGACCAAACGACTGAACGGCGGAATCAACTCGATTTTAACGCTGTTGCCACCACCATCATCACTACTACCACTACTACAACTACTTACCACCACCAACAAATAAAATATCATAATGATGACTACAGGGAACAACATTACCATCGCACCTTTAGCTTATAGCATTGCTCTGCGTCCATTTTGTGCAGCACTCTATGCAAGCAAGGAAGGAAATTGAAACCTTTGCTTTGCTTGCTTGCCTACTGCCTGCTGGCTGCTCAACTTAACTGCTGTAAGGGTAAGAGAAAGAGAGTGAGAGGGGGGATGAAGGCAAACGAACACGAACGAACGAACACATTGTACATTGAACACACATTTGTTGGGTATGTGATGTAGCCGCTGCTGCTTCTTCTGCTACTGACTGTTGTTACTCTGAGAGTCGAGTCATTGGCTCACGTCTGTATGCGTGAGATTGTATATGTGTGTTTGTGCTCAGATACATTTGCGCTTGTATGAGTGAGTCAGTGAGTGAATGAGTGAGTGTTTGTGCATGCAAGCGTAGATGTGTTTTGAAAGAGTGGCAAACGGCAAAAAGCAAACAGCAAACAGCAACAACGTAAAGAATCAAAGCGAAGCAAAAGCAGAAGAAGAATATAAGAGGTAAGGGGAAAAGTAGCTAAAGCGGCGTCGGTTAGCAGTTATTCATATGTGTCGTCGCTCGTTGGTTCGCTTGAAACAGGAGTCAGTCGTTGTCTGTTCAGTCCAGTCCAGTCAGTCAACAGTCAAAACGCTGTGAGAAACGAGAAATCCAAGAGTGAATATAAACTAACTACACCATACAACCAACATAAGTCAGTCAGTCGTCAGTGGAGCAAAGCGGACAAGTAAAAAAAAAAAACATAAAAATGTATTAAAAAGAAAATTTTATTTAAGCAATAACAACAAAATACGAAAACACAGAAAATAGTGTCAAATTGAAGAGCAGAAAAAAGTAAAAAAAAAAAGTGTCGGAAAGGATCAGATTGTCGTTAATATACTTATGTACATATCTCCTGATCGATCGATCCTCCTCAAAAGGCAAGAAGAAGCTACTCCTCAATTAACTTTTTTAAGTAAGAAGACCATCGCGCGAGAGAAGTAACCAGCAGCGCTTTAAGTTCTGGGAACACACACATACTCAGTTGCATTGTACACACACATACATACTAATATATATACATAGAAACGCATCTAAACATTCAATTTCTCAACTTAATTCAGGCAGGCAACAATTAGCCAAGCAAAGCGAAGCGAACAAATCATAGCAAAGGCAACTTAACAAAGAAGCCAAGAGTGGCAAGCGAATGAAACAAAACAGCTGTTAGCTGTAAAAACTGAAAGAAAGATTAATAAAATTAAAAAAAAAAAAAAAAAAAATAAAAGAAGAAAAACGCCAAGTGTAAAGTGGTGGAGTGAAATAGTAAAAAGAGAGCGGAGAATCTGGAAATATTTCCAGTTGAATCATTTATTTTCAACAATATTCAACAAATATAATCAATCTGCACAGCCAGTTAGTCAGTCCAAGTCCAAGTCATACATCATTCATTCAGGCAGTCCAGTTTAGCCAGAATCGAGTCAATCGAGACAGCCGAGTCGAAATCAGTCGAAGAAGCATCAAGAACTTGGTATGCAACCAAAGAGAAAAGAGAATTGCAACTCAATTTAACTTGAAACAAAAAGCTAGGCCAATCTAATCCAAAAAAGGATTGTTGGTTTCGTGTTTTTTTCATTTCATTTATAAATATATTTAACTAAGTTTCCTTTGATTTTTTAATCAACAGAGTAAATCATCTTTCATCCTCCTCCTCCCCATTGGAAAGACGAAGACGACGACGTTCAAAATTCATAAACTAAATTGAAAGAAGCACACAGAAACAGAGAAACTTGAAAACGGCAACAAGGACAACGAAAACGTTGACGACAAGGAAGGATCTCTAATAACAGATAAAATGGCAAACGGAAAAGCAACCACGGCTTCATTCTTTGAAAATGGAACAACACAGCAGTTTGAGTATTGTTTCAAATTATATCCACAAGTCCTGAAATTGAAGGCAGAGAAACGTTGCAAGAAACCACAGGAGTTAATACGATTGGATCAATGGTATCAAAATGAATTACCAAAATTGATAAAGGCACGTGGCAAAGATGCCCATATGGTCTATGATGAACTTGTGCAGACCATGAAATGGAAACAATCTCGGGGTAAATTCTATCCACAATTGTCATATTTGGTAAAGGTCAATACACCGCGTGCCGTTGTCCAAGAAACAAAGAAGGCTTTCCGTAAACTGCCCAACTTGGAGCAAGCAATTACGGCTTTATCAAATCTAAAAGGTGTCGGCACCACAATGGCTTCAGCTTTGTTAGCAGCTGCTGCCCCAGATTCAGCACCATTTATGGCCGATGAATGCTTAATGGCAATACCAGAGATTGAAGGCATCGATTACACGACCAAGGAATACCTCAATTTCGTACAGCACATTCAATCAACAGTTGCACGTTTGAATATTGAAGTTGGTGGTGATGTACCAAAATGGTCACCACATCGTGTTGAATTGGCATTGTGGGCACATTATGTTGCCAATGATCTAAACCCAGAATTATTGGAAGAAATGCCAGCAGCATCAGCATCATTAAATAATGCAATGAATGGCAACATAACTAATAAAAATGATGATGAGGATGCTATCGATGGTGATGTCGATGGAGATGATGTCAAAGTTTTGGACAATGACGATACTACTAATGATGTCGATGATGAAAGTCTTGGTGATGGTGTTGGTGCAAGTAAGTCTTTCAATATATATATGTATATCATATCTTCTATATCCTTTTACTATATATAAAGTGTGTAAATTGATAATGACTTTGCCGCTATTCTGTTAGAGAGAGTTCAAAGTGGTGGGCCAAGTAATTTAAGAGTAGTCTCTTTGGCAGGCAATTCTGTATGTCATTTGAAAGGCATTTAAAAGCAGCTGGAGATACACAGAAAACCCAATTGAACGCCTCGAATTGGTCTGTTACAGGCAACGAAAAAATAGTGTCGCTTGCGATAATGAAGACGGAGCATGCCAAACGGTAGCTAATGCCAGGAACGTTTGGTGGTGTGTTTAGTGTGATTAGAAGGGAATAGTACACAATGAGCTGCTTCCATCCAACAAGCCGTTTAAGCTTGAAGAAAGCCATCGACAGATATAGAGATATGTGTTCCATTAGGACAACACCATGTTGTACAGGTGCACCCTTATTGCCTAATAGTCCCGACTGACATTCATCTGACTACAATTTCTGTATTTGTTTTTGTCGCTCCTGCAAATGTCTATTGGTGATGTTCAAGAGAAGACAAAGGTTGTGAAAATTGACTTATTGTCCCATTTTTTTTTTTTTTTTTTTTTTTGTCAATAAAAGAATGAATTCTCTGAAAGGGGGACGCATATCTGACTTAATTCTAAATCTGTTAAACATCTAATATTAGAAAGCATTAAAAATCATGTTAAAAAAAAAAAAAAAGGCCGCAAGTCATTAGCAAACAATTGATAATGATGCTACTGATGATAATAAATGAATACTAATCTGCCTCTTATTACCTTCTTATTTTTCTCCACTACAGATGCAGATGTTGGCAACAACAAAAACAATTCGATAAATTCAACAACCACAACAAAAACATCAACTACAATTAAAGCTGCCAATGATATAAATGCTGATGGCGGTGATTCGAATTTCATATCGAATGATTCAACTTCACAGGAAGATGTGGAACAACCAACTATTATGGATGAAGAAAATACAACACAGACTACAGAAACGACAACATCGACTGAAGATGGCGTTGAACCAATTGGAACACCGTTAGCTTCTGATACAGATAGCAATATTGAGGCGCCAACACAAAAGGCTAATTTTAATAACAAAACCCCCACAACAACATTAACAGCTGCTACCAATGCCACCACTAATACGACTACTCCTCTTGGACATATAACAGCAGCTGCAGCTGCACCAGGAGTAGCTGAAGGTGGAGACCAACTGCCCAGTAAGAATAAAACCAATAATGGTATTGCAGCTGCAGCAGTCACTGGAGGAACTTCAGCCGGATCCGGAGCCAATGCATTAATGGGCACTGCCATTGGCAATGGTAATGGTACATTATCGGCTAATGAAACTAGCAATTGCTTATTAAGATCGGTCAATAATGTTGCAGGAAATGCTGATGATTTAGATGATGACGATGACGACGACGATGAAATTGTCGATGATGAAGACATCGATGATGAAGATGATGATATGGATGATGATGAAGATGTCGTCGAAGATGAGAGCAATAATAGTCGTCAAAAGAAGGCAACCAATGCAAAAATCATCATCAACATTGATTCATCAAGTACCAGTGGAACTGATGGTAATAATGGAGATGCAGCAGGTCTTAAGGCATCACCAGCAATAATTGGTCAGAAACGAACTGTTCTGCATTGTACCGCTGACGATGATGACGACGACGACGACATTGAGGGTGGCGGTGGTGGAGGCGTAAACATTAGTTCTGGTGATCAACCTGAATTGAAAAAGTTGCGTACCGATTGAAAGTAAAATTACCAACAACAACCAATCAACCAACAACAAAAAAAAAAAAAAAAAAAAATGAAAATAAAATTAAAAAAAGAAAATAAAAAATTAAAAAAAAAAAAAAATTCAAGATAAAGAAGATAAAATAGAAGAGACAATGAAGAAGAAACCACATTTTAAAGGAATTCTCATATAATAAATTATGAAGGATGATGGACGCAAAGTTGGTGTAGAAATAGAATCAAAAAGAAGAAAGAAAAAAGGAAGTGAATACGACGACGTCCAAAAAACAAAATATATTAAAAAACAGAGACATTTATATAAATTAGGAATCTTTGCACACACACAGCCACACACACACACACCTATCTATTATTATATTATAATATTTTGAAAGAAAAAAAAAAGGAAGAAAATCTGCTGCTGAAGGAAGATGAGATGAGATGGAGGATATGATGATGAATAATAATTTACTTAAATCTCACCACTTTGCGCTATAAATTTGTTATACATTTACACACATACTCACCTATATACACACATACACACATCCCAAAAAAAAAAGACAAAAAAAAAAACAAATTATTAGCCGCTTCAAAGGAAGCAAAAAAAAGTAACACAACCAATAAAAGGAAACAAAATTCAAAACAATGGAAAAAATCGATGTATACAAAATGTTGAAGAAGAAACAGAGGGAGAGAGAGACAGAAGGGAGTGTAACAGAAAAAGAGAGATAGAGAAAAATAAATTAAAAAATTAAACAAACAAAAAACTCATAACTTGTTAAAATGAAATGAATGAAATTGTAACACATGAAAATATAATAAAAAAAAAAAAAAAAAATAGCGCGCATAATAAAATGTTAAAAAATAAAAAGACAAATACAAAAAAAGAAAAAAAAAAATAGAAAGTAAAATACAAAAAAAAAAATAAACAAAATAAAGTAAAACAATATTTTTACACTGTCTGAAGAGAAAATATAAGAAAATAAAAATAATAAAACATATAAATTCATTAAATATATAAAAATACAAAACAAAACAAAAAACAAAATACCGCAGTTGCCCGAAAATATTGAAAATAAAAAATAAACAAAAATAAAAGAAAAGAAATTTATACAACAAAAAAAAAAAATAAATAATTGCGCGTGTGCCATCGTACACGTGGTAGAAGTGAAACTTCTTAAAAACAGACAGAAAGAGATTATGTCAAAACAAATACAAATACGGGGAAGGGTCATGGCATGATTTTATGTCAATCTGTCTGTCTGTCCGTCTGTATATTTCTCGTTCTAGCTAGTTGCTTGCACGTTGCATATTGTTATTGTATAATTGTAATCTCTTAAGAATTTTCCGGTGGATTTTACAAAAATTATAATGTTTGTTGGGGGGGATATGGAAATAGAAATACTTATTTTTGTTAAAATTTCAAGTCTATACCTAGTCCGGCTCATGAGATACAGAATCACAAAAACGTGACGATTTGTACGAAGATTTTTTCAATCAAATTAAATTTTTGCTCAACGCCGATAAAGAAGTTTCACTTTAAAAAAAAAAAAACAAAAATTGTAATAAATAAAAATTATTAAGAAATACAAAACAAAACATCATCAGATCAGAACAAATGAATAGACAGAGAGAGAGAGAGAGAGAGAGAGGAAGGACCGACAGGAATGAAAATTTTGTTAAATCTTGTAAAAAAAAAAAAAACAAAGCATAACACAAAAAAAAAAAAAAAAAGAATAAGCCTAAACCCACAACAAGAAGAAAATTTTTATTAAAAAATTATATGGAAAATGAAAGAATCAAAATGAGAATAGGATCTGATCTGTTTTGAGGTGAGGTGGGATGAGATGAGATGATATAAGATGATGACAATTCTCATTTTTGCATTTCTTTATAGGGAAAATTCAAGACAAATTCATAACTACAAATCAAATCCAAAAGAACAGAACACAATGAACCGAACAAAAAGATGACAAAACAAATAATAATAATAATGAAAATGAAAATAAAAGAAATCTAATATTTCTTCATTATTATTTTTGAACAAATCTTACACAATTTGTATACAAAATGGTTTATGGTAACTGAATAGTGCACTCATTCACTCACTGTATGTGCCAGCATTTATTTCAATGTTACCGATTATATTGTCTATTTGAGATTGAGAGTAACCTATTAAAACCGAACAAAAAACATGCCAAAAAAACACAAAAAAAAAAACTAACTTTTAGTTTTATTTTATTGTTGGCACGAAACACCCAAGAAACAATTTATAATAAAATCAATTCAATGTTAAGAAGACTGAAGAGAATCTGAAGGAAAAGAGGATGAGGATAATATAAACATATTTTTTGCCTTCATTTTTTCTTTACTGTTTCAAACAAAATACAATAAACTCGGTTCATTGAAGCTTCGACACCATAAACCATTTTCCAACCATTCAAAAACTGGAAACTAAATATTCTAATTACGGAGACATCACAATCATTATCAGATCAGATCAGATTAGTTCAGTTTAGTTCAACTTAAGTAAGAAATGAACAAACTTCTCGTTACAAATGTTTCTTCGATTGCTTTTATTAGTCATCATTTTCATTTTCATTACAAAAGTACATACATACTTACATACATTTTATGTATATCAAATGAGATGAGATTAGATCAGAACTTAAGCTCAGTTTTGTTGTATATGTCTGATAAATTTTATAAAGACGAAAGGGTCTCCTATATATCGTTAAAAAAACAGTATCAATCTGTATCATAGTGGTTAGTAAAATATCATATTTTATCAAAAATAATTTGAATTTTCTTCCATCATGTTTGATATTGCTTTTTGATCATACAAAATGCCCTTAAAATTTAAAAATATTTCGAAAGAGATTAACTTACAAATCCCATTTTTAAAATTTCAAATTATTATAGATGATTCTCATTAAGTTTTATTTTACTATTGTTCAAATCAAATCTTAATCAAAATCATCAAGAAAGAATTTCTCAAGATCTCGAATCAATTCAATTTGAAATATACATAGTTTTCAGACAAGACTTCATTCAGTCCAGTGCAGTCCTGACCACATCACTCACTCATCACTCACTTTGTGATCAATCAATTGGCTTCTTTGCTCCACATTCATTAATTAAATCATTTACTTAACCATCCCATGCACTCACTATCTTCTCTTTCTTCTTCTTATTCACTCAACTTAACACATAACACACAGACTTTCCTCCACACCACACCACTTCACTCCACTCTTCTACATAATTTGAATACTTTAATCCTCTTATGCGCGCGCTCAACAAAAAAAAAAAAAAAACCAATAAAAAAATCATTGGTTTTATTATTATTATATTTTTTTTGCAGTCTTAACAAAGAAATGAATTAAATTTAATAAAAATAAACAAAAATATATTGTAATAATAAAATTTATTACAAAAAAGGGAAAAAATAATTGAAAAAGAAAAGACATAAAGACAAGAAAAGAAAAGAAGGATATTTAGATTTAAATTTGATTAAACTTTTTGTTTTTGTTTTAAGACACAAACACACACACACACACACACACACACACACATAATCACACAACAACAAATCCAAAATCCAATCACCCACTCGGACACTTTCCCCATTTAATAATTTTAATTTTTTTTTTTATTATTATTATTATTATTATAAACGTAAACAAAAAACAAAAAACAAAACCGTATTAAACTTTTTTCTCTAATTTTAATTTAATTTAATAATAAAAAATATTTTAAAATGAATTAATTAATTAATTTTTTTTTGTTTTGGTATCTATTCATATATATATTTGAATTATCAACTAACAACAACAACAACAACAACAAGTGAATATATATATTTACAAACATGCATCGATCAATCGATGTATCAATGTACCGATGTATCTATCATATATGACTTTATATATAATTTTAAATTTAATTAATTTACAAATACAATAAAAAAAAAAAAAACAAAAATTAAGAAAAGGAAAAATATTTATTTATATAAAATTAATTAAAATTCTTTTTAAAAATAATGTATTCCTTTGTTTTTCTTATATTTTAGATTGTTTTTACATATTTTAATTTAATTCTTAAAATGAGAGAAAGCCACTCATCCAATCGAACAATCCAATACCACAACAACAACAACAACTAAACCATGTCCATTGCAATTTAAGTTTTTTTATGCCATCATCATTTTTTATATTTAACACACATACACACACACACACATGATGGTTACACATTTTTGTTTTTCTACATAGTATAGAAAAAAATGGAGAGAAATTATATTAAATAAAATTATATAAATCACCATAAATTGATTGCTAAAGGCATTTTTTTGTAATTGTAAGTTTTCAATTTCTTACTTTAATTGTATTTTGTTTTTTTTTGGTTAAAAAAAAAAAAAAATAAAATAAAATACAATCAAATATATGAAAGCAATGAAAATCTTCATGCAGGTAAAAAAATGTTATAATTTTTTTGAAAAAAAAAAAAAAAAAAAAAAACTTAGTAATAAAAACCAAAATGAATGAAAAATGTATACTACTTTATAAAATGGAAAACAAAATAAAGAAAAATAAAAAAGGAAAACTTAAAAAATCACACACATACACACCCACACACACACACACACACACACACACACACACACACACACACACACACACACACACACACAGTCTACAATGTTAAGAAAAATGCAAAAAATTAAAATGATTAAATGAGAAATGAAAATGGATAAAATCATAATTTATACATACATATATATTAATTTCTATATGTATATATGTATATGCATATATAATCTTTATTTGCATATGTATGTGTATGTATGTATGTATTGTAGTATATAAAGATATATACATATACGTATATATATAATTTTCTTACAAAAAAACAAAACAAAAAAAATACAAAAGCAAAAAAAATATATATATAAAGAAAAAAAAAAAAACAATCAGCATTTGTTTCCTTTTTTAGGGTCCCGGACCTAAAGGGTACCAAACGGCGGAACCATATTACAGAGACTTCGTTGTCCGTCGGTCCTCGGGTCATTTTCACAGAATGTGTAGTTCTATCCGGGCATCAGCAACAACAACAAATATTAAAACTATATAAAATACATATTAATAAGTTTAAAGGGGGCCCCCCCTATACAAGAAACATTTTGGTTTGTATGGAAGCTTTACGATTCAGTAACCCCACGTCTTGAAATTTGCTTGGTTGGTGGAAATGAATTAGAAACTTGTATTGTTGCAAATTTCAGTTTAATTGGACCACTAGGAAGGGTACCTCCCATACAAACCCCCCATAAAATTCAGGTTATTATTCGAAAAACTTTTTTTGATTTAGAAACTATAATTTCTTGATATACCTGCTCTACATCCTATGGGATCAGCCAAATCGGACCACTAGGAAGGGTACCTCCCATACAAACCCCCCATAAAATTCAAATTTTTATTCGAAAAATTGGTAAGGAACCCTCCATGTACGAGTCTGACTCGCATTTGGCCGATGTTTCTGTTTGTTTGTTTCGGTCCCCTCACTACCGGGATGTTTCCAGAAATAAAGGGTGTTTTTATTTTTAGAGTAACACAACTTTAAATTAATAATAATGCGACAATTTTCCTTATTTACGTACGTATCCATTCAATCAAAAATGAGCTTCATCCCTGAACAAAATTTTGTATGGAAAATCAAGATCAACATTAATTTGTGCTTCAGCGCATTGGGCAAATTGGCGGCGCTTACAATAGGCGTTTTGCTGCACAAGTTGAATCTTAAGCCAAGATCCTTTCGTAAAATCTTCCATAAAGTTGATAGACACAATTCCATTTGCTGAGAACGGCAACGAATTGATTGATTTCGGTCTTCTTAAATGCTTTGCTGTACAGCGTATACAGCTTGGATACAGTTTCTCAAATTAAAGGCAAAGGCACATTGGCGGGTGGGATAACACGAGGGTTACATTCCTGGAAAACAAAATTTTTCGGTTTTTTTACTGCTTTATTATTACCTGATTTGGTACCTGCGGATATATATCCAAGGGGACGTTGATTGACGTTTATCAATCCATGTGCTTGGGACCGTGTTCTTAAGTCTTCTCAGATAGGTCGAGCACGTAAAACAATGGTACTTCATTAGTATTATACATACAACAATAAAGTCCTTAACTTTTAAAATTAAAATTGTTTTTAATAAACTATAATTTTAATTGCAATCAGTCATTCATTCATTCAATTACAATATATTTTGATATCTAAGCTTTACATCACAGGACGCCTGAGGTTCAGCCAATATATTGTATTGTAAAACTAGACAAATAACTTAAAGTCTAATTGAACCTACATATAATCTATGTGGAAGATCCAACAAATGGTACCTTTTCTGGCGCTTAACGTCCAGGTAGTAAGAGCAATAACTTTTGTTGGATGATTCCGGGATATAGACCTAACTATTCGTGAGAAACTCGTTACATTAAGTCGAAATCATCTGTGTAGAATATAATACTATTACTTTGCTTAGATAGATAGATCACCCAATTGAAAGGGGGAAAGTCATTGTGAAGGAATAACCAAAATGCAGATCTACTGGATTATATTATTTTGTCTGCCCCCATTTACAAAAGGATTTGGTTTTCCTGAGAGACATGTATGTGTATTGAACAGTAAGTAAAGTCCTTGCTTTATCCACTTTTATTTGTATTGTATCAAGAACCTCTATATTTGGATGCTAAAACCAACAAAAATTACAAACGCAAGATATCGAATAGCATTCTAGAAGTATCCGATAGCTCAACAAAAAGAACTTTCTTAAATGTCCCTTCATATTCACTTTTTTCAGATTGAACCCTTATTTTTCCTAGTGATGACTAAAAGCTTTCATACTTAACTTAAAAGAAGAATCATAGACTAGGCACTTATTCTTTATTGGTACAAATATATGAACAAGTAAATAGGAATGGAAAAGGGATTATCTTGCACATTAAGTGTTAAACGGAGGTTCAACAAACTCGAGTACAAAAACGTATCATTCCACTATGGTTTGCGAACTGTTCCCCCTTTGATGGATAATTCTACGGTTAACGTGGTTGATGTGAAGACTATGTTGGAAGAATATTCATTGTGATAGGATATGTTCGACATGCTCGTCAGATTCGGAACAGGGCCTCGAAATCTGACTATCCAATATGAAGTCTTAAAAGGCAGAGAGAGAGAGAGAGAGAGAGAGAGAGAGAAAGATGGTTAGGTAAATTCTTTTAAAGCAACTTCCACACATTTGCCAGATTGCTTAGGTCTTACAAGAAAGTTTTCCAGAGAAAACGAAACGAGTCACATATTTAGGTGAAATCCATAATAGATGAAACCATTAGCCTGATAAAACGAATCATGTTCTTGCTAGACCAGGGTGCCCGGATCACAGCCTAGCTTATTGAGTATTAGTATTACCCATTAGTAGCACCTTTTATACCATGTATATAGGGTATTTAAAAATTCCTAGGCCTGTAAGAATTGTTTTGTGAATAATTTCCTTGATAAATTAAAAGAGCATTAGTTTTTAACTTTTTAAATGATAAATATTTATTTACATACATAGATTTATTACAAATAACATTATACTTATTTAATTTTTTATTATATTTACTTGTATTTAGCATGATTTATTGTTTAAAACTTAAAATATATTAAATATTCTTAATTTTATTTATTTTTCATTGAATGAAAGCGCATCAAAGAATATTTTAAGACCCAAATTTATGTTTAGGTTCACATGAAAAAATATTTTCAAGGCGATTTCGGTAGAATAAATGATGGAAATGACTTAAAAACAAGAAAAAAAAAAAAAAAATTTTCTTTCGTTGGCCATGCCAAAGCTGACGTACACTTCACATAAATTTATTTAAACCAAAAGTCTATTGTACTACTACCAGGGTCTAGCATGCTACTTAGTAAAAATTGTATTGTATGAAGTCTTTGAACTTTGACAACTGTTAAGCACCGGCTAATTTCTTTAACCATGGTACGATATTGATATCTATGTTATATTCGGATTTCCCAATCTGAGATATCAACTTAGATCAGGAAGAAGAGAGAGCAGGTTCAAGAGCACCAAATGTTGAAGAGGCTCTAAAGAAATGTGCTTAAAAACAAAATTGTAGGGTAGACATGGATATTGCTAGATCAATTTACTGATCAATAAAAAATACGCATATTTTAAGGGTCTCAGACAAAAGTAGTACAATAATATGGTAATATACTTGTAGCATTTAAACTAAGTGTGAAGTATTCAATAAGTAGAATCTGTCATTATTTATCAGTCTTTCTAGAATTTTGCTGATTTCATTAGTGGTGAATAATTTTTTGTTTTGTTTTCATTTGATGAAACCCCATAGAATAATTAATAATATTTAGTTTAGCTTATTTGCAAAAAAAAAAAAATAATATAAAAAAAAAATTGACTAATAGACACGTCCATAGGGCAAAGTATTTTGATAGTAGGGTATGAATAATTTGCTTCCAAAACGTGCCGCCGATTGGGCTGATTCGCTGCTGTAAAATGAAAAAAAAAAAAACAAGAAAAATATTTATTAAAGAAACGATCCAATTATGAATTCTTCTTAGTTTCTCAAAAATACCCAAATGTTTTACAATAAATCGTAACTATCTTCCATTTAATCATTCACCAACTGTTATAATTATCAGATAAGCCGATTAAAATTATCATCTATTTTATACTACTAACCTTGATGAGAACATTGAAGTGCAAACCTCAGCACGGTGGATGCGACTGCTACTGTTCGTAGTTGAACCACTTCCGCCACCACGATGATAACGGTTATGTCGCCTTGTACGTATTAACGAAGATATGGCGACAATGACAGCAATCAAGAATATCAAACCCAAGACACAAAATGATATTGCCAATTTCGATATGGATAAGCAAAGTGTTCCTTCACCAGACAATTGACGCAATTTTGGACCATATTCTTCTACTAAGTAAATGATATAAAAACAAAAAAAAAAAAAAAAAAATTTAATATGAGAGATGAGATAAACCACTTATCATGGATTTTTAAGATTGGTCTACTATTGTATATAGATAATATTTGATTGGATAATAAAGGTTTGCTAGAAGTAACCCAGAGTGAAATTATTTAAATGCCAGAGAATGGTGATGTTATAGCAATAGATGGAGAAGAGGAGCGCTTGCTCTGAGGTCAAAAGACTACAATGTCCCCTGTTAATATAACTAAACCGACCAGGTCGGATAAATATGAATGTCAGAAAAGCAAGATAATCAAGTTAGTAAGTATTTGTAAGTAGAGTCAGTAAGATAGGAGCTAAAACAATATCTTATAATGTTCTTCTTAGGGATAGCCAGTAAAATCGGACTCCATCATATCGGAAAAAGTTAATTTATCAAAAAGACAGCCGAGTTTATCCGTTTGATCCTGTCCCAGTTCATTTCGGCATGGGAAACCGTAACGATGGCTTAGTCTACCAATAGCATCGCTCTCAGTTTAGGGTCCTTAGGGTACATTTAAACCAATTGATAAATTGACAGTCATAGCGTTCCCAAATTGACGAAGAATATTGGAAAATTGGCAATCAGAAACACCTTGCGCTCACATCATGCCAATCAAAATAAGCAATCACTACTGTCAATCGATTGACAAAAGGAGTTCTTGCCAATCAATTGACCAAAGAGATTGGCAAGAATTCTCACTGCTGATTGATAATGGGAATGATGGACAACAGCTGGCGAGTAAAAAGCTAATGAAAAGTGTGGAAAGATGTTTGTACTTTATTAAACAAATTATATGAAAATATAGAAAAAATAAGACAAAGAATCAAGTTCAAAACAATATATGTAAAAAATATATAAAACTTAATTTAAAAAAATGCTTTCCATTCAAATCGTTGGACAAAATAAGAAAAATATTGGAAGTTCAAATTAGTTCGGTTCGTTTTCAAAAGATGGCTCCACCTACATACAAATTGTGGCCGATTTTGGAAGCGATTACCTATTCCATTGGAAAGGTTTGACATCTGTCAACAATAATTAGTGTGCATCAGCGTCTGTTTCGGACAACAACACTGTTTTTTGCCTCTTTGAAAATGTCCGGATTTGTATTAAATAAACAGCATTTGCGGGAAGTTTTGATTTTCTTTTTTAATGGGAAGAAAAGTGCAGCTGAAACCCATCGAATGCTTGAGGAAGTTTATGGTGAATCTGCTCCGACCAATAAGTCATGCAGAGAGTGGTTTCGACGCTTCAAAAGTGGTGATTTTAGAGTCGAAGACAAAGGGTGTCCTGGCCAACCCAAAAAGTTTGAAGATGAGCAATTGGAGGCTTTACTAGATCAAGATCCGTGCCAAACGCAAACTGAACTCGCAGAATCGATGGGAGTGACTCAGCAACCAATTTCCGTCTGGTTAAAACAATTGGGGTCTATTCAAAAGCAAGGATATTGGGTGCCGTACGAATTGAAGACGAGAGATGTCGAAAGGCGATTTTTCGCTTCGGAACTGCTTCTTGAAAGATATCAAAGGAAGGGATTTTTGCACCGGGTCGTGACTGGAGATGAAAAATGGATATACTACGATAACCTCAAGAAGAAAAAATACTATGCCAAGCCTGATGAACACGTTCCATCATCGTCTACATCGATGCCAGACCTTGCTCCTTCCGACTACTGACTTTTTCGACGGATATAAAACGATTTGGGGGGTCACCAGTTCGGGTCTTTTGAAGAAATCGAAAAATTGCTCAATGATTGGAGCGAAGCCAGAGAGGACTCATTTTTTAGATATGGTATTCGAAAATTACCAGAGAGATGGGAAAAAGTAGTCGCTTCCGGCGGACAATACTTTGAATAATGTATTTTTTACTTTTTTTTTTTTGTATAAAAATTAGAACAACAAAAACAAATGTAAATCAATTTCGTTCGTTGTCCTCCAGCAAGTTAAACCAATCATGATTAGCAATGTTATATCAATCAAAAATAGAATGAACCGACTAATGTCAGTCATGCAATCTATCACAAAAATCAACTATTAGAGTGACTGGCAAACAACGTTCACACTATGTCAATCACTTTGAAAACTGGGTATCAATTGAATAAAGTAGCAATTCTTGTTGGATTTGGTGGGTTTGAGTCATATAGGAACTTATTTCCTTCTGATAACTAGTGAGTGAATGATCTTACCGCTTATATTATAATGTCGATCGTAGCGTAAGTGATCCACTTCGATTTGTGGTGCTGTCACGGCCAATGAGTTAAAGACTTCAATGCGTGCGAGATTTTTATCACCACTTAGACTTAATTGTTCAGTTGTGCGGCATTTAAGCTTGAAAGATAAAAATTGTCTAAATTATTATTGTATATAGAAGTCATAGGTATGTATGTATAATGAATACAATGGATTAACTTAGTTAGGTTTATATTGTTCGTTGGTACAGATGGGTTGTCGAACTACTTAACGAGCATTTTGTAATGCAAAAAAATGCGAATGCATTGTTCATTAATTGTTATTGTTTTTTGTTTTTTTTTTTATTATTGTACAATAAATAGGCTTCGGTGGGTTTTAGTTTTTAGTGCATTCACCACATTAATTAATACAAAAAGATTACCAAGTTTCTTGAATCATCATCATCATCATCATCATCATCATCATCATCATTAGCATGCTTCGGTGAACACGCACGATAACAAAATAACAATAACAATAAAAAATAACAACAATAATTAAAACACTTTCGTTTTCGTATGCAATTTGTTTAAATGTTAAGCAAGGCAAGCATAGACGGTAAACATGTTTGATAGAATTGCAGATTTCGTTTTCATTTGCAATTTTACCTAGGAGTACATTTGGACAGACGACTCACCTGGCGGAAGCATATAGAAGCCAAAAAAATTTCTATGAAATTAAAAGCCCAGTCTCTTCACTGGCTCTTAAACCCAAGATCTGGGCTAAGCCTCGATCTAAAGGTGCTGTTATATAACAGCTTAATAAAGCCTATCTGGACATACGGTTCCCAGCTTTGGGGGAATGCAAGCCCAAGTAACGTTGAAGTCATCCAAAGAGCCCAATCAAAAATACTTCGTTTCTTAACAGGTGCTCCCTGGTACATTTCGAACGCGAATATCCACAGAGACCTTAACGTCCCACTAATTAAAACCGAATTGGACAAAATGAAACAAAAATATTTTGTTAAGCTCTCGGAACATCCTAATCCACTAGCTCGATCACTATCGTATATGAGTTGTCGCACGCGCCTTCGTCGGAATGACTTTCCTGCCCCATAAACCTGGGAGGACCACGCAACACTGGAAAGTTTCTTTAGCTCACCACTATAGAAACTTTTAAAACATCATTAGCTTTTAAGATTTCTCAATTATTGTTAGGCTTTGTGTTGTATTCAAAGTGATGCAATAAATAATAAAGAACGCAAAAAAAAAAAAAAAAAAAAAAAAATTTGCAATTTATTTAAATTGTGGCAAATATCATATATGTAGACGGCAAACATGTTTGACATACATACATACATATTGTGTATGCTGAATGTTTGTATGAAGAAAATGTCATAAAACTTTTATTTTTCTTAAGCAAATTGCTTCAATTATTAAGTAAATATATAAATTGATAGACGGCAAACATGTTTGAAAAAGAAAATTGGCTGTATTTGAAGCAATAAATATAAATTCTGTGGTCTTTATCCCTTGGCCTTTGGCTTTGTTGTGAAATATTTTTGGACTCTGCATAGAAGAATAAATCAACAACATAGATGTTTTTCAATATCCATGTTTGATAAAATGAATTATGTCATGCAGTCCCATGGAATGTAAAAAAAAAAAAACCGAATATGTGTTTAGGAAATCTATTCTATTCTATTAAAATTATACAATATTTGAAGCTGTTATCTTAAATCAATCCCTGTTTTTCATATTGATCTTCTTTTTAAACAGCAAAAATTGAATTATTAGATAGACTTGTATACAATAATTTTATTAGATCACATCAGACGTCCTTTGAAAACCCATGAAACTTGTCACCAGAATCGAATAAATTGGACAGACAGTAGATGAAACAAACTAATGCAAATATGAGAAATGCTTAATGCTTTCAAGAAAAATTGTAAATTAATGAAAAATTCAATCATATAAAGTTTCTTGCTGCCAGATTTTTTTTTTTTTTTTTGTTGCGTTGCATATCATTTTCTCGTTGATTATCCATGACTGATGAATGCCTAAATGAAATGATGTTTAACAAATTTATTTTACGTTGTATGATGGCGCATTACATTCAAACAAATTGGTCAAGCATGCTTGACGTCTATGATTTAACTTTTAATTTGATATAATAAAAAAGTGCAGGTGTCTTTGTAAGAATAATAAAACTAATTAAGTAATTAAACAAGTTGTTGGATGGTTGCTTGGTTGGTTGATCTTACATTTGGACAATTGCCTTTACACAATTGTACACCGCAACTAATGTGTAAGCGTTCGCGATCAGGAAATTTAAATGCCGGAAATGTTGCCGTAAATGTTCTCTCAACAAGATCATCTTCTTGTAGCTTAGACCATCCTTCTTCTACTGGTTTGAAATATGTATGTAAAGCTGGCATCACCTAAAAAAATATACCAAAAAAAAAAAAGAAATATATTAAACAAGTAAAACGAAAAGTTAACTTCGACTTTGTCGAAGTTGGTACACTCTTCACGCACCCCCTAGAAAACGTTTTTGCCTATGCTCTGTGATAAAGCATTCAGAAATATCTAATTATTGATTTGACCTTATGTTTAGGGTATAGTCAGTACACATAGAGCATTTCAACACTGAGACCGAAATGTTTGTATGGGAGCTTTACGATCCACTAATCCTAGAGTCTTGAAATCTACATGGCTGTTGAATATGGGTCAGACACTTATACTGTTCAAATTTCAGTTCAATAACACAAAAAACAAAGCTTTTCTAATAAAAACCTAAATTTGGGTTTGGGTTTGTATTAGAGTTATACGATCCAGTAACTCTAGGGTCTTGAAATATACGCATTTCATGGAAATTGATTAGAAACTTATGGTATCTAAATATTAGTTCAATAGGACAAAAAACAAAAAAGTTTTTCTAATAAGAACTTGAATTCAAATGGGGGGTTTGTATGGGAGGTACCACCCTAGTGGTCCGATTCGGTTGGTTTCGACAAATGTACTGCGTATAGTAAAAAGAAGGTTAGTGCAAAATTTCAGCTCTCTAGCTCAAAAAGTGAGGGACTAGTTTGCATACATGCAGACGGATAGACGGACATGGCTTAATAAATATACATATACTTTATGGGGTCTCTTATGTCTCCTTCGGTCTGTTACAAACTGCGTGAAGAGTATAATTAATAGAAAGAATAGTACAAGTTGTTCTGATACATATTCTTATAAGCCCAATACGAACGATCGGTCAAAGTTTTGATTACTTTATCTGTCTAACGTCTAAATTGAGATTGAGATTGGGGAAGAGCGTGAGGTACTGTGGCCCTAATTGGGCATATTGTAAAAATAACCCATAATTATAGCTTTTCTATGTACTACATATTCAAAAATTTTAAACGACCAACCAAATATGTCTGTAATTGATGGAGGTACCATAAAAACAGCCTTAAAATTTTTATAGATTTATCATTAATTGTTGTTTCCTTTTGATTTATTAGAAATTGTTTAGGTATTCAAGGAACTCAGGAACTCAGGAACTCATGAAGAACTCTAGAAACTTTATACTTAGTTAGGGTAGAAACAATCAATTAATCAATAGTGAAGTTTATTTTCCTCAGATGATGGTAATTTCTTTATGCTCTATGCATCTATATCTTTTGTTCTATCTATTTACAAATCACATACATGGCTTTCTCGATTTTTTTCTACTTGAATTTTGTGTTTTAAGGATTCATAGTGAATTCATGGTAGAAGTTGTATTCAGAGCACAGTGGATTGTTTGATTTTTGGGATACTTGGCCAAAGTAGAATTTCGGGGATCATAAGCCCAGCTTAACTTCATGTTGGTAAAACCAAAACAATTTAAAAAGTGAGTCACAACAATATAAGATCTTTGGTTTGCTAATAAATAAGTGTATAAGAGATGTGAGACTGAAACTCTGGAACACTCACTGGCAAGCTCTTGCCCTATTGCCTATAATAGGAATGTTGAAACTTTATTGACCTCAGCCCTTTCCTATTTTTGGAAAATTTTAAATTTTCTTTAGTAGAGAAAATGGGCAAATCTGGCTTGTGTTTTGAGCCTCTTTGCATATTGTTTTTTCCTCGGGATCCTATGCTTCAGTGAATACAATTGATCATATTTACTATTTATTTTGTCAGCTAACATCAAATAAAGAAAGAATTTTCATTTCAAACACACTTTTGGATGAACTTATTATATAATTCTTTTCATGAAAAAAAAAAAAAATAAATATACCTAGATACATACGAGGTGTGTTTAAAAAGTATGAAGACTTTTTATTTGTCTCACTGACTGACATTCTCAGCCATGTTGTTTTTTAAGTTAGTTTTTGACAGACATACGTAGAGATGACTCGTGTTTTTGAATTCTGGCGATTTGCTGCAATCTACAATAAATAAATGGATCAAAGAATTTGCATTAAGTTTTGTGTGAAAAACGAAATTAAGTACACCAAAGCACTTGAAATGTTGATTGCATTTTGCAAGTTTGCTTTGAGCAAAGAAGGCCGACAAGATGTCGATGACGATGACCGTTCTGGACGCCCGTCAAGAGCCGACGAAAACGTTATAGCAGTGAAGTGAACATGGTTTTGGCGAGTCGTCAAATCAGTGTTAGAAAAATTGCTGACGAAGTAGGCATATCGCTTGGCTCATTTTATCAAATTTTTTCGGATATTTTGGGCATGAAAATTTCTTCCAAAATTGCTAACTTGTGAGCAAAAGAACCGTCGCGTGTGCTGTTAAATGATGAGGGTCATAACTTGTGACGAGTCTTAGGTAAATGGATATGACGACGACACCAAAGCCCAATCATCCCAATAAAAGCGGAAAGAAGAGCTAAGACAAAAAGAAAAAAAAAAAATAAACACCGCAATTTCGGTAAAATGTAAAGGTTTTGCACACTGTTTTCCGTGGATTACAATGGTGTGGTACATCTTTAATTCTTAGGTTGTGAGATCAATAGGCACCATTTGCGTGTAGCGAAACGAAGAAAACGGTTGAAATTGTGGTACAATGAGACTTGGATATTGAACAACGATAATGTGCCAGTTCATACTTCATTGATTGTTCGTGATGTTTTGGGCAAATGCGGAATCGTAGTCATACCTACTAAGCCACTGTATTCACTGGACTTGGTCCCCTGTGACTATTTCCTGTTCTAAAAATTGAAAGGAAACTTGAAAGGACGAGAGAGAGAGAGAGAGAGAGAGAGAGAGAGATTGCGCTTATCAGAAGTGCTTCGAGGAGTGGAAAAAGTGCTAGCACAAGTGTATTATATCTGAGGGAGACTACTTCGAAGGGAACAAGAGTCTTATTACTTTTTGAACTCACCTCGTATGTACATACATACATATATCACAAACGGTACTTTGTTCAAGACTAAAAAGTAGCAAAAGTGGTAAAAGCAGTAGTAGTAATAAGTTCTTACTAGCAACAGGCCAAACAAGATTACCAACTTAGTACGAAGAACTCACTCACATGACACTTGTCGCGTTTTTTATTATTATTTTTAATTGACATTCCGACGTTATAAAGAGTTGAGTTTTGGCTGTGGCATAGAAGAATTATGTATTAATGTATTGTATTAAAGGTAGACAAGTCATTTTGTCTCTTTGTCATTTATGACGAAATAATAACTACAATACTAGTAAGTACAATATACCTATGAAGTAAACGGATCTAACTTGCTACACCAATTACAGGCTCAGCAAAGTGTGAGAATCGACAAGAAAACTAATAAAAAAAACAAAAAAAATATTCAATGTAATAGTGAAAAAAGAAAAGATATGTTAACTTTTGCCATGCCAAGGGTTTAAATACCCCTGATATAGTAAGTTTTTTCTATTTTTCTTTTTTTAAGAAATATCTACTCGTATTTACTAAATAAATTTTCAATAAATTTATAATATTTTCTACTTATACAAATCAAAATAATATAACCTTTTCTGGAGAGATTCACGGTATTTATTCAATGCTTAGAACATTATTAAAACTGATCCTCAAAGGATCTGTTCCGTCCATGTCCATGCCCTCATTGCGGGACCGACCACACCACAGATCATGTTCTGGAGTCTTGCCAATATTTAGAGAGCCTAAGGGTCTCCTTTTTTGGGTCCCAAGTCACATCCTATTTTTTAAAATACTTACCTACCTTACTCTTAATTACTGTAAAAAATCTAACCTGGTAATTAAGTCACTGATCGTTAATTCATTAATAATACCTATATCGAGTCGAAGGTTCCAGCAGCTAGTCACTCGTTAGAATTAGTATTAAGTTTAGTATTATTATGTATTAGATCATATATGAAATGCTAATGCTGTTGAAGATACCCCATGGAAATGAAGAGTATAGAACTTTAAATTGAAATAGAATAGATTAATGATGTTTGGCTTTATTCGAAAGTTTTAATTGAGTATGATTTCCGGCATATGGCCATCCAGCCTGGCTCGGAGGAAGTCCAATCGGGAAGTCCAGTTTTCGATCAGTGGTAATTTGGCGAATATTGTCTTTCAAGGCTTCAATTGTCACAGCCCCACAAAAAAATGATTCCAGTGGTGTTAAATCGCATGATCTGGGAGGACAATTCACGGGACCATAACGCAAAATTATAAATCAATTGTGGCACGCGCTGTGTGGCATATTATTATATTATGCACTGTCTTGTTGAAACCACAACTCCTCCCCATAAAGGGCATTAAATTCTGGTACAAAAAAGTCAGTGATCATGGCCCATTCCATTCACAACTTATAGGGCCTCTGAGTGGGGTAATGCAAACATTTACAAATCTATCTGTAGTACATAACTACATACAAAACATACTTGTATCTCTAAACATAACATAATATCATGCATACATACATACAATAAATCATAACAACAAAGTCATGTGCCAAGTTCAATGTTTCCGTAGCAGCAATAATAACAATAACCATAATAAAGCATGGGTGTAGCCAGTTTTTTTGGCGTTTGGGCGAGGGGACTTATGTCTCAGGAACACTTAGCATTTAGTTCTTAATCTTCATTATTTTTCGGCTCAACTGATTTTAGTTTAGATTCATGGCGGGAGAGGATGTGTGGACTCAGCTGCCTTCCCTTACTCCCTTCGGTGTTCTCATGATTAACACACGACGAATGACGAATGTAAATGTTATTTTTGTTATTGTTGCTTGAAATATTATACTCCACGTGTATATTTTATTTTTATTTTTTTATTTTTTTTTTTTTTTTCATTTTAATGTTAATTGCGAAAAAGATAAAGAGATAAAAACAAAACACAAAAGAAAACATGTAAATCAGAGAAGTCTAACTATCAGATACCCTGTACCACGAACCAAAACAAAAGTATAGAATAATCGAAGAAAAAGCTCGAAATTAATCAAAATTCTTTTGTACTGATGGTATTCAGTTTGGTGGAGCAACTTCAAAAGTTTCGGGAAGAGGTGTACGTAGAAAACCTCTTTTGTAATGTCATCAAATGGATATCGATGTTAGTCCACTTACCAATACTCCATGAGGCTCTAGGTATTGACTGGGAATCCTATCGATACTCTATGAAGCTCTCTAACTTTTATCCGAAAACTGAGGTCACATCGTACCAATTGCTTTCTATCTGTACTATAAAGCTTCTACTCTTATCCAAGGACTAAGCCCACATAACAATTTTTTTCTAAGGAAAAAAATATGATTCTATTGATTTATCTTAACAAGAGGTTCGAACTGTCTATCTATCTAAATAAATAATATAATATAATATTCCTAATGTTTTGTCTTTTGCCTTTAACTTTCATTCTCTACAACTTTGTATACCCAATTTTGGTACAGAGTAGTAGCAAACCTATAACATGATTATCAGCCAAAAGCACAGAAGCTGCAAGTAGCAAAAAAAAAAAAAAAAAAAAAATTGCAGAAAAGAGGAAGAAAAGAAACAAAATGGGAAAACAATAATAGTATCTCATAACATAGTGTTTTGTTAAACAAAGGTAAATGGGTTGTGTGGGCCGGGCAGAAAGAAGGTCTGTCGTCATACTAAAGAAAGAAAAATAAAGATAATCTTACAGAGAGATTGATGCTCGTACAGTTCATAAATTGGTTTCATTTTTCTCTCACATGCATTTAACACATGTTCATGTACGAGTATATATTGTAATACCCTGCTTTACAGTCAATATTATTTACTTTACACTCTGGATCATGTCTGTTGTTATTGGTTATACACTTCACTTACCAGTAGTCATAAGTAAATGGAATTATTATTAGAAACGTTCTAAATGCATTTGTCCTGTCATGTAAACACACACTTTACTAATTGTTTCCATTCACTGATAAAAAACTAACGTTCGAATTCAAGAAGAATCTTGCTTTATATACCCTATGCTTCGAATGGTCCACAATGTTCCACAATGTTCCACAATGATCTGGAATGTTTCGGGACCTTGTGGAATATTGTGGAACGCTCTCGAATACAATCAATTGTTCTGGAATGTTCTAGAAAATTTTCGAAGATGAAAATTTCAGGTCTTATATCTTTAAAAGAATGCTGCCCTTTAGGTAAAAACGGGAACAGGAATAGAGGGCTGCCATACAGGATAGACACTTTTCATTCCTTAGGGAAGGATTATTTAAAAAAAAAAAAACATTAATTATTATAAATTGTAATTGATCATGTAAAGGTTATTCACACTTCGGTGGTCCCGAATTCAATAGATTTTCTTGCCTTGTGTTACGCGTGTGTTTTTATATGCTAAATGCTATAACAGAAAAATGAAACGAGAAACATAGATATGTGTATGAGTATGTAAATATTTTTCAGGCTCTTATAATTTTTCCATGTGAAAGATTTTGCCATTTTTCTTTATTGAAAACAATGCACACGAGGGAGTGAGTAAATAAACAATAAAGAAAACTACGCCGGAAGTTCAATAGAGTTCATTATTAAAGTATCAACTTTTGATGTAAAGTGTGCATTCAATGTTTGTGGGATGAAGTTGTTGGTACTTAGGAGCAAAGTTGCTTGTATGTTTCTTGGAAACGAAGGAACGAACATAGTTTAGGTTATTTAGGGGTAATAAGGCCAGTTCTCTTTGGATATTAAAGCCCCTTATCTTGCCTATTTCCTAAAGTTAAGGAATCTGAAAAACCACCTGATATTAAAGAATGCTATAAAAAAAAAAATAATTAAGAAAATTTTCGTTATAATGAAATTAATTTATTAAATTTGGATTACTACCAAGATATTTTCCCGTATACCATTTCTTCTAAGATGTTGTAAATGATCATATTTATCCAAGTTAGTAATCATTCATTATTAACTTTCTTTAATCCCATAATTCTCTCTGTTGTATATTCTTTGTAGTATTAAAAATATTGGAATTGTATTAGTTCAGGAAATAATATCCGTAAGTTTAACCCGGTTGCGCAACCAAATCATGGAAAAACTGTTAAATCGTGAATTTTTTCAACGGAGACGTTTTTCTTTTAAAAATTTTGTTAAAACTGTTAAAGTTGCAATCAATAATATGATTTATATCACATTAACATAGAATAGGAAATAGGTATGTCGGTATGTCGGTATGCCCAGAACTCCATTATGATGCTTGAAGAATGGATAGGGTTATTGGAAGAAGGTATATCATTTGGCATTCTGCGTTTTAGAAATCTTCCAAAGATATCAACAAAATGACCAAGATCCTCTTGTTGTAAGTTTGATAAACTATCCATGTTTCCCAATAAATGTGATGTTCATTGCTTCCTTCTTGGCTAAGTTTACTGTTCCTTCATATAGGATATACGTATGTATACATAGTTTTAAATCCATGATACAAAAATTATGAGAATAAAGTTGAAATTTCTTATTTTAAATTACAGAAATTTGATCAATGGGAATGAAAACACAATACTCAAATCAAGAAATTTCTTCTTTCTTTAAAGAATATCACAGATCACTGATTTTTTTTTATGCTCTGCTGAGATGATACCCGATGATATTAAGATCATTGAAATTGTTATGTAGTAAAATAACAAAAGTAAAATTTCTAGAAATAAGTTACTAATGTCAATGAAACTTTTGTAATACTTATGTTGTAAGAAAATGGTATTTATTTATTTCAATCCAATTCCATGCTTTAACCTAGAAGTTATGTGGTTAGTAGCACTGGAAAAGATAAAAACAAAAAAAAATACAAAGGCAAAAATGCAAATTCCATAAATTATGTCGTGTGACTAACGACGCCGCCGACGATGATGATGATGATGATGATGATGATGATGATGAAGATAAAGATGACTGCCAACTGTCAGTTTTATTGCGGCCCACGCCCCGTGTCTCCTCTTCCAACACCAATCATTTAATCTACTTGAATTCTACTGTTTCTTTCATATTATTATTTATTATTGTTTCCATTTTGTTGTTATTGTTGCTCTTGCTCTTGTTGTTATATGGATGCGCACTGAGACAATAACAAAAGGCAAGCTAAGATTTGGCCTATTTCTTAGTTGGTACCCATAGCATCGGAAACGGCGCTTGGGTGCTAAACTGACACGCATGACATCAGATCAAGAAGTGGAAGAAGAATAATCAACAACATTTGGAGCAGTTACCAACGTTAGTAACAGTGACAGTTGGGGTGACGTCTAAATGTTTCGCCTTTTGTTGTTGTGGTTGTTGCATTTTCTTTGAATAAAAAGAAGTATCGTATAAGAATATCTAAGTCTGAGATACACACATATTACAGTAAAACAACGGTGTTTACATGGGCGTATCAAGCATTTGGTTTAGAGGACAGCACGTGGGGAATTCCCTCAATAGCTTTACTCTTAATATTTAGTAATTAGACATTGTTGTTTGTCGGTCGGATTGGCCCTTGTAAATCAATATGATAAGAAGTTAGAAATAAATTTCCCATAGATTTCCTCAACAGTTAACATTTATTACTTAGTCGTCGTCGTTGTTCGTCGGATCAAGTAGCAGGGTTCTTCGTCCAGGAGAGGGATCTATAATGGTTCTCATTCCCTTGTTAGAGTAAGGAGTCACCAGGGTTTTTCGAAAAGTTTTCTCAACACGTAATATTTAGTAGATAGTCGTCGTTGTTTGTCGGACCAAGTAGCTGGAGTCAAGACCCAGGAGATGGATCTACCTATAATGTTTCTCTTTCCTTTGCTAGGCAGTAAAGTAATCAATAAGTACTTAGTCGTCGTTGTTTGTCGGATCAAGTAACTGGATTCCAGGTCCAGAAGTGGGATTTATTAAGGCATTCATTCCCTTGTAAGACAGTAGGATAAAAAGTCATCATGAATTTCATATAGACTTATTCAACTCTTAACATTTAGTACTTTGTCAAGGTCGTCGTTGTCTGTCGGATCAAGTAGCTGGAGTCAAGACCCAGGAGATGGATATAAGTATAATGTTTCTCTTTCCTTTCCTAGGCAGTAAAGTAATCTTTAAGTACTTAGTCGTTGTTGTTTGTCGAACCAAGTATGTGGAGTCTATGTCCATGGCGGACAGTTGCCCTCCCCTGTACAACCATCGTGCACCCATGGATGTTCAACGCAAAACATTTTTATGCGATAAAGATGTTTTAGTTAACCAAAAAACACAAAAAGAATAAATTAAAATTTTAAAAATAGAAAAAATGCAATAAGAAATCATGTCAAAATGTTAAATGCTAAATTTTTCACTCTTGGCTAATTATTGTGACCTCCTAATTTACTCGGGTATGCAAAAGAAGAAGCAATGAAAAACTAATGAATGAATGAACGAACACAACAATAGAACAAAAACCAAATGAGATTCAAATAAAATACAATACCTACAATAAAATAAGCCAAACCAAACGAACGGTGAAAAGATCTTTAAGTGCAAAAGAACGAACGCATGTTTAATTATTTAATTTAGTTATTTTTATCGTTTCTCTTCCATTCTATTCAATTCAATTCAGTGGCGGACTAAGCCCTTTGTTGGCCCTCCGGAGTGGTAAAATTAAATTTGGCTCACTGTCAAATCAGAAAAATATGAATGATACTTTTAACTGAAGGAATGGAGTGGCGCTTCAAAGTCCCAATCTCGTGAGATTTAATTATAAAGAACTTTTTGATAATTGGAAGCACCTTAGGATTCTAATATTTATTCTATTTTATAACTTTCAGTCATCCTTCGGAATATTCTCCAAGTCCTTAATCGTAAACCTGAGAACTTGTCAAAGTTCGGTTTATAAATTTAAATAACATTTTATCATTCAATATCCAATAATTGCATATTTGGTGGCGCAAGGATATTAAATAATGGATGTGCCAACATATCCTAGCCAAGCTTCAACTTTTTATGGCTCTATCAGTTCCAAACCAGTGGTTCCTTAACCATAGTCTGGGCATCCGCTCACAAAACAATTTTGCCACTTACTTTACTTAACAAAATTTTAACATTTTTACCAATATAAGTATATTCATAATTCTAAGGTGAATCGAGATGGACTCAATAATTGCCTCTACTATTATTAGGTTAGGCAGCATGTAGAAGAAATCAATTGTACATTTCTACCCTAAAGATTTTTTGTTCCATAACATCGATGGGGTTTAAGTATTTCACCCAAAAGCTGAACAACTTTTTCTGGCAAGACATTCGCAGAAATTGTACATAGATGTTTCAACATTCCTTTCATGGCATCAGTAGTTTTTTTTTTTTTTACCGATGGGGAAGCATTAAAAGCCGAACGAATCTACTATTCGAAGTGTGGGACTTGCACCCACTAAACCCCACCGTCCCAAGTCCTACAGTCCCCCTGGTACTACCGCAAAGCATTACGTCAAGGCATCAGTAGTTCTTAGTGTCTGAACGAAGTAGTGTATATATAAACTTATGTTATCGTTCCTCACTTACCTGCTCATCAATGGGACAACCTCGTTCATCAAGTAATTGTTGCATTGAATCACCCAAGCCATCTAATGCTGCACAATCCACTACACGTACGCCAATTGTGCCTGGAACAATAGTACGGACAGTTAGGGTTGTGGCTACGCCAACTTCAACTGAACCCGAACCATTTGGTCCACCCAGCTCAAGCCAAATGCGTACACGTGGTGTATCCACATTATGATGCTGATGTTGAATATTATTTGATTTAAGTGTAGTAGAATGATGACTATTTAATTTATGGTTTGTATTGGGATTAGAATCAATGTTATCATAAACATTATCATCATCATCATCATCATTAGAATCACCATTAAATGTTGTTGCTGGTTTTAAATGTCGCATGCGTGCATTTCTGGGAAGAACGAAAATGTGGAGAAAAAAAACAGTTAAAATAACATAAAATTGGAAATAAATCATACATAGTTGAAACTCGGTCATACGGATCTTCGCATCTGTTCTCCGGGATGTTGAATGGTTGCTTAATATCTCTAGTAACCATAATATGCATCTATTGTCGGTCAATTTATTCATTTTCTCTATTAAATGAGATTTTCCTCTCTGATTTTTCTTTTTTCGTATCTGACTAGGGGTGTCTCAAATTTTTTGAATTTTTGATTCTTCAAAGGCGAGGGTACAGAGGGTATGATGATTGTTACATTTTTAGACACTTCCAGTAAAAATTCCAGCTCTTTCTATAACCAGGAACCCGTGACCTTTTGCATCTGAAATATGTTTAGCAAAGTTGATCATCACTTGAGAACACTTGTTGTGTTCGTAATAGTCCATATAATAAGAATATGAAAGAAAATTTTTGGAAAATCTACCGCAAAAATTGCAATTTGGTAAACAAATTTTGCTGTTTTTCTTGCACCCCAAGAAGATGCGCTAGGTCATGGGCTCGACAGCTCATGAGTAAAATTTGTCAAGACATTTGTTATGTAACCATTGTAGGTCACAATTATTTTTGTCAATTCCCATTTCTTCTGGATCTAAATGGTCAATCATGTCATTACAATTGTCCTACTCATTTGGATATAACAATAACAGTCAATTAATTATCTCCATTTCAGATCAATAATAATAATATTGTAAAAATAAATTATTATATATTTAATAATTTTCTCTAATAATCCCAGTCCCAAGGAATATGTATAAACGAGATTCAACTGTATCTTATAAGTACATATGCATGTCTATCTTACCTTTGCCAGGACATGTTCGTTCCCTCATTTTTAATTGTATGTAACATTTGTCTACTTTTTTCCAATGCTGTTTCCGTCGTTGCCGTTGTTATCATTTGAGGACTTGGCACTAGTACACCCATTGCTGTCGCTGGCAGGGCACAACGTATGATTCTCAAGATATCCGTACTTTGACGTAATTTTTGCTCCATTTGTAACATGATGCGAACAGAATATTCCATGCCACCATCAATTAATGGTTCAGCGCGTACACCACAACCAGAAGTTGGTATACGGAGTGTTATATGTCTTCCATCGTTACCGCGTGCTCGACATTCTAAGGGGAAATCTTCAGCATAAAGTAATCCCCGAAAATTTTTATTGATTTGAATATGCATCTCGAGTAGATCCCTGGTACAATTTGTTTGTACATCCAGGATTTTTGTAGCGTAACGTATTGCACTACTATTACCAGATGATGATGAAGAGGAGGAGGAGGAGATGGCAGATGATGATGATGATGATGATGTTGGTGATGTTGGTGATGTTGGGGATATTGGTATATCATTGTAAGTTTTTCTTTTATTGCTGCTCATCATTGTCACAAGTTTTGCCAATGAGGAAAGACCAACTGTTGCTGTATTATCACCACTACCATCGCCATCATCATCACCAGTGTCTGCCTTCGTTGTTCTTGTTGTTGTTATGCCTAAACTCACATGACATAGAATTTGCTGTTTTTGAAGCAGATGCAGCAGGCAGATGAATATCAACACTTGTTGCTGCTGCACTATTGAGAACATGTTTCCGTTTTCCCGTTTTGTATATCTTCTCTTTTACTACACAAGCCAAGTGATTCCCCGTTCCCCGATCCCCGTCCCCAGTTGTTGACGTTTTCTTTCTTAACGTTTAGTGACTCTGTCGTCGTCGTCTTCGTTTTCTTCTAATTCTAACTCAGCCGTCGTTGTTGTCGGCAACAACAAAACGCAAAAATTCCAACACACTTAAGAGAAATAGTAAATGTGGTCAACACCTCGCACTTCTTTGAGTTTGAGTCGTCGTCGCATCTCCCATTGACCAACAAAAACTTTGCTGTCAACAATTTGTCTGCCGTTTAATGTTTATGCTTCTCGTCGCCTCTTCACTTCACTTCACTCCACTTTACTTCTTTTCTGTTCTGTATGATTTGCTTTACTTTGCTTTACGACGCCTTCAACTTCTATAAACCAACGAGCGAGCATCGACCATTGAACATCGAGTTCTTTTGCTCATTCGTTTAGTTGGTTACGTTCTTCTTCAATGTGCTCCCCTTCTTTCGTCTTCTCCACCTTCTCCACCTGCGTTGTGGAATCGTTGTCACTTTAGTCTTTAGGCTTAATTGGTTTTTGCACTTTTGCGTAAAATTCTTTTTCGAAATGCTTCAATTGACATCTGCTCCGCCACCGTCGTTGCTGTTGTTGTTGTTGTTGTTCTTGTTTCTGATGATGTTGTCGGCTTAAAGTCTATCTAAGTCAACCACAAATCAAGTGATGAATATGAAGAAGAAAGCAACAACAACAAGAGCCTCAAGTCACTTTGGTTAGATTGCAATCTGTAAATAAACAAAAGTTCAAATGTTAATAATTAATTATAATATTATATGCAAATATTTGTTTCAAGTTTTTGTGTTTTGCAATCATGTGATGATAACAAGTACCTCAACTAAATCGAGAAACTGCAATACCCGATAAACTCGTCTACGAATCCATACAAATTTGATCAATGCTTATTAGCGCCATTCACTAGACTCACTTTTCTAACTCCAAGCTTTTACCATCCAATTTCCAAATACAATAGTACAATATATAAAAGATAATTCCTATTTCTAAAATCTTGTCATCTCATAAATTATAATATTGTACACAATACTATACAAATAATTTCATAGAATCAAAGGCCTAATAGTACGGCCTAAAACTTACAAGTCTAAGGTCCCAGGATAAGATCTTATCACTGGAATATAATTTAAAAAACTCTCTGAAACTTGAGTAAAATATCAGATTAAACAGTCCTAAACTTGAAACTTTTGTGCGACAAAATTATGTGGAGTTCGCTTTTCATGAGAAACTTGTTACAAAGTCTAGTCTTAGGTAGCACGCACGACTGTTCTCAAAAATCAGTTTCCGTACTCATAAAATCATAGGAGTGCATACTTGATCAACAAGTATTCTGAGTTTAAATGATATAGTAATACATATTCTATCTATTCATATCCAAGTACAAATATGCTTGTCATGAAGTACCATTGTCTAACGTGCTCGACTGTCTAGGAAGACTTAAGAACACGGTGCCAAACACAAAGTTTAAAAAACGTCAATCAGCGTACTCTTGGATATATATTCGCAGGTACCAAATTAGAGTCATATTCATTTTGGTAAATATGACTCCCTCTTTGGTGTGGAACGAGACCCATCTTAAACCTCTGCTGCTCTCTGGGTCACAGCATCCGGTTGTATAACGCAACTCCACGTCGAGTAAATACTCTACCCGCATTTGGGTATTAAACCATAGCCACCACGATACTCCCACAAGGGGGCCGTAACCACTGACCAGGACGGAACAAGTTCCGTGGGCTCCTGACCACCCGTGGTACCAGAAAATAGCCTCTGGTCAGACTTCGTACCAAAGGTACTACCAAATTCGAACTCCAAAAAGTTCATGAGTTGGTGGCCCATTTTGTCTTCTCCTATGTAGTAGCCAAGAAATCCAATTTATGGAGAATATCCTGGATCACAAATTATAAGTGAATAACAATGTACCCTCCAGAAATATGAGTTCTAGGCATTAAGATTTATAGAACTCCAAAACTTTCCCAGAGGGGGAGCCTGTAGTCTTACAGCAATATGTAAAATGAGCAAGAAAAGTATAACTACAAAGTGGGGGCATTTAAAGAAGAGAACACATCTGGTAACTATACTATGTACCCAATGGCAGTCACTGGTAATTTTCTGTGATAATTGAGAAAAAATTTGCACCTATGAATTACAATATGCAACAGCAACAGGTCGATCAATAAGACCTTAGAAAATCCGCTCGTAGCATCGATAATTTCCTGCTGTTGAAGTCTCAAGAATATTGAGCACATGGTTTAATTTTTATTGTCAATTAAAGGAACAAACTTTTGTGTATTTCAAAAAAATGGAAAAAGACTAAGGCTTCGTAAATAGTACTGTGCATCATCAATTTCAATAATTAGGAAGAGGATTACTGAATTCTTTGGGACAAGTCACGCCAAAAGTTCAGTTCACTGAAAAAGGATGATAACTTCTGAAATCGACGATTAAATCCATAGAATGATATTGGACAATCAAAAATTGAAAGTGCTTAAGGTGGCTAAGGCATTTTTTAGGAATATTTGGACATGAAAAAACTATCCGCGTGATGGATGTCACGATTACTCATAACCTGTGTTCGGCGATGATCAACCGCAATCCGAACAATACACCAGAGACCAAGAAAAAGTCAAAGCAGTGAACATGCACTAAAGAAGGTCAAGGTGGGTCTTTTGACTAACAAGGCTATGGCAACTGTTTTTTCGGGGATGCACGCGGTATCATTCATATCGAATATTTTAAAAAAGGTAGAACAATCACTGACGAATATTATTCAGAGCTGTTAGACGGATTGGACATTGATTTGAAGCAAAAACGATCGCATTTGGTAAAGAAAAAAAAAGTCTTTTCCACCATTAAAACTTATGTGTGTTAATCACCATGGAAGAAATCCACACATTAAGCTATGCTAGCATATTCACCAAATTTAGCTCTCTGCAGGTATATCCTGTTTTCAAACCTGAAGAAATGGCTCAGCATTAAGAGACTTAGGTCGAATGAAGAGGTCATCACTGAAACAAACGGTTATTTTGAGGACCTTGACCCCAGTCTATTATTTGGAAGGTATAAAATAATTGGAAGAATATTGGACGAAATGTATCATACTAAAAGGAGATTACATTGAAAAGAAAACATGCTTTTCTATCTTTTTCTACGGACTCATTGATTGACCCTTGCACGTTGCAAAATTCTCAACAGAAAGTTAATAGAAAATTTGATTTGATTTTGACATCCCTAGTGACATATTATTTGTTATTGTACAACATCATCATAAATCTTTTTCTCATTTGATTAAGAAAAATAAAGATAACTTTATATCTTCTTGATTTTATAATTTCACTGATTTTTATGGCATTCAAATGCCCATAAATTAATAGTTTTTGTATGGCCAATTTCATAACTTCTTCATCTCTTGAGACTTTCAACTTCATTAAATATTTTTATTATTGTACAACAGTGCGAACTGTGTGAACTGATGATGAATTGGATGGCTACCTACTATTATAGTCAATTAGGTAAGCTGCGACAGAAGACCTTCTTCTTCTCAAAGAAATGATAACAATTTAAATTTAGTATTTAGGTATAATAAAAGACCTTTAAAAAACTGGGACAAGTTTAAAAAAAGAGTCTGTTTTGTTCCAAATATTTGTATTACCAAAATAAATATAAATAAATTAGTTGAGAGATTTTCGGAAGATGGTCAAATCAAATCATAAACTACAATTCACATTAGTGGTATTTATTATTATTTTTTTTTTTTTTTTCAGACTTCGGAATGCCATTTGCATGAATTGCTGAAATCAGAAATTTCCAATTACTGTAAGTGATTTCTAAGCCATATACAATATTAATTATGTTAGTCAAGTCGGACATTATAAGGAAATTTTCACAAATATTTTATATGGAATATTTATAAAAACAACAAAATTATGATTTATCAAAGGTATTCCCGGTTAATGGAGATCTGGATAATAGAGATTTTTGTATGTTGTTGTGTAAAATTTTTACTTTTGTTCAAGTTTATTAAGACGATTTGTCCTGTGGGTGTGTCTTCAGTTTTCAGTCTTGTCTTGTCTTGTCTTATTGACGTCATAAATTGTCTGATACAATAATTCAAATTTTAATCAATTACAATAATTTTGTTGACTTATTTATATGTTTGATTTCGAAATAAGCTATAAATAAAGAAAATTTATAGATAAGCAGAAGAATTCATTGACAACGAAATAATGAATAATGATTTATGCGATGGTTTTTTGTTTTGTTTTGAAATTTGTATAATTGATTTAAATCGTTAGGTTGGGTTAGGTTTGGCTTTCTTAAGACTGACCAGAAATTACGTTTCCCATAGACCACAGGTGACTGATTGTCTCCTCCTCGTCATCCCCACAGAACGCTTTATCTAAGCTTTAGATATTTGCACTATAGTATAGATCGAATTTTCTCGGGCGTCGGCATATTTCAATGCGAAAATTGTTTAAAATAATCTATGTAATTAAACGGCAAACATTGAATTTGTTAATCCTTTTCTGCTTACACCACTGACCCGATTTTGACAAAAAATATACCAATAAAAAGGTATTCTTCGCAAGATGTGAACAATCTCAATTTATTTATCAAAACTGGTTAGTTGCTTCGGTAAGAAAAGGTGTTAAAGATAACCTCTTTCCAACAACAATGAAGTACCAGTGTTTTACGTGCTCACCTGTCTATAAAAAGAATCAAGAACACAGTGCCAAGCACATGGATTGAAAAACGTCAATCAACGTCCCCTTGGATATATATCCAAATTAAAGTCATATTCATTTTGGTAAATATGACTGCCTCCTTGGTGGGGAGCGAGACCCATCTTAAACCTCTGCTGCTCTCTGGGTCACAGCACCCGGTTGTATAACGCAACTCCACGTCGAGTTATTACTCTACCCGCATTTGGGTATTAAACCATAGCTACCACGATACTCCCACAAGGGGGCCGTACCCGCTGGCCAGGACGGAACAAGTTCCGTGGGCTCCTGACCACCCGTGGTACCAGAAAATAGCCTCTGGTCAGACTTCGTACCCAAGGTACTACCAAATTCGAACTCCAAAAAGTCCATGGGTTGGTGGCCCATATTGTTTTCATTCATGTAGTAGCCAAGAAATCCAATTTATAGAGGATAACCTGGATCACAAATTATAAATGAAAATAATGTTCCCTCCAGGAATATGAGTTCTATACATCAAGACTATAAAACTCAGAAGAATTTCCCGGAGGGGGATCTTTCCAACAGCAAAAACAACAACAACAATACATAGCCGTTGATGTTGTGAATGCAGTAGAATGGGAGAATAGAGAGGTTTGTGTGCGGTTGTGTAAAGCCATGTTATTGTTGTTGTTCTATTTGCGTTGTATACACAGCAGAGATGTCCTACACAACAGGGACGCAACGCAATTGAAATACACATTCTGTAAAAATTTCTAGTGTTAATTAATTTTGTCTATCAATAATTGGCTAATTACGAATTTTGACAAGACAAATCAGAATTTGTTTTATTGGTTCTTTAACTCGGTAGGCCAGGAGTTTATGATTACTTTTTGAGAAGTGTCCCCTTGTGGAGAATTGTTTCAATTGAAAAATTAGTCAAGTCGGACGTTCTCTGTATCGTGTTCATTCCAATTTCTTTAAAAGGTACAAAAAGAATACTGAACTGAAATTATGTGTGACGGAGAAGTTGGAGCTCTTGTCCTTGATAATGGATCTGGTATTTGCAAAGCGGGCTTTGCTGGTGATGACGCACCAAGAGCTATTTTCCCAAGCTTAGTTGGTCGACCACGCCATCAGGGCGTGATGGTTGGTATGGGTCAGAAAGACTCGTATGTGGGTGATGAGGCCCAATCTAAGCGTGGTATTTTGACTTTGAAATATCCAATTGAGCATGGAATTGTAACCAACTGGGATGATATGGAAAAAATCTGGCACCATACATTTTACAACGAATTGCGTGTCGCCCCAGAAGAGCACCCAGTTCTTTTGACTGAGGCTCCATTAAACCCCGAAGACAACCGTGAGAAAATGACACAAATCATGTTCGAGACGTTCAACACGCCTGCTATGTACGTTGCTATCCAAGCTGTGCTCTCCTTGTACGCTTCCGGTCGTACTACAGGTATTGTTTTCGACTCGGGTGATGGTGTCTCGCACACAGTGCCCATTTATGAGGGGCATGAGCTGCCGCATGCCATCCTCCGTTTGGACTTAGCTGGACGCGACTTAACGGATTATCTTATGAAAATCTTGACTGAGCGTGGTTATTCCTTTACCACAACAGCTGAACGTGAAATTGTTCGCGATATCAAAGAGAAGTTGTGCTATGTTGCACTTGACTTTGATCAGGAAATGGCAACCGCCGCCACAAGCTCATCTTTGGAGAAGTCGTATGAATTGCCAGATGGACAAGTTATCACAATCGGCAATGAGCGTTTCCGTTGCCCAGAGTTTCTGTTCCAGCCCTTATTCTTGGGCATTGAAGCTTGTGGTATTCATCAAATGACTTACAACTCGATCATGAAGTGCGATGTGGATATCCGAAAGGATCTTTATGAAAACACTGTTTTGTCTGGTGGTACTACCATGTTTCCAGGCATTGCTGATCGTATGCAAAAGGAAATAACCGCATTGGCTCCATCCACCATGGAGATTAAGATTATTGCTCCAGATGAGCGTAAATATTCTGTTTGGATTGGCGGCTCCATTCTTGCTTCAGTTCCCAAGTTCCAACAAATGTGGATCTCAAAGCAAGAATATGACGAATCCGGACCATCCATTGTCCATCGTAAGTGTTTCTAAGCGTTGTCATCCACATGGGATGTTGCGCGACGTGGGTGTGTTTTGGAAAACAGGAGGGAACGAATAACTCAACGATAACATTAAGATCAACTGTCGCTCGTCTGAATCATCAGCCAACAACATTATTTGAAAGTCATAAGTACGAGTGAGCGAGAGACACGAGGGAAGTCAATAATTATTCTGAACACCACGTCATAACTAAAATAGAAACAGATAACCAAACAAGCAAAAATCTACGCATATTTATGTTCTAAATTCATTAAACTTTTTTTTCATATAAGATATTCATTCCGAAATTTAAAAAAGAACATGAGGATAAGTAATAAATAAAAAAAAAAAATAATCCAAGAGCTTTATAAAATGAAATAAAATGGACCAAGTGCGAGTCAGACTCGTACCAAATTGAAGTTTGTATGGGAGGTTAGCCCCTAGTGGCTCAATTTTGCTGATTCCAACAAATGTACAATTTGTCTAAATTTCAAAAAAAAAAGTTTTTCGAATAAGAACCTGAATTTTATTGGTGGTTTTGTATGGGAGGTACCCACCCTAGTAGTCCGATTTGCCAGATTCCAACAAATATACCGCGCCTATACTAAAAACTAATAGTGTGTAAATTTCAGTTCAATAGTGCAAAAAAAAAACATTGTTATAAGAAAACCCTGATTTTTAATGGTGGTTTGTATGGGAAATTTCGACATAGCTTCCATACAGATCTATGTATATGTTTCTTGTATGGGGACACCTTTAAATTTTTGAATATATTTTTCATAGTTTCAGGATTTGTTGCTGTTGTTAGAATAGAACTACACTTTTTGGAAAAATTTCAACTTTCTACCTATAACGGTTCATGAGATATGGTCCGAGGACGGACTTACGAACGGCGTAGCCTTAGTAATAGGGTTCCGTGTGGTATCTTTTGAGTCCGGAACCCTAAAAAACAACTATGCCAATGTCAAGTTAGATGCTTGGGATTATACAATAATTTCAAATGGGCGTCCATCAATTCTGTGCTTCGTTGTTGCTAATCATATCATCATAATCATTGTTCTTAATAAGAAACTCAATATTTCCTTCTTCTATGCGTAATGAGTCAAAAACAATCCACTCAATTCCACAAATGTTTACAAGTCTACAAGCAACATAATCATAACCCATAACCCCGTAAAACAATAATTGGCCTATAAAGAAAATAAACAAAGTTCGTCGCCTAAGTCTCTCATTTTGATTGTTGGGCGCGAGCGATCTCATTTAAATATGATTTTAACAATTTGTTTATTTCATACATTGTTTTTTGTTTTTTTTTTATTTTTTATTTTTATTGTAGTTTCCACTATTTTACATGAAATGGCTATTAATCATTTTGCTGTTATTGCACTTTTTTGTTGTTGCTGTGTTGCTTTCATTGTCATTTTTGTACTACTATGTAATCAATTCTCATGTCTCATCTGTCATTCATTATCATCATAATTTACATTTTAAACGAGAGAACGGGGAACTCAAACAATACGAAGTAAATAGATGTCTCCTTATGCCTTTCCTAGTCTGCTTTACTTGTGTTGTATGTAACGGGTGATTCATTCAGAGCTGAGCCTGAAGAGACTCTCGAACTACCGTTACATCCACAGAAAATCACTGTTTGATGTGGCTTATGGGCTGGTGGAATCATCGGTTCGTATTTCTTCAAAGATGAGACCGAACAGAACATTACCGTCAATGGTACACCATGATAAAGAACTTTTTGTTGCCTGAAATTAAAACCCAAAGTGTCGGTTATATTTGGTTCTAACAGGATGGGACCACGAAACACACAGCTCGCGACATAATGGCTTTATTGGGAAATCATTTTGGCGAGCAGTTACTTTCGCGTTACGGACCGTCAATTGGCCACCTAGATTGTGGACTTTTTGTTCTGGGGTTATGTGAAGTCAAAAGTCTTCGCCGATAAGCCAGCTAGGATCCAAGGCTTGGAAGTGAACAACACTCGCGTAATTCGGCAGATACCGGTTGCAAAGTTGGAAAGAGTGATCCAAAATTGTACCTCCTGAATGGACCACCTACGGCGTAGTCGCGGCCAACATTTGAATGAAATTATTTTCTAAAAGTAAATGTCAGAGAATTCTTTCAGGACTTAATAAAGATTCGGCCATCCAATTTCTCTTTGTGTGTTTTAAGGACATTTTTCAAAATTTCTCCAATGCATATAAGTCAGCCGGTCAGTCAGTCTCTGTTTTATTTTTTTTTTTTTTTTTTTGTATTTCCTTATATCATTTGATAGAATGATCTTTTGCTTTTGCAATAAAATTTCAATGAAACACAATATTTATAGATTAGTTTTTAGATCCAAACCAATTAAAAAGAAACGGTAGTAGAAATTGAGAGAAAGAATAGGAAAAGAGAATCATAAATTAGTCAATTGTATGAGTATTATTTCTAATAATCATCCATCTATTGGTCCGATTTTGGTTGGATCATTAAACGGACAAAAGTTAATTTTTCAATTTATTTGATAGATTAAAAAATGATTTCTTTCAAATGTTGGGCGCAGCTGGATTGACAACAACAATTTTCAAGAACTTTATCAACTGCTTACTGTTCAATTTGGGTAAATTTGGGGCGATTGTTCTGTTTCAAGTGACTAATTGTTTGGGAATTATCGGCATAAACTATCTTTCAATATGCCTCACAGAAAAAAATTCCAGGTGCATCACATCACCGCAGGCGAATGGAAAACACTGATAATCACACGGTTGCCAGTGCCGGATAATCCATAAGGCAGTATAGGCAACTGCCTGGGGCACCTAATACCGAGAAAAAAAAATTTTAAAATGTTTCATCAAGAGAAAATTTAATATGAAGATTTGTATCCTCAATGACAATATTATTGTGATATTTCAAGTTGATATTCGATGTTATCACGGTGATTTGAGTGCCGACTGCTTCACATAACGAAGAGTATTGGGGGAATCTCTGATTCGTCTCCTTGTTATAGAAAATTATAACAAAAATTTGTAAGAAAAATTTCAACTTTTTGCATCTTTTCGAAATTAAAACTAATAACAAAAAAAAAAAAAAAACTGTCTTCATTCATCAATTCACACTGGCGAAACTTTCAAGATGTTATAAATAATTTTGTATCTAAAAAAATTAGAAGATTTAATTTTTAAATAATTATTATTTTTACTTTACAAAATTATTCACAATTTCTTTTCATTTGTTTTTTTGTTTAAAGTGATAGCATGTCTTCATAATGTGATTATAAAAATGATGGAAAAGGATAAAGGAACCCCGAGAATTGCATTGCGTAGGGTCCTCTACATAGTTAATCCGGCACTGACCATAGCTCATCGAGATCGATATCTTTTAATTCCTGCCAAAAAAAAAGGTCAGTTATCATATCTCGATAGAGTTCATCATTGATAGTCACGACGCAACCTACCGCATTTTCGAAAAAAGAAAGGGTCAAGACGCCACCACTCCAAAATCCACACCACAAGACATGATCAATGACTCGAGCTGAATGCATTGATTTCTGTATGAAGACATGTGGATTTTCCGTTCCCCAAATTATATCAATTTTGTTTGTTTGTTTTCATAGTCGGCGAGATGAAAATGTGCATCGTCAAAAAAAAAAAAAAAAAAAACATTTTTCTTGCGAAATCTGGGTCATTGTTGAACTCATTCAAAAGCCCACTCGGGGACCCAAATGAACACAAACGTTTTTAAGTTAGATAGTTTGTAATTTATTCTATTTTCCAATACTTCAAATTTCATTGAAATCTTTTATTTCAATCTCAATTAAGTATAAACCGGAACTAGTATGCATTGCTAAGGACATTCATAGACAACCATTATGGGTGAAGTGTTCTTTAAAATGTGAGTCTAATAAATTCCAAAAGTGGTTTCATTGACAACTTTAAAATTTTTAGAATAAATGTTAGGACAAAGTTGGAGGAAAAAGATGGACACGTCTACCATGTAGACAAAGTCGATTCCTTCAAGATATGAAACAAATTGTGATAACAAAACTTCACTAAAAGAGCAAACAATCAATTTATATTTTTTGCTTCTTGGATGGTAGAATATCGATAAAACGGAAAAAAAGACAATGCTATGCATCTGATCGTAATTGATGATGGTTAAGAGGTTTTGAAATCTGCCCAATCAGTCACAAAGTCAAATTTATTTCGAGTAACGGATAGAATTTCAGACAACACAAAATTGGATAACATTTTTTCTTTGGTTCTACTCCATTCGGCTAATTCACCAGATTTGGAATCGGATTACTCCGATTATCAATTGCCTCCATTGATGGCTAAATCACTTTCCAAAATAACATTTTAACTCTTTTTGGAAGCTAAGAAAAATGGATATGTGTGGATTATTTCCAAGGGACAAGAAATCTACCGCCAAGAAATTCTTCTGTCTTCTGATGGATGATCGAATATTATACGATAAATCATAGAAGATCATTTAAGTTTATTTATTGTGCAAACATGTACCTTTTTTCACTTGATTGAACTCCTTATTTAAATTTAATTAACAATTAAATTAAGTTTACACTTAAAACACGCACACTATTGTTATTTTATTATTTTAATTTATTTTTAAAATCAATTCACATTTCAACCTTCATTTTGGTTTAAATTTCTGTTTCTGCTTTCATTTAATAAACATTTTGATTGCAAAAAAAAAAAAATAATAATAATAATATTAAAAAATAAAATTAAAACAAGCCGGTTGTTGTATAAAGAAAAACAAGATCATAATATTGTAAATTTTATTTAATAAAATATTAAATTTCGTTAGTTTTGCGTTGAGGCGAACTGAACAGCGCGAAGTCTTTGAATCTAGTAAACACTAAATTAAGTTTAGCTACGAAACTCAACTAAATGAAACTCAGCCAAGCAAATCATCAGCCAACGGCCCACCAAGAAGAAATTAACAGCAACTGAAGACTCTCAACTCAATTTAACTTAACTGAATTCAACTTTTGATTCAACTTGTTGTAACGACAAACAACGAAGACGACGACAACTACGATGACTCCGGTGATGGTGATGATGACGATGGTGGTGTCAATAATGTAGATGGTACCAAGAAAAGCAAATGCATTTTTTTTTTCAAGTTGTTTTTTATGAAAAATTATGAGGAAATTTAATAATATAAATAATAAAAAACAAACAATAAAGCCAAATAAAATTTAAATTAATTGAACAATTCATAATTGTGATTGTTGTTCATAAAGTTCACTTATAATTAAAATTTATATGTTTCTTAAATAAATTTATAGACTTTGTTTTCCATACTTTTATTCTTTCTTACTAATTTTTTATCATTCAAATTATTAAATATCATTCAATGTAAATCGATAAATATGCACCCAGCTGCCATCTACCGACGGCACATTGTTTAATGGTGCTGCCAAATCAATTCAATAATTACAAACAGAGCTGCCAACTGTATTGTATGTATTTTATATTTATCTCCAGAAATTATGGCCGTGTTCTATCTGCCAGACGAATACTTTTGTCGGTTTGTGTAAGTGAGCGAGGAAAACCCGTGTTGCCATATACTAGTGATAAAATTTGTAGCCCCTATTACGATAATAATATATTGATAGATTCAGGTAAGAAAATGAAAAAATATAAAATAGTTCGTTGTACCATGTAATTAATGCATATAGTGATTATTTTTCTTTCTTTTTAAATATGTTTCGGTCGTGCTATGACAAATAATGTTATGGTATCAAACAAATGGCAACACCCTCTTCGAACGCGGTCGATATTACCAACACTAAATTCTGCAGTGGTCTGAATTGCTGACGCACAGCATACGAGCACGAATACTATTTTTTTTTTTTTTCGTTTCTGTAAAAATTTGCATACTTTAATATTCTAATTCGGAGGAACAAAAACAAAGTAAACAAGCCAGGAACAACGTGCCACAACAACGGCTGCATTAGTTCTTTCATTCAATTGGATTAATCGCATTAACTAACTTCACAATGAACACAAGTTTAGGCGATTTGGAAGAGTTAATTGAATTCGGACTTAGCGACGATAGTTCCCATCTATTTGATCCGCAGCACACGGCAGCGGCGACAGTACAACAAGAACAACAACATCAGTGTCAACAATTAAATTATATTAGTGCTGATGATGGAAATGTTTATGAAGAGGAAGAAAGCTTGCAATGCCCGGAAGAATGCTATCGCAATATACCAACAACGGATGCTACTACTCATCAATCTCATCATAATAATCATAATATATTTGGTAGTCGAGGATATTCACTTTTGAATCAACATCATGAAGATGCCTCTACTCAAATTGATCATAACGATATTAATGGTCTCGAAGAGCATTTAATCGATGATGATAATGAAATGCTAGCTGATGATGATTTAATATATGAGGAGGATCAAATGTCATCACCAACAATAATGACAACATCTGCATTGCCATCAACATCTGGATCCTCATCAGCTCGTGAAACGATTAAGATTGAACCTTGTTATATTTCTTTTAAAAGAGATTATGAAACAATTCCAAAATTGGAACCATCATCATCTTATTTAGAAAAGCAGCCCCAAACGAAATATATGGCTGTGAATGAGAATGCTGATAGTGATTATTATGATGTCCTATTAAAAGACATCAGCAGTGATTGCATAGACGATGAGGAATTAGAATCGGACGCTGAAGAATCGGCGTTTGTTGATGGTATTTCTTTTGATGACGACAATGTTACTGAACTTGTCACAATAACGCCAAAAAGAAATGTAACTTATAGTAGTGATGAAGATGCTGTGGTGCCCGTTTCCCTTATAAAAACTGTTATTGATAAAGGATTGACAACTTCTGGTGGTAAATCGCAATCATCAACATCTGGAAGAGTGATAACAACTGAAAAACAACAACAGCAGCAGGACGTTAAAAATAAATCAACACATACAATGACGCCAGCAATTGCTACACCTCAACGTTCAACAAATGCAAAAAGAAAAACCATCAAGGATCACAAGGGTCCTCTACAATATATGCTTTATGATGACTTAATTGCAACAATTGTCGACTTTGATGCTGATGATACTCCAATTGTTGAGTTCTCCATGTCATCAAACAAGCTCGATATTCGGTTGCCAGTTGAATGTGGCATTTGCCCGATGGTGATGACGCGTCAAAAGCTACTTGCTCATCAAAAGACACATCTTGTACCTGAAACGAATCGTTACGCCTGCATCTATTGCCACGAATCCTACCGGGATAGTAGATACTTGGCTGGTCATGCACGTCGCCATATGGGCATAAGACCATATGTTTGCAGTCAATGTAGCTTATATTTCTCAACGAAGCAGGATCTGCGTGTTCATAATCAACGACGTCATATTGAAAAGGAGCACACATGTGAGATCTGTGGAAAGAATTTCTCTCAAAACACCCAACTGAAACGACATCGTGAATCAATGCACGAGAAGAAGCGTCGCTTTCATTGTATCGAATGTCCCAAGGCATATTACAAAAACTTCTCGCTGCAGGAGCATATACGTAATGTTCATATGGGCAAGCGACGCATGTTGGTTTGCCCATTTTGTGGCATGCAATGCCGGGATGCCCACAAAATGGCCAAGCATCGTAAGGATAATCATCTCAATCAAAGTGTCTTCGTTTGCCATGTATGTTGTGAGGAATTCACGAATATCAATTATTTTGACGCCCACAAGCGTTCGATACAATGTCGAAGTAATACGAAACGTAAACTAGAGGAGGGTGAATACGATCTTATATTTAAAGATAATGGTGAAAATACAGAAACCGCTACAAACACAAAAACGCCAACAAAGAAATCATCGTTTTCGACCAACAGAAATTCAAAATCACAATTAGAGCAGAAGCATCAACAACAAAAGCAAAAGACTCATCATCACCAGTTTCATATCGTTAATAAAAATGGCAACAAGGATTCAATAGTCCCTGATCATGTTGACTATGATGATGACGAGGATCCGGCAGCCGATGAAGATTTAGATGAAGAAGAGGAGCATATGCTGGTTGAAAGCCTTGTCGATGAACAAGAAGAAGATTTAATCTATGAAGTTACTTTAGGGTCATCCAACGATGGTGGTCATGGTGATGATGATGATGATGAGGATGATGGACATTGATAATTGATATTTTTTTAATGATTAGGTTATTGATGTGAAGGAGTCAATAAAACAATAAATAGAAACATCATTAATTCAACTATGAGAATCAGGATCAGCGAAACACCGAGCCATGCATCTCACAAAAATATTTTTACATCTTCTGCTTTACTTATGTACTATTTAAATTATACTTATACTTGTAATTTGTATTACATTACTGCATAGTAATGTATAAATGAAAATTGTGTTTAATTATTGGAAACAACAAAAATTACATTCAGAATCATGTGTCACATGTTATATGGTAATGGAGAGTAGTGTATCGAATCGCTAAATTAAGTTTAAAACATTCCAATCATCATCCAAGGGGAATTTGAACAACAATAATTCGATATTGATTCAATGTAAATAAACGTCGGTGTCATGGACGGAATAGGCGATATGGATAATAATAATAAAGTATCGTGCTTTCCTTGAATGGTATATACTGTGGAATTCTTTTATCACTTCGTTATAAAGGTGTTTTCGTTATTGGGGAGTCGGCAAAAATATATATATATATATATATATTTTGAAAATCATTCAATTCTACATCCATTAGAACATCAAAGGTTCATTTCGTCCATAATTCTCTTAGATAACCTTCAATCAAATCATCATCTTTGCTGCCAAAGATATATTGCTCTCATCATCTGGAAAATTCAGCTCCATCCAAATACTAACCTTCTACAAAACCTACTTTTTTAAAACACATTTGTAATTCTTTAAGTTTTTATTCAATAAGAAAATAAAAGAAATTTCGATTACAAAAAACAATTTATCATGACCTAATTGTCTTAGGTTTTATGTATGTAGGTAGCCACTATTCTCTTCTTGATCTGTCTTTGCGATGCAATGGCATATAAACTTGTCCATTGACGGGCGATTCCATCGTGTCAGTTTTCTCAAATATTTCTCGGTGAATTTCGGTTCCAATGAATCAAGCGGATTGACATCCGTTAATAATGATAAAATGGAAAGTAATAGATTCGTTGGCGACTTTTAGGAACTTAAAACATCGAGGCAAATTAGTCCCTTTTTAGGGTTCCAGACCCAAAGAGTACCAAAAGGAACCCTATTGCAGAGACTTCGTTGTCCGTCCGTCCTAGGGTCATATCTCATAAGCCGCAATAGCTAGAGAGTTGAAATTTTCACAGTAGGTGTAGTTCTATCCGGGCATCTATACTAAAAGTAAAATATTTTAGAATACTTAAAGGAGTCCCCATACAACAAACATTTTGATTTGTATGGCAGTTATACGATCCAGTAATCCCACGAACTTGAAATTCGGAATTCCCATACAAACCCCATTAAAATTCTGGTTCTTATTAGAAAAACTTTTTTGTTTTTCGTTCTATCGAACTGAAATTTAGAAACTATAAGTTTCTGATATAGGTGCGGTACTTCTGTTGGAATCAACCAAATCGGCGACCTAGGAGGGGTATCTCCCATACAAACCCAGCATTAAAATTCAAGTTCTTATTAGAAAAACTTTTTTATTTTCGGTTTTGTCGAACTGAAATTTAGACACTATAAGTTCTTGACATGGACGCTACACATCTATTGGAATCAGCCAAATCGGCCACCTGGAAGAGGTACCTCCCATAAAAAAATTTCAGTTTTTCATAGAATTTTTTTTTGGACTAATGAATTGAAATTTAGAGACACTATAAGGGCGCGGTATATATTTTGGAATTAGTCAAATCAAACCCCAATCTGGTACGGAACCATCCGTGTACGAGTCTGACTCGCACTTGGCCCATTTTTTATACTCTTCATGTACTGAATAGTATTATAAGTTTGTCTTGAAGTTTGTAATACACAGAAGGAGACATAAAAGATAAAGGCAGTCGAGAGTCATCTAAAAAGGTGGCAATAATGGGAAAAAGTTTCCAACACCACACAATTTGCAAATTTCGCAGAGTTACGATCGCAAAACTCCAAGTTATGGCCGAACTCACACACAACTCGAGCTCAATGCAACAACTACAAATTTCGTCCATTTTCCCTAAGATTATTGTAGATTGGAACTCGAGTTGCCAAGAGCTCGGAGTTTTGATCTGTCTGAATAGGCAATAAGACTACCTTGCCCGTCCTCGAGCTCTATCTCATGAACCGTAATAGGTATAAAGTTGAAATTTTCACAGAATGTGTAGTTCTTTCGGGGCTACAAAGACTAAAATTAAAATATAATTAAAAATTTTAAGAGGAAGTTATATGATCCAGTAACCCTACGTCTTGAAATTGACGCAGTTGGTGGAAATGGATTAGAAACTTAAAGTGTCCCAATTTCAATTTGATCAGACCACTAGAACGAGTACCTTCCATACAAACCTCCATTTGGTACGGAACCCTTCTACTGCAAGTCTGACTTGCAATTGGGCGATTTTATTTGTATTAACGAACTGAAATTTTGGATAGTATAAATTTCTAACCAAGTAAATTTGAAGACCTTAGCATTACTGGAGGGTAAAGCTCCCATATGCTCAATAACAGTAGCGTAGACAAAAACATCTTCTATGGGTGCGTGCAGAGTATGATAACTTCGGAATAGCCGATGTTTTTTATATTGCATTGCATTGCATACATATTTTGGATGTAGCGGAAACTTATGGTTTCTTGGATTCCAGCGACCAGCGTCAATATTTCTGCCTAATGAGTAAAACCATATTGTAGTTGTGTCTGCAAAAACAGTTGTCGTGCGTCTCAAACCGTCGCTTATTACACCCGATCGAGCAGAATTGTGATTCAATGTCTCATAATCATACAGAAAAAGCTATCAGGCAGGTATGTGGTAAGTAAGCTAAGGAGCGGTTTGGGGTTGGGTTGGGCCAGGCCGGGCCGGGCCGGGCCACAAGAGTGAGCGATTAAATAGTTAACAAAATTTATTGATTGGACTATTGGAATTGGAATTGTGAGAAATGCTATCGAAGCTAAGATAAACAAACACACAATTATGTATATACATATGTAGGTATTTATGAATAAAAAGGAACTAAAACTGGTTATCTATCTAAACGAAGAATGATGGCCTGTGGTCATATAAGCAAATACAATAATAATAATTAGACTTTGCATTTACACTATTTTATCAAATGCTTGCTTGTTATAACATTATTGTTGCTTTGTAAATGTGTTTGATAAAATTGACTTTTGGCCTGAGAGCTCTCGATCCACTACGCTAAAAACAGATGTTCGTTTGTCATTATAAGTCGCCGTTGCGTCGTCACCATCGCCGTCGCTGTTGTTGTCGCCGTCGCCGTCGTCGACGTTCCAACTAATCTAATCATTGCGGCGGCAATAAAAAGTTGGTAATACATAGATGGTAATGGCATTTTGTTATTGCTCTCAATAGTTTTATATACGCTGCCGTTGCTGCCAGAACTATAAGTGAGAATAATAATTTTGATTTAAAAGAATACTACATATAACAAATCGGAAATGGAAGAGGTGAATCCATTTAAAGCTAAAGATTCGGAATGGTCGACGATCAATAATGACCAAAGCCTTTATAATAGTTCAATGCTATTTGAAGGTATTGAAATGTTTCAAAATGGACAACAGGAACAGCAGCAGGAAAATCATACTCAGCCACAGTCACAGATGATGGTGAGAACTAGAGCAAGGAAGCAGAAGAAGGAAAAAAATGAAAATTATCTGCCAAATGATAATGAAACAACAACAAATTATAAAACGCCAAAGGGCAATAACATCTCCTTCAAATGTAGTGTCTGTGACCGCACCCTGAAAGATCGTTACAATCTGCGCATACACATGATGACACACACCGGCGAAAAACCTTTTGCATGCGATCTATGTGGTAAACGTTTTCGTCAATTAAACAAATTGAAAATTCATTGTGTCATACATACAAACGAAAAGCCGCATATTTGTGACATTTGCAGTAAAGGATTCAGGTTTGCCAATTATTTGAAAATACACCGTCGTCTGCATACCGGGGAGAAACCCTATAAATGTACAGAATGCGACTTGCATTTTCATTCATTAAATTCCCGACGCGTACATATCAAAGTGCAACATATCATTACCACAACAGAAGCAACGCTCGGGGGGTTTCGTGGTGATCAGGTATTCGAAGAAGAAATTGAAGAAGCTAACAACATTCATCAAAGATCATCAAGTCCCCCTCTTTTTGGATTTATTCGGCCAAGAAATATTAAAAAACCTGCACAAACACTTGACATCAACATGGACAAAGCAAATGATGATGAAAATAATAATAAAATATACAATGACAACGACAATGACAATGATGAGGATGATGCCATCCGAAATTCTCATAATGCTGATATACATATCAAGGAGATTACCGGACTAGACAACAACAACAACAACAATAATAAAATCAACCAAGAGATCTGCACATTCACTTGTCCCATTTGCGGTAAAATACTTACCGATCAATGCTATTTGACCATACACTTACGTCGGACGCATTATAAAGAACGCAGTCATGTTTGTAGTCATTGTCAGAAGGGTTTCTTTAGTGCCGCCGAACTAAAAAATCATCAAATCGTGCACACGAGATTACGAAATTATGCATGTGAGTTTTGCACGTCACGTTTTTTACGTAAATCCAATTATAATCAACATGTCAAGAAAATGCATACATAAAAATTTTGTAATACGAGAAATGAAGAAATTGAAAAGGACAAGGACAGAAAATTTCCATATAGAAAAAAGAAAGAAAGAAAGGAAAAGGAAGAAGACAATCATATTGTTAATATTTTATCTCAGTTTCATATTAGAAAAGATTCTAGTGGATTAAGGGTCTCCAGTTCGGAAGGGGCCCCCAAAAAGTTTCCGACATCAGAATCACAACCTCCAAAAACTTAACCGAAAGACTTAAAATGAAATGCAAGTTTCTTCTATACATTTTTAAGAACACAAATATTTGTTCATAACATGGGCATGATCTTGAGCCATCGCGAGTAAAAAGAAAGGTTTAGATGATAAGTAAACATATTGTAAATCACTTTTAATATATTATACATAAGTATTTATTACACATTTATCCAATATACTCGTAAGTACTTACATATGTAACATTGTACAATTTTTCTGTAGAACTTACAGACGAAGAAAAACACCACTGGAAACAAAAGGAGAGCAAACATCTAAGATTCACAATCTGTCACATTCACATAATACTTACAATCAACATTATGGTAAAAAAAAAAATAAGTTTAAAAACTAAGATTACAAAATCGAATGTCTGTTCATCCATATAGAATGATCGAATTTGAATAGATCGGACCAGATAAGTCCAGACTAAGTACACCGCTTTACAACTGTATCCGATTCGACTGGATTGTATACATTATCATTCTTAATAAAATTATATTATTCTCATCATTCATTACAAAAAGGAAAGGAATTTGGGACCCCAATTAAATGATATGTCGATCTGAAGACCTTTGCTACATTAGACCTAATAAAATATTGTTAAAACATATAGCATATAGGTATATTGTACTTGTACAATATAATATAAGCAATTTCCTAATTTATTATGAACAAATAAACAAAATTACTTATTTATAAACACAAAATCGCCATATAATAATATTAAATCATACTATATGTACATAGTATGTAGTCTTAAAAAAACATTTCCTTCAAGCCATCGTTAGTTTTAGGCTAGGCAGCATCCACAGAATGATTCCTGATTCAAAAAGAACGTCTTTCTAGTTCCGAGTTCATTTGCCTCTTCGTCTCCAAGGTATTCGAAGTGACATAGACCGAGTGTTCAACGGTATATCTGTTCCCCTTTAGCAATACTGTAGAGGAAATATTACGGTACACTTAGCAAAGCTGACAAGTTCGGAGGCCTGCTTGCATTAAATTACCTTCGGTACAAGGCAGCAGGCCTGCCACCGAACTAGGACACTCTGATTTAATCTTCCATTGCGTCTGAAAACTCATCGATTCGTGTATTTACAAGATTAATCAACTTTGTGAATAGCCTATGTTTATATTATCTTTAAATTGTAAATACGTTATAAATAATAATAATAGACATCCAAATATACCAAGATGCGACAAAGATAAAGACTGAAAAGACTCCACCCAAACAAAGTTTAACATAGAATGAGAATCATAAATGGCCTTTTGTCCATAGTTTCCTATTTGTTTGGCAATGTAAGTTCCATGTTCTCTTTTTGTTAAAAATTCCCTAGTTTTAATGAACAATTTTATAACTTTTTTCAAAGCATCCATAAGTCAAGAACTCCTTTTTGTTTTGTGCATTATATTAGGATATAAGTATCAAAAATAGCCTTTGGTTTTATTTGTTCCCATGCCATAGTTCCTTAACTGGGAATGTAACGTCCAAATCATATTGGAAGTCAAGGCGTCTCCTGTGGTTTTCCACCCTAGACTACTGCTTAAAAATACCATGTTCCATTTTTGAATCATCTGTTTACCATGCATGAGAATCATAAGCGGCCTCTCCTCTCCCCAGTTTCCTATTTATTTTAACAATGTATGCACAATGTCAAAAATCTCCTAGTTTTAATGAACAACTCCATTTTCTGTTCATTCTAGTAGTGAAACATAAAATATATAAATGACGTTTGGTATTATCTGTTCCCAGTATCCTATCTATCTGGGAATGTAACCTGAATGGCTTTTCTTAAAAATATCCAAATCCTATAACTCCATAAGTTAATGACTCCATTTTCTATGCATTACATGCACTCGTTGTGAAACGCATGCGATTTATGGGTTTTGCCTATCTTCCTAAAATAAACTTTAAACAAGTAAAAAGAAGGTTTTAATTTCGGCTATGCCGAAGTTGATATACATACTCGTCACGCACCCCTAGAAAACGTTTTTTAACTTATGTTTAGGGGCGAATCGGTATACATACAACCGAAATATTTATATGGGCGCTATACGATCCAGTAATCCTTGGTTTATAAGGTTTGCTGGACGTGGGCCAAAATTTCAGTTCGATAGTACAAAAAACAAAAAAAGGTTTCCTAATAGGAACGTGATTTTGAATCGTTCCAGTAATCCTATATTCTTGAAATTTACATTGTTGCTGGACCTAGGTCAAAAAGGTATAGTGTCCAAATTTCAGTTTGATAGTATAAAAAATAAAAAAGTTTTAAGTTTATAAGAACTGCGTGAAGAGTATAAAAATACCGACAATTTTTTAATTTTTTTTTTAAATATTTTTTTTCTGTTTTTTTTGTTTTTTTGTTTTATATTTATGTAATATTTTTTATATCAAATTGTTTTGTATTTTGCTTGTTTGTATGTAAATTAATTATTTTCATTTGTTATATGTATGTTTGTTTGTTTGTTTCTTTATATATATTTTGTTTTTATTTTATTTTATTTTTGTGTTTGTTTTTATTTTTTGTTTTATGTAGTTTACATAAATCTTTTATATATATGTATATATATATATTTTATTTCGTTTCTTTTTTTATTTAATATGTAAATACATAATATAAATTAATTAATTTTCATCTTCATCATTTCCAAGAATAAATAACTTTATCGTGTTGTTGTTGTTACAATATTTGTTACTGATAAATTGAAACACGCACAGAGAGATATTTTTTATTTATTTTTTAAAAATCCTTTTTTTATATATATATTTATATTGTATAATAATAATAATAATAATAATAAGAATAATGCATGCTTAGAAGAAAATAATAAACATTTAATAATAATAATAGAAAAACAAATTATTAAAAAAAAAAAAAAAATTATTTATATATAAATTAAAAGAAAAAAAAAACATTATTACACTGGTTGGCTTTTTTTATTGTTAATTTTTGTTTTTGTAAATTTGTTTTGTTTAATAATAAATTCATATAACATATATCATCATTATATATATATATATATATATATATATATATGTTATATATAATATTTCTATATATTTCTGTATATCATTTTTGTTTTTATTTTATTTTCTTTTTAAATTACATAATTAAATAAATTTTAAGCCCCTATTGCGCAGTTGTATGTGACTGTGTGTGTTTATGAGAGAGAGACGTGTGTGGGAGTGTATGTGTGTGTGTGCAGGTAAGTAGGTTTTCTAATTTATATGTAATATGTATAAAATATTTTGTGTTTGTGTTCTGGAAAATTTTTGTTTTATTTTGCTTTGAATGCGCGCTTCATTTTTGGTAAAATTGTTTAAAAAATAAAACCATGTTTATATGTATACAATATTATTATATATATTTATGTATGTATATGTATGTTTGTGTATGTAGTATTTCATAAAAATATATAAAGAAAAAACAAAATGAAATGAAATGTACATGGATGCTGAAAAAACTGCAATCAATCATATTTTTATATTCAAACGTACGCATTTAGAAGGGAGGGTGGCCTTGGGCGCCTGTGTAATCCTAACAAAATAATTGACACAATTGTCGTTACAATGTCAACAGGCAACCAACCAATACTCCTTTGATTCATTAGGAGTGTAAGGACCCTGAGAACGATGCCATCTGTGGTGGTAGCCTAGGCCATCATCATACACAGAAGCTAAGAGCAGTCCAAAAGAAACATCACAATGCGCCTTTGGCTAGTAGCATTTCTATCACATTCTATCCTCAAGTGGCAGGCAAAGCTTTGTCCTAAATGAAGCCACGCGGCAGTTTGTTGATACAAATATTTTGCTGAATATCTTCCTTCCCCTTTGGTAGATTGGAGATCTGTAAGTGTAAGGACCCTTACAGCAATCTTTCTATTCTATCCTATCGGATTATATCTTCTCTGATCGGGGTCCCGGGAATTTGTCCATATAGGAAAAACAAAAAAAAACACCTATGCCATGCGCTCCATTTTGCTAATTCCTCGAAACAAAATTTTTCATTTCATTCATTGCATTTCTTTAGTTTTGGTTGCAGTTTTTTTTTCATTAGCCGCCTTCTTGTTCCACTAAAATTATTAAGAGTTTCACATTATTTAAAATATAATTATAATTTTGCTTAAATAAATTTTGTTTTGTTTTTAATTTCTTAAAAAAAATTTAATATGGTTTTAATTTCTTTAAGAAACTCGATATAGTTTTGTTTTATTTTTAATTTCAATTCATTTTTTATTTCTTGGAAGAATTTTAAATTTCTTATAAGTTGTGTTTTATTTTTGTATTGTATTTGTTTAATTTTTCCTTCTTTTATTATTTTTTTTTTATATAATTTCTTTTCTTTCTTGTATGTCTACATGTTATATAGTTTTTCTCTATAATTTTTATACACTTTACAGTAATAAAAAAATGTATAGAAGCCTTAGAGTTGAGCTTGGACACCCCAAATACAATATATCAGATTTTCAGTACCATCCCTCGCTCCCCTCTACTGGATTATCATCTTTTCATAGTAAGAGTGATTAGTGGGTGTGTGAACCCTGAAAGAGAATGAACCAGGCAAATTTTCTTATGTAATCTTCTCCACCAAACTATGAGATACAAATTAGACTCTCTTAACAGCGCTCAACGCCTTTTCAATTTGGGAGGAGAGCTGACTTTTGTTTGAAATATTTTAAGCACTGGAAGATATAGCCGTCGCCGTCGCCGTCGCATATTTAGTATAAGCCCCGATCAAACAAAAATGTTTTCCACATTTTCAAGCTTAAAACCTTCAAGTTAATGCATGAGTAAAGTTGATAAGACTAGTCTAAGGAGTCCGAACTCAAATGGATAGAAGTGGAAATTTATCAACAAAAATGATTACCTTTACTCCCGACCCAAGTCTCCCCACCCAATCATTTTTTTTTTTTTGTTTTTTTTTGTCACAAGAGATCACCATCACTTTTCAGTAATGAACATTGTTACTACCACGACAGCGCCACAACCAAACAGACACAAAGAATAATACACAATAAGATCATATAACACATATTTTTTTTTTTTTTTTTTTTGAATTTAATTTATTTCCAATCTATCGTAAACGATAGACAGCGAATGTGATTGTGCTTGTGTTGATTATTACGTTTCTATTTGAATGATAAACTCTGATTCAATCTTCGGGTGTTCTGGCTGTTGTCAAGCAGGTTGACTGCAAGGAGATATTTGAGTTGCTGATTCTTGCGATCTTCCCACGGATCGTGGGTGTCTGTAGATCTATGTGTTGGACTGAGTTTCTGACGTACCAGAGTGCTCCAACAAGTCTACGCAGTAGTTCTGACTGAAACCTTTAAAGAATCTCAATGTTTGAGTTGGAAGCAGTGCCCCAGAGCTGTATTCCAGAAGTCCACACCAGTTCAAGTATGGATTTATAGCGTAACAACTTGTTTTTCAGGCTTGGCTGCGAGGAGCTTGATCTTAAAAGCCAGAACATTTTTTCAAGTTAGCCTTCTGTCGAGAGTAAGTAATAACTTGTTCTACAGAGCTGACTAACATTCAAAAAAAAGCATTCAAAATGTAGAACTTTTATCGCAATATTCCATTTTATATAAACACTAAGGTAATGCTACGTCAGTGGTCTCTCCACAAATAAAATCTTCAGGTTGGAAATCAGGGCCAGAAAAATGATCATTACTATTAAAATCAGCGCCGCTTAGATCAATATCAACAGACATCATATATGCTGTTGTCTCTTCGTCAAACATCTTAGAAAGCTTATTAAATTCAGAAAATAATAGATTGAGCCTTTAAAACAAAATGCAGAGAAGGCTATTACTTCCTTTTCAGCGGGTGAAGAAGATGGACGTCGGTGGGCTGGGTTGTATCAGAAGCTTTGTATGAAATGATCACATCCATTACTGCCGGTATCTTGAGATCTCTGTCCATTAACTGCAACAAGGGAAACGATTGGAAAGGTGGTGATCAGGAAAAAGATTATACAACAAACAATGGCCAAGTGTGTCCAGGTGAAGAATGATGTTGATGACAACAGCATAGACTGCGTTAGGCCTGTTGACAAAGTTGCTTCTACGAAAGTTGATTGTCCACCAACTATGGACGAATACGAGGTTTTATATCCAAAGATTGTGACAATCAGCAAAGAGCAATGGACCCACCTACTTGCTAAACGGAATGTGAAATCTAAGAAGGTTGCTCAACAAAATAATACACAAGATATGCTTACAACATTCTGTTCAAGAATAGTAAATAGCGATTGAAAGTGTTTACTTCTCACATTGGACAAGAATACTTAAAATATCCTGGACATTTTGACAGATCCATTGTGTGTATCTCTAATTACCTGCTCGTAATAATATTTGTTCTCTGAGTTTGGTTTTGTCCTTTATTTGGAAACGCTTATATGTTTTCTCTAATATGGGTTTCCTTCATTTGGGAATTCAGTGAGAAACGGAACGTAATTGTTTATGGTGGGCATAAATGCAGATGCCACTGGCTAATTTACCTAGACTATTTGTGTTATATGACCTGATTGAAAATTATGCTTTGTTTCTGTTTGGTATAATATAATAAACTATTTCAGATATGTATTCTATTTATAGCTTCAGCCGTGGCGCCATATTCATTCATGATCACCCGCATTAATAAATGGCAAAACATCATCCTACCTACTGATATGGATAGATAGAAAATGGAAGAAAACGTGAAGTGTATTTAAGCTTTGGTGATTATTGAATTGATCTAATTGGTTGGTTGGTTGTAATATGTATCTTACAAAATCAGTCATACGAGTTAAAGAAAAGTTTACATTATTTCACATCTCTTATCTTCTCATGATCTTGAATTTAACTTATGCAAAATATCTAAGAGGGAAAAATTATTGTTGTTAGAATAGAATTATTACAAAATTATATAATAAAAATCATCGTTTTTTTTTTTTTTTTAATTTGTTTTTGTTTTCTATTAATATTTCTGTGTTTTTAGGTCTATTAGCTCATAAAAAATTACTTTTTTTCAATGGTTTTGTTAAGTGACAATAATAAAAAGAAAATTATTAAATAATTTTCCTTTTCCTTTCCCTTTTTTGTTTTTTTTTTTTTTTTCTTTTTAATTTTACATTTAATGTTTTTGTTTGTTATTTTTATTTTCAGTTTTTTGGACTGCAATCAATTTGATTCACTTCAAATTCAATCAAATTTTTGTCATTTTCTCTTAATATTTTGTAAGGAAATGTTCATTCGTTTCTGTAATATGGCTTTGCCTAAATATTTTTGACACTACAAATGAATTCATGTGTGTGTGTGTGTGTGTTTGTGTTTGTACATAGATTGTGTGTGTGTGTGTGTGTATATATAAAATTTTGATATCAATTACTGAATATTTAACTTTTCATTTACACAAATTTTCACGGATTCACTACTCAATATATCCAGAAGTAACTAAGAGACCCGACTATTCATTCATTCATTCTGTTTACCTGTCTGTCAGTCCATCTATCGAACCACGGGTACTTACTTATCCATTAACCTTTAGTTTAGAGATTAAGAAAAGGCTAGTTATCTCTCTAGTTAATGCGAACTCACTTGGAATGGCCTATTGTTACAAACCATAAAATTACAGAATTCTATGATTTTCTTCGGAAATAGGCCTATTGCAATATATGTGTTGGTTGCCTAGACATGAGACTTTCATCATTATCCTTTAGTGCTATGCTTTAATCAACAAATTGCGTGTGATCGATTTTAGAGATCAAGAATATGTAATGGTGCATTTTGGCTTGAACAATGGAGAATTTCATTTTAAGAAATATTAACATATTTACAATGGCAAACTGTCTCTCTTAGTAAGAGTCGCTGCCCAAGAAGAAGAAGAGAAACAAGCACCAAAAGCTCCCTGCCTAGTACCCCTTAGCCTTATTCGGGGGACTAAAGAATGGCAAATCCTCATTGTTGATCTCATCTCATACCCGTTTCTTTTTTCTTAAAGGAATTTTAAATTTTTGAGGTCCACGAAAACCGTTTAAGTATATGAATCTTCTTCACTAATCTCGACGCCATCATCATTTTCTTTGAGGATTTGCAATTTTCTTGGCACAACCCATTCCTCCTATCCTGTTTTAAGATTTATAGTAAATACATATAATAAATTCAAAATAAATTTTTGTTCGTGTACATGAAATCTTCGATGATGTCTCCGAAGTTTTGGGGTATTCCTATCTTTGTTTTGTATTTTTGTATTGATTGGTTAAAACAGGTTAATTATTTGTATTTTTGTTTAGATCTTCTCTCTACTACTCTCTACTCTACCTACGTATTTCGGAAATAAGGTGCTTATCAAATCTATAGGACACTTCGAAAATTTTAATGCCAAGTCTCGCCGGAAATTCAATTTAATTTTATAGTGTAATAGGAAAAAACAAGTTTTTAAGCAATTTTAAGCATAAAGCCACGATCAACACGTTAAGAAACTCACATTAAAACCATAAAACGGATTCCAACTAAAAATGTTTCACTGAGTCCCAGTTTATTGCCAAGTTGCTTTGAGCAAAAAGGAGACCAGCTGCCTAATATGGCGCTTTTGCAGGCAGGACACCTTCTTCATAACACCTCTGACAATGTGTTCCGATGATTTTAATGTCCGCCAAACAGTCAATGGAGACACTTTCATCCTGCAAGAAGCAGCAAGTTGGGAGCACGATACAGTTGAATTGCTCGCTTTTTTGTGATGCTCCTTCTATCTCGTCGTAGAAAGTATCGGTTTCCTCCCAGTACTGCGAATTCTTCTGAGTTTTGCAAAAAAAATTTGCCATAACATGGCGACTACGACCAATTTTTTTTGAATAAATGTGATGGAGAGTAGTCTGCTCCCTTTTATGGTGGAAAACAGAGAAGAATCACTTATTTTCATGCAGGATAATGCGCGTATCCACATAAGTCGCCAAACAATGACTTTTTTAGAAAACTTCTCTGTTCAAGTTATGGACTGGCCAGCTTGTTCGCCGGACTTAAACATTTGGGGAGTTTTAGTTCGGCGGAAAAAAAAAGATTTCCCAATGTTTTCGCACTAAAACAGTAAATTTTAAGCGAATGGTACAAACTAGAGCCGGCATTATTATTGTAACTAACCTAATAAATTCGATGAAAAAACGAATTTTGGATGTTGGAATAAGCCGAGGTGGCTACATTGGCAACTAATTTTAGTAGTTTTAATAAATTATGAACTTTATCTACTTGTTTTTGTTATGTAAGACAGAAAATAAAAAAGTCTTCTATAAATATGATATACCTGCTGCTAGCTAAATATGCAAGCATTTCAACTAAAACTAACGGTTCTTTTCCCATGCTATGCTAAAAATAGAAATCGTACGGTTTTTTGCGGCTTATTCTTTAGGCTATCATTCGTGATTCTTATTTATGTGAAAATATAAAAAATGTAGATTTGGCGAGACTTAGCATTAAATTTTTCGAAGTGTCCTATAGTTTTGATAAGCATCTTATTTCCGAAATACGTTTCTGTGTCTTGATTATTTCTCTTTTGTTCTCTTCTCACGTGCCTCCTCACTTACTATATTCATCATATATGTGTTAAAAAAAAATCCCCTTTTTAACAAATATATATTTATAATAAATATAATAATTATATATATATATGTATATATATATATATATGATTTAAAGTACCCTACACTACTAACTATGTATTTATTGTATGTTTGCATATCAATTATTCCAACCTAGTGACTGTATCAAAAAGTTGATTGGTTCTACATATTGAAAGAAACCGACTTTCTCTCTCGTCCAAGAATTCCCACTCAGCTCACTTTTTGGATACAATCTTTCTAGTTTTATTACTGTTGCTATTGTTGTCAAAAGTTGTTCTATGTTCACTCTTACTGCCTCTCCTCCCTGCTCATCAACGTTTTGGCTCGTTAGCTGCCCGAGTTCTTAACATACCTAAGCATATCATATCCCCTATTTTGACCCATAGAAATTATTAATTTTATTTATCATACGATATATAGTGGGTAGAATGATGGATCGATCTATGTATGTAGTATGTCTATTTTGGTGTAGTAAGTTGTGATGAAGGTGTTTTTGTTTTTGTATTTGTAGTGTTTGTGTAGGGCTTCTTTTTTTTTATAAAGACTTCGAATCATAACCGAAGATATCTTAATTTTGCATCTAATTTTATATTTTTTTTTGTTTTTTCTTTCTCACTTTCATCAAAAATTTGTATTCACCTGTTCCAATGTTAGGTAATTCTTTTCATGTGCTCCTCCACCGTGACCATGCATCTTGGCTTTTCCTTTCACTTCTTCATCTTCAAATCTTCTGCCATCATCTTTAATCGTCACCTTATTACTCTTCTTGACTCATGTTTCTTTTTCTTTAGTATATATATATATATATATATGTATATTGATTTGTTAATAGTATTATTAGTACCTATAGATAATATAGTAGTTGGTTTGTTTATGACATCGAACTGCATGGTAGACGTGGTGAACCCATTTGGGTTAATACCCGATCTAACCATTGTAGCGGCCCATTTAAATGTAATTCAATCCAACATGGCGTTGAGGTTACAGTTTGACGACGATATTCAGCACCCCAACCTTTGACGAAAGACATCCGGATGGTGCACATGCGAGTCAACTGATATACTGCCTCAAAGCCTTGCGATACTGATTGCGATAGCAAAGCAGCGAATTCTTGATTATTGAAAATCTTTAGATTGCAACCAGGGGGAATTTTACAAACGGTTGCTGGATGCCAACCATATCGTTGATTACAATTTGGACTTTGGACAAAAATCGATGAATCACTTAAGCATTCAGCAAAGACCTCACCACCGATATAATAAAGACGTACACCTTTGCCAATGTGACGACGTGTCTGTTCGACAACTTCGTTGCGATTGACATTTGATAGGAGGCCCAAACAGAAACGTTCCGAATTCGATGGATCAGTGAAGCCATCAACGGTGATTGATGGTTGCGAGGCATGAAATGTTTCACCAACACGTGTATTTAACTCATAATATGATATGGAACACCAGAATGCTGGCTCATGATACATTACGGGTGCTGCATCTGCGGGTGGTGTTAAACGTGACATATTCATATTATCATTGGGATCAATCGGATCGCCATCTTCGCTCATATAACCCGGTGGTGGTGTACCGGTATTGGGAATGCTGCTACCCACACTGAGTACGCTTGATTGTGAGTCCATGTTGCAAGCGCCGGGTGGTATGTTTGTTATACTATTCAATTGGTGGCTACCAATGCCTGGTGAAATGTTGCCGCCACTGATGCTGCTATTACTGCTGATACTGCCACCACCACCACCGCCGCCGTTGCCACTCACTTGTAATGGTGAATGCAATTGTTGATGATGTTGGTGATGATGATTGTTATGATGATGATTAAGTTGTTGTAGACCACCACCTCCAACGGTGACAGTAGTCGTTGCTCCTCCTGCTGCTGGTGAACCACTACCGCTACCTGATCCTCCTCCACCCAATTCCATATATTGTGGTGGACTTAATGAAGCACTACGTATTGCCGTCGCTGCATTATATTCTGTATTATTTGGTATCTGATGTGTATGATTATCCAATGGATAATCAACAATTGAATCCGGAGGAGTTGGCAATGATTTCGGTACTAAAATCGACAATTCAATTTTCTTATAATGATAAGGATTAATACAAATTTCGTCTTTACGCAAATGAAATGCGTATTCACAATGCTCCAAGGGCTTCAATTCATTTTGTGATTGTAAGTCTGGCCAACGCCATAAGCGACAATATATAACATGCGGTAGACCCTTGCGTAGGCTTTCGCCGGTCGCAGCGGGTTTACTGCGTGCTACTGTAACGCAACGTGTATTACAATTTTGTGTCGAAATTGCCCTTTCAAGTTCTTCTAGTTGAGAGTTCTTTTTGATTTTCTTCACAAGATTCTTGACAGCTTTTTCGGACCACTTGCCTTCGACGCTGTTGTCTTCGTTACCCTTTTTAAGTGCTAATAAACGTTTAACCACTTGCGGGGTGAATGGCAACATCTCACGAGTATGTGAGATTGAGTGCGAATGAAATGGTGACTGAAGTAGAAATAATTTACTTGCGTTGGCGGTGTAATGATGAACCACAAATAAAGACGGCAGCAGCACCGGCGACTAGACCAAGCGGTCCACAGATACGATACAGTAGGCAGATATATATAAATTTCCAATTTATTAAATCACGTCCAATCCAAAGCACTTCTCAATTAAAATTCTGCTGTTGATATTGACTTTCAATTATGCAAGCTACCACAAACTATTCTAATTTCTAGCTGATGATGGACTTGTTGATTTGTTGATGACAACACAAAATGCAAGTAAAGAATCGCTTCGCTTGTCAAAAACATGAAAACAAAAATTATGTTTTTTAAACGACTTTTAGTCTTGTCTCTCTTCCATCCAGACAAGAATTTCTCTTCTCTTCATTAAAGATCAATCAAAATTTAGATAATGTGACCTCGCCTCGATGTCTTTCATATAAATCCAATGAATGTATATTTTTTTAATTTGAAGGTGACGTGAGATGATGACGTTGACACTGGCCTTGGCACCGACCGAAATTATGCTATCTGACGCTGATAACAAAGCACAAATAATTGAGTTGTGTCAAGTTGTGTTGCTTCAAAAGGATGGTGATTAAATTAATTAAAGTCCAACGGCGTGTGTGTTTCTTTCTCCGAAAGTCTTCCTCCAAGCAAGAACGATCTCGATCTCAATAGATCAACAGACGATGACAGCTTTGTTGGTTGAAAACAAAATGTTTAATTGTTAATAATTCATTTATAGTAAAAAACACAGAAAAACTAATTTGTTGGAATAGTTGATGATTGAGTTAGTTGAATGTGATGATAATGATGATGTTGATGAGAAGAATAGAATAGAATCAGTAGTCAAGTCAATCTCAGGTCTACTCAACGCATTACATTTGTTAAAAAAATGAAAAACAAAAAAGAAAAGAAAAAAAATCTTAATTTCATAATCTTTTCCCGATCTATACAACACCTGTTCCAATATTACGTTGTTATACACCTCCCTAACCGTCCCGTCATTGTGTCATTGAAATTGTATTGTATATCATAAAAGATGTGTACATACTAATACATTTCTTCAAAATTTCTTATATTCCCAAATATAACAAAGGAACTTTATAGATTATCAGATGCCAGACGACGACGACATTTGATGATTGTAAGTTTTAAAAGTTGAATATAAAGAAAGGCACAAACAATTCGGAGAACGAGACACAACAATATAAAGAAAAATAAATAAATAAATAAATAAAGCACCCGATAACAATAACAACAATATCGACGACAACAACAATAAACACAAAAACATATCAATGAGATAGATTATTCATGAAAAATATATAGTATGTAACTAATAAAAACTTAAATTGAAAAAAGTAGCTGCAGTTAAATGATGATTAATCCGGCATGATTTTAATACAATGGCAGCAGGTTTGTCCATGTTTCTCGGAAACTTTAAGAGAGGATCTTTTTGTATATTTAGACTCTTGAAACTAAATTGAATCCGTAGGATCTATGCTATGCATAGTTAAATCAGCACACATGCTGTCAGGAAATAGTGAAAGCACCAAACATGAAGCACATGACAGTTTGGAACCATCTAAAAAAGACCAGGCTACGCCTAGACACTCGATGTTGGAATATCACATGAATTAATGCAAAAATTTATGTAATCGAATTACCATCATGGAAAATAAGCATTTTTTGAGCGAATCATTACGGATGATGGAAAATGGATTATTAAATAAGAGAATAATCAATGTGTGCATTGACGGAAGAGAATTGTATTAAGTTGGAACAAAATTGTCTATTACGAGCCCCGCTCTATCCTAATCTACTGCTCACAACTCGACCGCTTGAACGAAGCAATCAATGGAAAGCGACCAGAATTGGTCAACTGAAAGGAGAGTTGTGTTGTGACAAAGCCAGGCCACACACATCTACGATCACTCGAAACAAAGTGACAGAACTTGTTTGGAAAGTTTTGAGGCATCCATCGTATAGCCACCATTTGTTTCGGACTCTGGAAAACTCTTTTAAGGGTAAAAAAATTGACCGGCAAACAAACCGATGAAACTGTTTATATCATCAAATATTAAAATTTTGAAAAATTTGATTTCATCTTAGAAAGACATTTTTACTTTCTACTCAGAATGCTTCATGGATCATAACACGATTTGATATAAATTACATTTGCAGTTAAATAGTTTCGAGCATCGAATCAGATCGATTTGGTTTATACAATTTTATGTTCATTTATAGTCGTTGTAATGTGAAGTAAAGAATTGTATGCAAAATACTAAGATCGATATCAAGGAAATTAAGAAACTTGTTGGCAAGAAACTATAATCGGATGCCGATTTCCATAAAAGTTTTCTTTTCCTTTTCTATGTATATAATATATCAATAAATAGGGTTCCTTAAATTTTGTATTAACTTTACTGATATGACACGCAAATTCACGAACTATGATCCGTGCATAACTTTACAAGTTACATTAGATCTTTGTTTTTCTTTTTTTTGTGGAAAAAATATTTTGTTCAAGCAGCAAAACGTTGACTAATTTATCCTGCTGTCACATGTGAGCCGCTCATCAATGTATCGATGATTTATAGCGATTGCAAAACTGCATGTAATGAAATGAATGCTGCCTACTCCCCCATCTAGTGTATTCTTAAGATGTGACTCCCAAACCCAGCTATTATTAGCAAAAACAATACCTCTGGCGATAAATCGTAATATAAGAGAGGCATCGTTGGTATGAATCTATCACTTCCCTTTTGCAAAAGAATACTGGTACTATGGAGAGCAATTGTTATTGGACCTAAAGCTCTGGAGGATATGAGACCGGCCGGACTTTAATTAACGCAAGTTGGTTACGGCGCTAACAGGAAGTCGCTACATTTCGCTAAACTTAATAGTTGATCTAGTATATTGATTTAACTGTCCCCTGATACAACTTTACGCAGTCCGTCTGACTACTATCAAGGCTACGGTTACATCCTCTATGTAACGTCTTTACAAAGATCATCAAATCTATAACAGATTGTGTGTATTAAGGTGTCTTATTAAAACTATTCATTCAGCAAAGATTTAATCCTTTTTTTCATGTAGTGCCATCGAATTTGAAGTTATCAATGTTGTAGCTGTTTGTTGTTGATCCTGAGTTGCTTAGTGAGTGAGTGAGTGACTTCTAAGATTGACTGATTGCTTAAGAAAAACAATAAAATCAATTAATAAAACATAAAATTTTAAAATACATGAGTGTAGTATGGGTTATTGGATGGATATGTAATTAAGATGGCATGGGTGGGGTGATGTATGTAATTAATATATTGATGCTGAAGAAGATTTTTTTACCTATAATATGTCTTTTTTTATTCTTTTGATTTAAATTGTGTTTAATTTGTCCTTGTTAACCGTTTTTTCCGTTATTTGTGGTTTGCTCTCTCTTCTCTTTCTCTCTCGCTCTCTGTCTTTAACTTTGTATACATATGTATATATATATTACATTTACTTGTTTACTCTCTTGTCTTTCCTTGGCTTTGGCTTTGCAATTGCTAATTTGCTCTTTTATAGCGCAACGTTGCGACTGACCTTTCACACTTCATGGATACTTTTCTAGTCCCTTCCCACTGTGTTTGTGTTCTGATTGCCCACACAGACTGAGACTGACAACGACGACGACAATGGCACCAGCGCACTTTGACGACGTTTGTTGTTCATATGTTTGTTTGTTCACTCGCACACTTGTCGGTCGGTTTATTGCCGCTGCCGCTACTTTTGTCGTTGCTGTGTGTTATTGTTGTTGTTTTTATTACTTTACCACCTTCGTTTTTCGTAATTTTTTATTTTATTTTTTATCTGCTGTTTATTTTACACTTTTATTATTAATTTTTATTTTATTTGTTATTATTGTTTTTTTTTGTTTTCAGTAAACAAGTGTTTTGTTTGTATTGTAATATTTATGAAACTTTTGTGTATTTTTCTAGTCTTTTTCTATATAGAGATTTTCTTATTTTTGTCTCTTTTAATTTTAATTCGTTTTGTAGCTTTTCTTCTTCTTGTCTGCTGCTGCTGCTGTTACTTCTAATGCGTGTGCATGTGTATATATTTATATGATCATATATACATATGTGTATATACCTGAGTGTGCGTGTACTGAGTGTAAGTTTCGAATATATACACACATATATAAGTATATATAGATGCAATTGTGTCTGTACGAGAGTGTGTGTGTGTGTGTGTAGCTCTATAGTACTCTATGTATTCTTTTGTCTGGAAAGTCTCGCAAAAATTTCAAATAAGAATTTATTTTGCACACACACTACCGTAAACGCATGCCGAATGCACTTGATTTGTTACAATTGAATTGTATTTTATTGTATTGTAGTTGCAATTTTTTTTGTTTAAAATGAATAGATCAAATTTTTGAAAATAAAAATTAAACAATTGCAAATAGAAAACGTAAAAAATAAAACGAATTTCGCACAATTCCGCCTCTCGTAGAGTGTAGTTTTTGACGACGACGACGAACATACGAACGCAGTTCGTTCGAAGAGCGAGTGAACTGAGAAAGCAGTATTGCCAGATTGTTGCATAACAAAAAGAAATTTATTTTTATTTTAAAAACCGACAGTTAAATTACATTTTAATAATGATTATTAGCTTATACGTAATTCACGTTGTAAAAGGACATAATACACATAATAATGCACACACATATCATGTTCTTCGAAAATAAGCATACCATCATATCTTCCATAATGCCCAATGTTTTTTTAATTTGTACCAGTGCTGTAATGTACTATAACCGGGTTACTCCTGTTTGGTGCATTTTTCATCACTCACCAGAGACTGCAGTATTTCTTTATTTTGTTTCTATACTTTGTTAAAGTTTAAAATAATAATACACAATAAAAAAATGTACATATAAAAATAAATGTTTATTGATATTCGCTTTTAAGTGTATGCTATACGTTGACATTTGAGAAGTGACTCTTTGACTAAATCGTCTGGAGATTTTGTGTCAAAATGGAAACGTTTAATTGTATTGCCATAATCAGACCTTCTGTAAAGTTTGAGATTTAGCTTTTCTGGTGAAGTGGCGGCACATGGAAAATATTGATTGTTTAAGCCATTGTCAGATGCAGTAAGAACCTCACCCAAAGCGCTCGGTTCTGATGATTTGTATTTGATTTTACTATGCATTCCATTCAAAGTACATAAATACTGATTTGATTCATTGTTGTTCCTCTTACGATTCTTCTTTCTATCACAATCAATGTGTGGAATATTAAAATCGAATGCGTTTGTAACCTTGACAGAGGTCTGGATCCGTTTTCTTTCGCTAGCAGCTGGTCGATTGGTTGAATTCTTGTCATTTGGATCAATAATCAGCGCCGCTGTCAAATCTATAAGAATGTCGTCATTTGTCTGTAATGGTGATGATGGTCGTGGTATTCTTATTTGTTGTTTAAGCTCCTTTAAATCAACTTCTGGGCTTATTCTCAAATTTTGTATGCCTTTTTCAATGCGATGATTATCTAGTGTTAACCCACTGTTGTCCCCATGAAGACGGCTCAGCATCGGTATATTAAAATTTGTTTCGTTTGATGATCCTCCTGGTACTTTTAACTTTGGCAATTTAAACCCGTCACTAAGACCATTTATATTTTTCTGTTTTAATTGATTCAACAGAAATTGATTTAGTGGCGAAGGCGATGGTTCGCTATGTTTGCAAGCTTTAGCATCTTCAATTTCACCAGCTGTTGTTCCGGCTGCTGTTGTTGTTGTTGACGACGATGCTACTCCTGCTGTTGGCGTTTGTTGTGTTGAGATAGTTGGTGATACTCGCAGTGGCGGTATCACAAATTGTTTTGGTTTAAAAATCGGTCCATTTTTGTCACCACTTTTGCGATTTGCAGATTTCTGTTTAATTGCATTTAGGAGAATTTGATTACTTTCCTGTTGCGATTTTTTGCCGTCGCTATCCATTCTACGAATGACGCCTCAAACTGTATAAACTATTAGGGGTATTCAGGTAACGTAGTAAGCTTGTACTTGGCAAATCAGCTGTTCTCGCAAACACAACTATGTACCAGTTTATTTGAATCTAAGCAAACTAGAATATTAATTATCAATGAATTCAAAATGACCAGATGCAAAACAAATTAAAATTATTGAACTATTTTCAGAATTAGCCATAAATATTACCTGTTTCATGTTTATTTTTACTTTAACCATATAATTGGGCTAATCTGCCAACTCATAATAAATTCCCAAATGAAAGCCAAACTAAATTGTCCGCAAACTTCGCGAATCTTGACAATTTTGCCACGCCGCGCGAATACCTACCTATATGTATTCTATTTAATCTTGTAGTGTTGAAAAATACACAACTTGCAAAAACAAAAAAAATGTCAGGCAAGAAAAAATTCAATTCTTTGATGTTATGGTTCATACAATTTATTAGTTGGTTTTCTTATTTTTTTGGAATCATAATTATGTTTGAAGCTATTCATATGAAAACATTAACATTACATTAAGGCAAATGCATGTGATTTCCCAAAAAATATCACTTAGGCTCGATCTAGGCGGCAAATTGGACCATCTTCGACCATTTTAAGATCAACTTTCGGACCAACTAGATCACGTATATTGTTAAATCCGTACTTGATCATTGTTGGTCGCTCCAGTGACAGACCCCAAGCAATGACATTAACATTTTCAGGTATACCCATGGGTAGCAGCAATTCCGGTCGGAAAATGCCGGAATTACCGACTTCAATCCATTTAGCAAGGCCAGGGTGAAAGCAGAAAATCTCCATACTAGGCTCGGTATAAGGATTATATGCTGGTTTGAATTCCAATTGGGTTATGCCCAATTTCCGGAAGAATTCATAAAGCGTACCAATTAGATCACCTAAAGTTAGGCCAACAGCAGCAATAACACCTTCCACTTGATGGAATTCAGCCAAGTGTGTAGCATCTAAGGTCTCATTACGGAATACCTTATCGATGCTGAAGTATTTGGCTGGCTTGAATCCCTCAGGTTGATTGGCTAATTTGTACAGCATACGAGCACTAACCGCTGTAGTGTGTGTACGCAAAAGATTCTTTTGAGCTTCCTCGATTTTCCAGTCATAGCCATAACCAAGCGATCCATAACCTCCGTTAGAGTGAACTTCCTTAACACGCTCAAGGTATGGATGGGGAAATTTATAGCTTTTCGCTGGATGCGTTATGAAGAAAGTATCGTGCGCATCGCGTGCTGGATGCTGTTGTGGCTGGAAAAGCGCATCAAAATTCCAGAACGAGGACTCTACATAATTATTGGTTGGCATTTCAGAGAAACCCATTTCGAGGAATATTTGACGGAATTCAGTGCGCACCTTCAGCAATGGATGCAAATGGCCACGCGTCGGTGTTACACCTAATGCATCAAAGTTGTACGATTTAAATTTGAGATCTTTCCAGAGACCATTAGCTAGCATTTCAACAGTTAAATCGGTTTCTAATTTTGTCAATGTTGTCGAGAACTCGGGGCCTTTGCTCAGAATGAAACTTTTGGTGATAATCTCTTGTAATAATTTGCGTTTTTTGTACTCAGCCACTTGAGTTGTGCTCAAATCGGATTTACCGCTTGCCACCTTTACTAAGTGTTCTTTAACTGTGTCCACAATTGATGGTACTTTCCTTTTGACTACTGGAGGATTCAACGATTTATCAACAAATATCCAACCATGCGACATAGCTTTGCTAAAGCCCACCTTTGCATTGGGGCTAGTTGCCATTAAGGCGGCTTGTGGTATGCCATCATCAACTGGAACTGCACCATAAACGACAGCTTCATGACTGCCTAAATCCACAACGGACAAACCCTCTTGGGTCAACTCTAAAGCTTTATGAGTTGTTGTTTCAGCATTAACAAGTTCGCCATGTGCCTGAATGCTCTTAAGTGCACCGACAATTTTCTGATGATCGACATCGAATTCATTAGCCAAATCAAGGGTATCAACTTTATCTTTAGACTCTAATTGCTGTAATATACGTTCAGTAAGATCAGGATGCATGGCAATTATTTACTTTCGATTAAGCACAATTTATTAGATGACAAAAGCCGGACTGTTCTCAATAGTATTAAATCTCGCGTGTTCAAAAGACCACAACGCACCACACACAAAAGTATTTGCCATTCGCATGTACACATCAGCTGAGCTGATTTAAAGTTAGATTGGCATTTACGTTTTAGTAGTTTTGTTAAAAAAGAAAATTGTTGCAGGTGCATCTTCTACAGAATAAATATGAGTGTGCATAAAATAAAAAAGCATACTACTAATGGGCAAATTAAATGTGCCGAAATATATTTTGAAACTTCTGACTTCAATATACGTTGCCTTTGTGGTCTAACGACAGCGGAATATAAATTTTTTATGCTACATTTTTTGGAAAAACATCTCTCGGCAAATAATTTTGAAGAGCAACACTTAGATATGGATATGGAAAAGGATCCACTAGATATCGTCGATAAATCAAATGAAAATAATGTAATCGATAAAACTGTAAGTAATTTCTGTTTGTTACTTGGACAAAAATGGGCGAGACTATAAACCAAACACTTTTTAGGTGGTTCCAACTAATCAAATTCTAAAAGATGAGAAATGTAAACATATAAATGAGCCGAAGGAGGAATGCACCGCCTTGGATAGTAATAGGAACTATTTACAAACTATGAATGATTTAAAAAACAGAATAGAAGCAAAGGCGGTAATGTTTGAAGAGCAACATGATTTAACAACTTTAGATGAGCAGCAGGACAAGAATAAAGATAAAGATAATATTTTCAAAGATGATATTGATATTGATTGGAGTAAACCATATGTACCAAATTCATTGCGTCGTCACGACCGTCCCCGACTCAAGCCGCGCAAAAAAAGAACAAACACATGCTCATATTGTGGACGCACCTTCAATCGTCGTAGTCAATTGGATAATCATTTAAATGTACACACTGGCTTAAAGCCCTATCAATGTGAGATTTGTGGTCGCCAATTTGGTGCTCTTATCACATTAACAAGACATCTGACTACACACGAACAACGCTCCTTTCAGTGTCAATATTGTGATAAGCAATTTTCACATCGAGCGGCAATTGTTAGCCACGAGCTACGTCATACTCAACAGCGTAACATACCATGCACTATTTGTGATAAATTATTCTATACAGACAATCAAATGGATACGCATAAACGTAAAATGCATCAACAATTCAATGCAGAGCCGCCATTGCCATTTGCTTGTGAAATTTGTGACAAACGTTATCGAAGTTCATCGATGTTAAGTGCACATAAATCGGAAAAACATTATCGTCTTGCTAAGAATACGTGTGAACAATGTGGGAAGAAATGTCTTGATTTGAAGCACTTGGAGGCGCATAAAGAGATCCATATAGCAGCAGTCTATATATCTGATCAGGAGTAACATAGTCCAGAATTAAAATAAAGGGAAGTAAGAAATGAACTAATAACGCCAAATTCGAATTATAAAATGATAAAAAGACTGTTTTCAATCGATGTATATATATATACATATATATATATATATATTGAATTTCTCTGGTGAGAAAAGTGAAATTTTTTTGTTTAAATTCAATGTGAATGCGACATTTACCATATGGTGTGATTCTTCTAGGAAGAAGAAGAGGAACGAAAAACAACAATAGTTTATTTTTTTGGTGATTGTTAACTATTCAGAAGAAGAAGAAAAAGACAAACAAGTGGAAAGAAAAGCAAATATTTTATTTGAGCACAAGTATATTTATTTGAATTCCAAGTGTAATAAAATAAGTGTAAAACTTGGTCTGCTGTATTTTGAGTTATCAGTATAAAAACGACATTATGATGAACGCCTTCCCGCAAGATGCTTTCGATGGTTTCGCTAATGCCAAATGTGGCGAGATTTTTTGCCAAAGCTCTACAAGTTTCAGCATCGTTTGTACATTTTGTGAGATGAAAAGCTATAAGTTTGGTGATTTCCTTTTGCATTTCAAGAATGTGCATTTCGATAATGAGTTGCTAAAGACAAATGAGCTAGAAGCAGCAGAAGCAGGTACAAAATGCATTTCACTGGAACAAGAATGTAACGATGAGCAACCGTCGTCGAAAATGATGACGACAACAACAACCACACATGTAATTGGAACACATGATGATGATATTCAAGTTTGGTTTATTAGCAACGCTTTGGATGAAATTGATAGTGTTGGTGATAATAGTTCATATGAAAATAATATTAAGACTCATGATCATGAGAATGATGAGAATATTGATGCCGGCGACCTTAATGTACATAATGACTTGGCAGCATCCAATGACAATATTTTAATGGATACAAATTGTTCAAATCGCATTATCAATTGGTTGGGTGAGACAACAACAACACAACAACAACAATCACCAGCATTGTCCACACGACTTAAGCGGGATAGACAATGCAATTTAAAAATAAACAATAAGGAGCTGGTCAAACACGTTATCAATAGTGGTACAGAAACCGAAGACAATATTGAAGAAGATAAGATTAGTGATGAAAAGGACAAACCGTATAAGGTAAGTAAATTAATTGTATAAGGTTTTTGGACATAGACAAAGGTTTCTTTAATTTTTCACTCATTTCAACATTTCCCAATTTTGCACTTCCAGCCATTGAAACCGCCTCCATCAAGAGAGTACAAATGTGATTTCTGCGATAAAATTTATGTAACTAAAGGTTCACAAGTACAACACATGAGACGTGAGCATGACCTTTCATCAATCACTACATGTGCTGAATGCAAAGCGGATTTACCCAGTCAGCGGCAACATGACCAACATGTTATCCAGCAACATGGTGGCTTTCCATGTGAACATTGTACAAAACGCTATAAATGTCGCCGTGATCTGCAGCGTCATGAGGTCAAACATACAGGTGAACGAACGATTGTTTGTGATTTTGAAGGCTGTGATAAGCGATTCTTTACCACTCGTAATATGCAAAGTCATCGTAAAATTCATACTCTGGAGAAGAATTTTGTTTGTGAGAATTGCGGTTACAGTTGCCGTACTAAATATACGTTACGGGTACACTTAAGAATGCATACCGGTGAAAAACCGTTTGCTTGTAAGGTTTGTCCAAAACGATTTCCATCACATTCTGGTTTACGTGAACATATAACAATGCATTCATCGGCGCGTCCACATGTTTGTAAAGTTTGTAATGCATCTTTTGCACGTCAGAAAGCGCTTTATCATCATAAATTCTTACATTCGGAAACCAAAAAGTTCGTCTGCAAGATTTGTGGAAATGCATATGCACAACAGGCGGGTCTGGCGGGCCATGTGCGCAAACACAAAGAAGGAGTGCTTTAGAGACAATGTGTGATTCCCTTTAGTATAAAATAAGGAAATCAGTTTCAGAAATCTACAGTAGAATTTGTAGAATTTGTTAGTCATTTTTTTTTTTTTTTCTTTTTAATACCCTTCTCTGTATGACTTTAGTCAGATGTGGGTAACAAATCAGAGGTGAAACCATAAATTACATTATGTTTTAGTTTCGAAAGTTGTTAAAGTTTTCTTCTATGTACAGAACACAGATCATGTATTTTGTTAAAATATCCTAACTTCATGAAGCCTGAAGATTGCTACAAATTTAATATTAATAAAACATTTTCTAAAGATTGTATTATATAATATAGTATGTACATACATAAGTACATAGCTGAAATATAAAAACAAATAATACATCATTTAAATTTCAGTTTTAATTTAATATGTAAATATGAAATAAGGTCATTATTATTGTTAAATATAAGTAGTTTTAAGATACGTAAGACAGAATAATGAAGTACACATAGCCTGTGCATGGTGGATTACTACTAGCTTTGACAATCTGTTCGTCCACCAGCACCACTCATATTTTCTACAGTAAAAATTATGTTGACTTATAAGAAAAGATAAACTCGAGAATTCAATTCAAACAGTTTGAAATAATAAGAAATTAAGACTTACCACCATCCTATGATTAATTGATCTATCGGTGACTTGTTTTGTTGTTCCTTTAATAGATCAAAATTATCAAATGAAATCTACAAGCAAAAAGAAAAAGATATTCAATTTGTAAATTTAATTAAAACATTGCATTTATATTCTTATACTTGTACAACTATGGAAATGTTTATTTATGTTGAGATTTGTAAGTATACAGATGATGACAGTTGTTGCTGTTGATTTGTTTTGTGCTTTTAATTTTAGTCTAATCTCTTGACAGCAGCAATTAATTTACTTTTGATGCAAACAAAGGCAAGACAATACAATAAAATATCAAGAAGCCAACGCGACTCGAATCGACTCGACTAGATGGTTGTGATTAAAATTAGCACATTCTTTTGTTAGACGTCGGTCGTTGTTGCATTATCTCTCGGTGTGCGAGTTTTGTTTTGTTAACAAACAAACAATTGATTGCTTTTAGTTGGCGCCACCTCAACAATATGCAAAATGTGCTAGTTAGTAGTGACTGAGTTTTTAGTTTTGCTAATTAAGGATTTAAATCAATTCTATTATCTATGCAGGAGGATTACAAATGTCAAAATTGCATGCGCAGCTATAAAAGCGAACGAGCACTTAAAATTCATCAAACCAAAATGCATCTTCAAAAGTTTGTAGAAAATAATAATGTTGACGATAATGCTACCTTACTACGGCATATGTGTGAATATTGTGGGTATCGAACAAGCTTAATTGCCAATCTTAATGTGCATAAACGACGTCATACGGGCGAAAAACCATTTTGTTGTGAGACATGTGGCAAATGTTTTCCAGCCAGCTATCAATTGGTCACTCATAGTGAGATCCATCGTGATGATAAACGTCGACGTAATCAGCATAGGTGCAGCATATGTGGTGTTGGCTTTCTAAGTTCACGTGCACTATATCATCATAAACCTTTGCATGAAGCATCAAGAAAATACATTTGTAAGCTTTGCCCAAAGACATATGCTCAATCGTCTGGTTATGCCCAACACAAACGCTGGCATCGTGCACTTATTGGACGTGCTACTGATTACATACAATTAGATGATGATGAACAAAAAGTTAACAACCATCATCAATTGGAAGAAAGCAAAAGTCCAGAACATTTATAAGTAAATTCAAAAATTCGTTGACTTTGTTTATGGCTATCATACATAAATATGCAATATCAATATAGTTATGCACTGTGAATGTCAAAAATATGCGAGTAAGAAAACTTAAGTAGCCAATCATCCAATTGAATACTGTAATTTGTTTTTATTAACTTTTATTACTTTGATTAGGTGTACTATTTATTGTCTATTTGTATTCTAATAGATTAATTTAAAAAATTAGAACATATTTCTTATTTAAAATGTGAATGGATCAGTCATATATAAATTCCCAGCTCAGCTGTTGCACATTTTGTTTACTTCTTCACTTTGTAACTGCATACTTTGTTTTGTTAATAAAGAAAAAAGAAACAAGCAACGAAACAACAAAGTAATAATTATTGAAAATGTTAAAAAATTGTATGTTGCCTGTGGCCTATATTGGCAAACAAGTGCAACCTAAATGCGGAGAAATCTTTTATTGTGATGAACAGACTTATCTTTTGGTTTGCTCGTTGTGCGAAATGAAATATTTTGCTTTGGAAGATTTCATGTGTCACATACGACATACACATTTTGATGAGCAAAACATTAAGGCTAACCAAACAACAACACTAACATCAAATATCCAGCAGGAGCTAACAAAATCAAATGAGCCGCAGCAGACAACAACAACATTTAAACCAGAGGAACATTTAATTAAATCAGGTTCAGGTAACATAGAAACACGAATACCATGCGCTGATAATGTTGATTTTGAGGAGAATAACTATGATTTGAATAAAAATGATGATCAACTACGCATTATTCAAAATAAGACTTCTAGTTACAGCAAAAAGAGTAGCATGTGGATAAAAAAAGAAGTGGATGTGGATTGGCAAAATGATTCATTTCAGGATGATGCAGATGATGATGAATATGATAAGGAAGATGATGTTGCTGGTGATGCATGGAATAATAATAATCGTATTTTGAGAGTAAGTTTAATTGTATTGTCATTTTATAAAGATCTTTACTACGAGTCACATTTGGTTCGTCTTTTATCAGAAACCACGACAGCCAAAAGAATTCCAATGTCGACATTGTAACAAAAATTACACAACTGAAAAGTATCTCAATATACATATTAAGCTTGCACACATGCAGCCAAAGCCATATAAATGTGATAGCTGCGACTTGGCTTTCTCCAGCGCGCGTTCTTTGGATACACATAGCGGCAATGCACACACTGGTTTTTCATGCAAACTCTGCAACAAAGTCTTTAAGACCAGACAACAATTATATCGTCATTCAGGTTCACATAATGGTGAGCGTAAATACATTTGCGCCGTCGACAATTGTGGCAAAGCGTTTCGAACCCAACACTGTCTAACAAGTCACAAGCGTCTGCATACACGTGAACGTAATTTTGTTTGTGAAATATGCGGTTATCGAAGCTTCTATAAGGATGGCCTAACAGTGCATCGACGTTCGCATACGGGTGAAAAACCATTTCAATGTTCACTTTGTGAGCGGAGCTTTGCATCGAAACCTTTACTTGTCGAACATCAAGCTATGCATGCCACCGATCGACCACACAAATGTGACAAATGCGATGCATCATTCTCGCGGCCAAAGGCTTTGTATCATCACAAACATCTGCATTTGGCTTTTAAGAAATTTGTTTGTAAAGTTTGTGGCAATGCTTATGCTCAGGCAGCTGGCTTATCCGCACATATGAGAAACCATAAACAGAATGTAGCCAATGGAGCATCAACGTTACTCGAATTAATGCAACAGAAGCATTGAACTGTTGATTGAATTATACAATAGATGTGTAGTGATTATTTATTCAACATTTATTTAACATTTTATATGGTTGCATATACATACATAAATATTTATAATTAGAATTTTTTTATAAGTTCTAACAAGATTCTTTGATTTTTGGTTAAGTTTCACATTTATGATAAAATAAACCTATTATTGTACATACATAAGTAGATATTAAGTACATAGTAGTTTTGTCTTTGGAAAAAATAATTTCATTCAAATCACATGGGGCTGATAAATTTACTAAAGTAAAAACAAAATGAACGCAGAACGCATAACAAGACTATTGTTAAAAAGAAAAGAACAACAATACATAGTACATTAAATTATTATATCTCGCTACTATTTAATTCAATTCAGATGTGTCACATTTCTTTTTTATGGTTGACGCACTCAAAATCATTTTATTTTTACTATATGGTTTTTTAACCATGGTAGAATAATTTACAATTAAGAAACAAACACTAATTGTATCTAAATAAAATAATATGTGTTTTATATGCACCTCGCCCTTTCAGTGCTTATTACCATAACTTACATTTAACATTACATATTAGACGACTAGAATCGCAATACACACTAAGTGTGAAATGTATAAAAGTATAACAAACACAAAAAAAAAAAAAGAAAAAAAAAAGAACTTTTTAAGCTAAACCTGAAAAAAAAAAGATATTTAAAACCCTAGAGTTCACTCATTCCTAACCAAACTTTAGTTTGTGATCAGATCAGATGCTCATAAATACTACTAAATTCAACATATCAACCATGGATTGGACTTAAGCCCATACACGTATTGTATAATCCCAACTACCTGTAGATAGAGCAGTGCCATCAGGAGATACCTGTACACAGGAGACCTTGTTTTCATGTCCATAAAGCAGGCAGACACGTTCCGATTTAAGAGTATCCCATAAGTTGACAGTGTAGTCATTGTAACCAGCAAATAACAAGCGACCACTGACCGAAAAGTCCACAGAGTTAACGCCAAATATAATGCTTTCTTTGGTGAAAACAGCAACTTCACGATCAGCACGCATATCATACAAACGGCAACTGCTGTCATCTGAACCGGTGGCAATTGCATCGCCGCATGGATGAAATTTCACAGTATTCACATCTGACTGATGTCCCTCAAACGATTGTACTACATGACCCGAGCGCATATCCCAAATGAAAGCCATACGATCACAACTGCCCGACACAAATGTATTACCAGTTTCGTTTGGTGCCAAATCAATAGCCATCACATCACCTGAATGGCCATGAAAACTTTGCAATAGTTGTCCTGATTCTACGTCCCAAAGGGCACATGTTGAATCACCACTTCCAGTCAAAATTTGCTGATCCGAATTGGGGTAAATGCAGCAAGACATATAACTTGTATGCGTCCCAACAGTACGTTTCTTGGCAGCCATTTCTTCATCCGAAGTAATAGGATAAACGGTAACCTTGTTATCCAGGCCGCCACAAGCTACATAATTACCAGACGGTGCATATGCACATGCCATTATCCAAGTAGTGGGCATGGTAACTGCATGCTCTTTATTTGTAGTGAATGCATCCCAAATAATAAGTCGCCCATCTTGTGATGATGAGATTATATGCCGTTTATCGGGGCTCCAATCTGTGCACAACACCTTGGCTTGATGACCTTTCAAAACTTTGCGTGGTTTAATATTTACATAGCCAATTGGTTCCAATCGTTCAGCAACAGCAGCCAAATTCATATCATTCAATTTTTGACGTTCCTCTTCAAGTTTGGCTTTTAAATTTTCTGCTTCCTTCAGCAGATTGGCCATTTTCTCATTAGCATTGGTATTTACAGTAGCTATAGCGGACTCCGACATCTTATATTTTTTATTGGTCTGAATTCAAACCACCAAATTAAATAAGAAAAACCTTCACCTCTGTGTATTTATTTCAAAAAAAATTCAATTCGATCAATACTTCTGCGGGATACACAAAATACATATACCGAGAGTTGCCAATCGATTTAAAACCCACAACTGCCACACAGCTGCCAACTTGCCCAAAGTACATTTCCACATAGGTAGTTTCTATGCAAGCAAAATAAAACAATGTAGAAATCCGAAGCATAGCATAATTAACTATAAAAATCTAAATAATAATAAAAAAAAAATTTACAAAACTAAAGGCGGTTAATATTTCAGCGGTAATATCGTAGAAAAAAAAACACAAATTGTGGCCTGCCAATTGATTGAAAACCAACCAGGGCTGAGCTGCCAACGTGCACAAAACCCTATATCTGCATATTTACTATGTCTGCATATTTACCATGTAAACAATACAAAATAACGCAGCAATCGGCAACATACAGCTATAGTTGACGATTGATAATTGCCTTTAGAATAATAATAAAAATACAATTTTTGATAAGAAGTAAAACCAAATAATTATAATTTAGTTACTTTATATGGCAAAGCAATTGTTTTTGATATGATAAAACTACAGCCACCAACGACAGTACATAGACAGTTTCATAATTTTCGCTGCGGTGAAGTTCTTTGCATTGGACCAACCACATATCATGTGTGTTGTGCACTCTGTGGCCAAAAGATCCTCTATGAATCGTTTCCGCAGCACTTCCGCCTTGAACATCTTTCCCAGCAAGAGGAATGTAAATTATTTGATAAAGATGGTAAATTAATTAAAAAAGGTGAGCCAGTGATGAACGGCGGCTCGCCTATTAAAGTTGAAGTCGATCCCATCGCTCATGGGAATAACGAACATGAGAATGTGGAATTGGCACAAATTGCATTGCTGGATTTATATGATGACAACGATAATGAAAATGATGTTGCTGATGCTGATGAAAGCTATGACAATTGTGGTGGTGATGAACAAGGTATGTTATAAAAATTTTTTTTGGGAGAGCGCAAACTTTTATATATGCAATTATAGAAACAAAATGGAATGATGTTGAAACTGCAGCAACCAAAGTGCAAATTGTCAAAAGAAGTAGACCAAAGCGGAGCGTTACGCGAGAACCGAGCAAACGACGGAAGCGTGCTGCTGTTAATAACATAATAACAAAGACAGAGGCACCAATGAAGGAAGAATCAACAACATTAACAACTAAAAATGAAGACAAAGAGGATAAGCAGACACCAGCAACATTACAATTGGATAATTTTACACATGAAGCTAATGATGATGACGATGGCATTAATAAGACCACAGATATTGAAGATTATAAAAATATTCAACAAATTGATAATCTCAATTATAATGATGATGGTCATGAGGACTGCGATGACAATGAAAGCGATAGTAATAGCAACTATGAAATGGCGATATCATTTCCATGTGATGAATGTGAGCGACGCTATATTAGTCGCCGTGGTCTACAATATCACAAACGAACAAAACATAATCCTAATCATATAAAAAACATCAAGAAATCTTCAGTTAATGCTGAAAGCTCAAGAAAAACCAAAAAGAAAAATGCTACTGCTGATACGTCGTCACCATCATCGATTCAGGAGCAGTTCAAATGCAGCGACTGTGATCAAGTATTTCGAAACGAACGTGAATTGCGTGGCCATCGTTGGAAGCATACTGGAATCAAGTGTGATATTTGTGGTAAACCGTTTTCACAAACTGGCAATATGACAAGGCATCGTATACGTCATTCTGGCAATAAAACATTCAAGTGCGGAGAATGTAATGCAAGTTTCTATACCAACAAAGAGCTTAACTCGCACAAGATTTGTCACACGGGCAAAATGCCAATGATTTGCGAAATTTGTGGCCGCCCCTGTCGCGATCGTGGCGTCTTAACTGCGCATATGCGTCGCCATACTGGCGAACGGCCGGCAAAATGTGATGTGTGTGGCAAATGCTTTTATAGTTTCCATGATTTAAATGTGCATGCAGTGTCGCATACCAGTGCTCGGCCATTTGCCTGCGACATTTGTGGCTCGACATTCCAACGCAAGAAAGCATTGCGTGTACATAAATTGCTGCATTCTGGTCAAAGGAAATACGATTGCAAAATCTGTGGTAAAGGATTCTCGCAATATGGTGGACTAAACGCTCATTTACGCATACACGATGCATCGGCTGTACGTGCGGCTACCGCGATAGTGGCTATGGATTCTAGCAATTCAAAAACATTGGCAACACCAAGTATTAGTGATGTTGCTGCTAATGGCATCAGTGATACTGACGATCTTATTCAAGAGGTGGGCGACAGTGACATCCCTTTAGAAGAAAGCACATATACGAATCAAGAACATATAAATAATATGGGAGCCACAGGTGTTGCCGCAGGCAATGTGACATTTATCATGACCACAGTGTAGTCAGTAGCTGTAATTGGATGTATGCTTCGAAATAATTGCCTTAGCGATGAGAGTCTCTTTGTAATTATAATTGTATAATTATTAATTTTCCTTTCATTTATAATTTACTTATTTTTGTGGCCACAATAAAATGTGTGTGTGAATTGAATGAGCAGAAGATAAAAATTCTACTATTTTATGGAAACCAAAGATTTCAGAGTAGCTCGGAATAAAATGATGGAACTCGACTTCCAAAAGAAATAAAAAGATTTATGTTTGAAAGTTGGTCAGCTTTAAAATATCAAAAAAAATTCGTAAAGCGAAGGCAGGCATTGACAAAGTTCGGCAACACTGAATTACGCTTATTTGGGTATCCAGGCTTTTTAGGTAACGAGATGACGGACGCGAGTGCCATGCAGGCATATAATGGGCAAAAGAGCTAGGCTGTAATGTCGCCCGGATATTAGTGCCCTTCTATCAACCGAAGCGCAAGTCTTAAAGGAGGACTGCATCATTGCTCTTCTTGGCAAGCCTTTCTTAGATTTTTTCCGACAGTTTCCAAATTATTCGTTTGATATTGTAGATGGTTGTATAACTTTAGATTAAGTTCCAACTTCTTTCTCTTTCAGTCAGGATTTTATTCGACAATATAACGAAAAACACAAATTTTAATTTGTAGAAATTTCTTAAATTTAACACAAATCACTTAGGCGATGAATTCATATGGAATTGGTGCCAGAGCAATTGGTTCCTCGAGTTTCTTGACAAAATGCGCCTTCTTTGGTGGCGCTGGTTGACGCTTCATGTTTACCCAGCTACACTTTTTCTTGGCATCCTTAAGCCGACGAAAAAATCCTCACGGCACTTGGAGTGATGGACATGTTCAATGCGAACATTGATACGCTTAGCTAGGTTCTTTCTGCGCACACGTTTGTTTACAATAATACCGACAGCATGTTGGGTGACGTTGAAAACGCGACCTGTCTTGCCGTGATATACCTGCTAAGGCAAAACCATTTGTACGACACCATGACATTTGGTATCAACTATATCTCCGATCTTAACGAGACGCTTAACTTATTGTCATTTGTTCAGTCAGACATACATAAGCATAAAATTATTCACAGGCACATAAAAGGAGCCAAGTCCACAGTCATGCATGCTTCTTTAAACTACCGTTTTCGGTCTAGAGTTGCTCAATTTCTTAAGTACAATATTTTATTCAGTGATGCCAGGGAGATTTTTATTGAGCCAACAGGTTGAGAATGATTGTGGTTAATTTGAAATTATACAATTTTTGTTTAATTTTAAAAAATATATGTAGCATGTAGAAAAAATGCAAAAACTATTTGCATATATTGCAAATTATATTAATCATCATAATAAATCATGTATTTTTCATAAATTTTTAAATTTTACATTTGAGCTAAGCAACAACAACAACGTGCGCACCATTTCTTGTGTTGGTTGTGTGTATAATGCATGTGTGAAAATGCGCCATATGACGCGACTTTGTGGCGTTGGTTCATTAAATATAAGTAATCTGAAAGGATGCAATTCTTAATGTGAAATATATATTGAATATATATTATATATCCAATACAAACAATATAATATACCCAATCGAGGCAGCATTAGAAATCGTGACAAGCTTGTTTATTAATTATTACCCTAATATAAATGGCTAGTCCAATTGTTGGCTCTAATAAGTAAATGTTTAATGAATTGTTTGTTTGTGAAGATACAATTCAGTGTACTAACATTGTTGTTTATGATTATTATGATGCATGTATGTACAAATGATTAAATAATTCCTCTGAACTGAAATGGAGTAGAAACGGAAGTCATCTACATATATGTATGTGTATGTTTACATCATACACGGCAGCCATCATAACTGTTTGATTCGATTTTGATTGATATCGTTCGTTGGCAATTGTGTTCCATTCCGTTCAGTTCTTTGATGAATGTTGGTTTGAGCGCGTGTTTTCAGGTTTTGCTTTGTAGCTATAAAATATGAACAAATTTAAATAACATCCACACACATAAACACCCACGCAATTGCAAGGTGAGAATTAAATTTAAGAAATATGATAAAATACAAAAATTATAATAATAATAATTTTAAAAAATTTGTTTTCCCTAATTGAATTCCCGGTTTTTGATTGACAATTCGACAATCTTTTTTTTCGTTTGATATTGACTATAAAAAAAAAGGTTTTTTGCGGCAGATTTAACAATTTTTTTGGATTGCTATTGGATATATAAAGATATTTATGTATATGTAAATGAATTCCCGGCTTTTTGCTGCAGATTTTTCAATTTCTTTCGCTTGTTTTTTCTTGATATACATACCTATATACATATATGTATATATAACATAACTGAAAGAAATGTCTTTTTGGTATTATCATGAATTTTCCCGTTATTCTTGCATTATTGTTTTTGTTTTTGTTATTGTTATTAAAGATCAGATGTTGGACAAGGAATAAATACTAAAAAAAATATCGTTTTTATAAGAAATTTACCCATTTTATTATAAAAATTATAATCACAACCATTGTCGGATTATTCGATGGAGCCACAGTATATGTACACACAGAGTCAAAAGAAAGTGAACACATTAGTTTTTTGAATTAAAAGTTTTATAATTATGTATTAATGAATACAAAATAAAATGTTAGTATGCAGAATTCAAGGCTTACATTTTAAGAGTCGATTTTAATTTAAAGTGTAATCAAAATCAATACACATCCAAAAAAAATTCACATTAATTAAAAAAGTCAACATTTTACGCGTCAAAAAAAAGTGAACAGTGCAAAGTGGCAAATATTAAGTTCAAAAATTACACTTTTTTAAATTTGAATATTCTGCATTTTTCCCTTTGGATTGTACAACCGCCTTAAGTCATCTTGGCATCGATTGGACAAGGTTTTTTGTCACATCAGGAGAGATTTTGACCCAATCTTCCATTAGACACTTCTTTAGGTCTTCCTTGCTCAAAATCGTCCTCTGCCTGATCTTCCTGTCCAGGTGTTTCCACAAATGCTCAATGGGATTGAGGTCTGGAGAATGTGACGGATGGTCAAATGTCTTAGGGGTCCTATACAGTAGCCATTCCTTCACAATTCTCGCTGTATGTTTTAGATCGTTATGTTGTTGGAAGATCCAATTGCCCGATAAGCCCTAATTTGTCAACACGGGGGCGAAATTGTGTTGTAAAATGTTAAAGTAATCCATCTTGCTCATTGTTGATTCAATGAAAACCAGATTTCCGACTCCAGATGCCGCCATACAGCCCCAAACCATAACTGAGCCTCCATCGTGCTTAACTGTTTTGGTTACAAAACTTTCTTTAAAGGTTTCATTAGTGGTACGCCATATTTTTGATGTCCTTTTGCCACGAAAAATTTCAAATTTGCTCTCATCAGTAAAGAGAATGTTTTCCTAAAAAGTTGGAGCCACATTAATGTATTTTTTGGCGAAATCCACACGCTTTTTTTTGCTTTTTGCGGGGTATTCGTCCGTGTAAGCCATTTTTATGAAGGGCTCTCCTGACCGTACTCACGCTTACTGATTTGTCTGATGTCTGGGTAATATTTTCTGAAATTTTGACTGCACATGAAGCTGGATTTGCCTTTACTTTTCTTACTACAGCTCTAACTTGAATACCAGTAAGTCGCTTTGGACGTCTAGTTCTCGTCAAATCTTCTACCCGACGATGTGTGGCATATTTGTCAATTATTTTTTTTTAATGTGCTAGGGCCCCCGGCCTATAACTTCGGCAATATCACTCAAAGATCTGCCTTTCTCTCGTAAATCTAATACAATTTTCCGAGTGTCAATAGATGTTTGCTTTCCCATAGTAAGAATATTTTTTTTTTTTTGATTTTATTCACTTTTATTTTAGGAATTCACTCAAAATAACATTTAACATAACAAAGCACGTGAGGAATAATCGTTTTCCGAAAATTACCGTCACACACACTCGCACACACACACTACATAAAACGTATTTAAGCAAACTGGTAGCACTGGAGCGCAAAACTTGTATTGATAACAGCCAGCCAATAAGATACAGTTACATTTGCTATCCGGCGCATGTGCAGTCTTTAGTGTTTACAAAACAATTGGAAATGGATTTAAAGGTCTTGCCGCCGTCATTGAAAGGGAAAAAAAAGAAGGAAGGAAACAGTTTAAAGCGCAATGAAAAAGGATTGGAGAATTCATTCGAAGTGGGCGCCATATTATTTAGCGAAGACACAGTGATTTTGAGGTTCAAGTGCAATTTTTGTAGCCAAATATTTAAGAAAATGGGAGCAAAATTCGTAAGACATATTCAAAAGCATTTGAAGGATGATGATTTTGGTGTGCCAAATGACTTAGAAACTGAAGAGAAGCCGGATAAACAAAATGGCACTAAGACTTCTCAAGACTCCCATTCTTCATTAGAGGATATTGTTATGTCAAATACTGATGTAGAAGAGATGCCGGATCAACAAAATGAAGATAACATTAAAGTGACATATAAATTTTCTGGCGTTTCCGAAGATTCCCAGTCTTCAGGTGAGAAAAATATTATGGCGAATATAATGCAAAGTGCTCAGATACCGGCAACTGTACTACAAGATACAGAGAATGGATCCGAGAGTATTTGCGATTCTTTTAGTGATATAATCGAATATTCTTTCTCTGAGGATGATGTGAATGTAACTGCTACTGCTAATGCATCCGATAACAAGGAAAATAAAGGTACAAATCATATGCAAGTGGTAAAGTATGTTGAATTTCACTGCAAGGAGTACCGTGACATTCAATTTTTGGAAGGAGCATTTAAAAATGACGGACATAAGAATTCTACTATAAGTGATAATTGTTTGAAAAAATTTAAGTGCAACGTTTGCTCTAAAGAATTTCAAAATAAGACTCGATTCGATTCGCATTGTAAATTACATTCAGCAAGTTCTAAATATGAGTGTACAATCTGTAATAAAAATTTTGCAAATGTATCCAATTGTCGCGTGCACATCAAACGACATTTAAACTTGAAAAACCATGAATGCCAGACCTGTAAGAAGGCATTTACCTCAAACATAGAATTGAAATTACATTCTCGTACGCATACTGGGGTGCGTCCATATACATGCAACGAATGTTTAAAAAAATTTGCCACCTCAAGTCAGTTAAGGTCCCATAAACTACGTCACACAAATAATCCTCAATTCCCATGTGATAAATGCAATAAAAGATTCTATGAGATACGTTTATTAAATGAACATTATCTGACTCACTCAGAAGAAGGACCTTCATTTCCGTGTACTGATTGTGGTTCGACTTATGCACATCTTCGGAGTCTAAAAACCCATATGAGCAAACACCACGCAGAATGCTCGGGAAGCATACAATCATTGTAAGTTTATTATTATTATTATTATGTATTATCGCATTTCAATTTTAATCCAACTTATCCAACTTAGCTCCATAATCTCTATATCGGGTTAAAAAAAAAGAATACTTTACAGTAAAAAAAAAAAAAAAAAAAAAACACAAAGATCACATGTTGATGGTAGAAATCTAAATAAATGAATCAGTTTATATAGCAGCTATATCTCTTAGTCAATTGTCCGTTCAGTTCCTATTATAATTATTTATACTCGTATTGTGTTGATTGTTCAAATCATTTTGTGAAGTCTCTTTTTATCGATTTGATACAAAAGTTTTCCATATCAATTATAACAAAAATATGTATGTACATATATTTAAAGATTCATATGGCAGCTATATCAATTATTCGCCCAATTCGAAAGATATGGTGCTCCAACAGTATTACAGTATTTTCAGTAATCGGATAGGAGAACTTTGGTACTAAAATGTGCATCAAGTTTTTAACTAAGAGAAAAGAATTTTATCTTCCTTGAAATGTGGATAGAAAAACGTTGGATTGAAATTTTCTTAAGTTCTATAATTTTGTACTTATAAATAAGTATTTCTTATCTGTTGCAGGAACACCACCAAAACTAAAGTGCTGGCCGAAAAGAACGAATAAAAAAAAAAAAATAAATAAAAAGAAACAATTATTTTCGCGCATAGAAGGATAGATTAAGGGCCATTAAAGATGTTTACAAAGACAAAACCAACAAAAAAAAAAAAAAAAAAAAACCAGTTGATCATTTAAGATCATTTAAAAAATAAGAAACATATATTAAGAGACATTAGATTGTTTAAGTTTCACTACATTTAAATTTGGAATTCCCCGCATTCAAAGTAAGAGAGGGAAATTATTATCATTTAAGATCATTTAAAAAATAAGAAACATATATTAAGAGACATTAGATTGTTTTAGTTTGGAATTCCCAGCATTCAAAGTAAGAGAGGGAAATTATTAAGTGATGTACTGGAAACTATCTCTTTTATAGTTTTAAAGCCAATGTGCCTTCATTATGATTCACTTAGTTTTTACAAATATACAATATATATATACAATACATACCATATAACTGTGATCTATTTATGATCAACTAATATAAGGAAGAAAATGAAACGCATATAGAAATTAGATTTCTATGAAACATAATAATATTTTTTTGATTTATTAAAGCATGCATAAACAGAGAAGGCTAAGGCTAAGAATGTATAAGAAAACCAGAAATAGTCATAAAAAGACAAAATTAGTTCCTTATATACTGTGACTGAAGAAAACGTTTAAAGTCTGAGAAGTGAGAGTAAGATTGATTAAAGATCAATAGAGATCTTAAAAAAAAAAAAAAAGAAAAAACCACATGATCATTTAAATAATACGAAACATATGTATATTAACAGACGAGACATGAGATTGTTTGTTGAAGTTTGAATAAATTTACTATATTAAGATTTGAAATTCCCCGCATTCAAAGTAAGAGAGGGAAATTATTAAGTGATGTACTGGAAACTAACTGTTTTATAGTTTACATAGAATGAAATTTGAATTCATGTATTTTATTTATTTATTTTTTTTTTTTTTTGTACAACTTTAATACTTTTTTTGAAACTATTTTCCATAAAATACATTGTTATAAATACTACTACTTATTTACTTATTTAAGTACCAACATTATAAACAAATTAATAAAAAAAAAAACATAAAAAATACAAAAAAAGAAAAATACAAAACCATTTCGTATTTTTATTATGAAATTTGATTGCCAAGAAATTGTCCGGCTAAGTCAATGTCATCATACCTATTAGGGCTTTGGACAGAAGTCAAAACTTGTAATTTTCTTATGGAGAATCAAGTGAGAAGATTGGAACTGGAACTCTGCTTGAATGACTTCTATCGCAGCTGTAGTGAAATCACGAAGAGAAATCGGAACCATATTTTCTGTATATTTTTAGCTAAAAGAAGGAAATGCTTCTTAAGATTCTTTTAACACTACGCATGGGGACCAACCAATAGCCTATGCGACTATCAAACCTATCTATACAATTAATTTATATTTCATCTATAACCCTTGTGTGGACAATTGTCTACACTAACACTAATGGGTACCATGGTCTGGCTACAGGAATTTTTATGGGATATTAATAAATCGATTTTGTTGAAACTTTCATGGAAATTATAACATAGTCTGGAGAGTGTTTCTGTGAATCGTTGAACTGAGGAGCACAAATTCAAAATCGAACGCTCAATTCATACAAAGGTTTTTCAGTTCAACTCTGTCATTTACAGAGACCTGAAGGATGAAATCGTCCATTCATCTAGCCGTCCATTTGTTGGACAATAGCCAGCATACTCGCAGAATTTCACTTTTATCATAAATAGAACAGACGAGAAAATTGTAACTTAACACAGAACTCTCAATTTTACAAGCGTCACAGAAGAAACCTTAAACCTTAATTCTCAATTAACTTAAATCACAAAACATCATTGGCTGAATATAAAGGATGCCTAGGAATGCAAAAGCTCTACTCGCTGTAACCTTTGCATCACTAACTCTGCCACAGACAATAATGATTGGCTACGAAGGAATCAAAATTAACACATATTACTTTCCACTACCACTTAAATGCCGCAATATGCCTAAAATTTGGTCATCCCACATCAGCTTGGAAATATGGATCACAAAGCCGCTCTCAGCATTTACTTCTCACGCCACATCTGCCCATTTATTCCAAACTACCAAAACATTTAGCCATGTCAACAAAGACCAGTCAACACCAAAAACAGAAGCCACGAAAACTAATGGAATAAATCACGGCAATCCCAAAGTATTCTCCCAAACTCTACCACAAAAACACCTAGACAGACAAATCGACAATTCTATCCAACAACAAGAAATATGTAACTCTAAACACATCATTACATTTCGACATAATAGTTGGAACATTCCAAAATGAAATTCACAAATGTTTCATCTAAAGGTGAATTTAAAAGAAACACGAGCTCTTAATTTAGTCGCAAATAACAAACAGCTAAAAAGCATGGCAACATGACATTGTTACTGCCGTTCTCTGATGAGTTAAGATATTAAATAAAAGTACATATATGATGGAAACTTAAAAATGAATTTTCCTTTACTAGCTTGTTGGATGATTACCATTACCATTTCAGAGCCTCATTGAGACGGCGTGTGAGTAGAATAATTTGTGCTTTCTCTGTTGAGTGTTTTTAAATGTTTTATCTTGTATATTATATATATTTTTATTAATATTAATTATTATAATTACATATGGAAGCAATATATTGTATTATATTGTACATGAGTATGTGTACGTGTTGTGCGCATATTAAAAACAAGCAGTTTCCTCAAGATCCTGTTGCTTTGTTAGATATGAATGATGCATATAAGTATTTAGTGTGATGATGCTACCCTTCATCATCTGCATCATCATCATCATCATCGTCGTCAATATTTTAGCTGTTGTTTCATCATCTAATAATCTATGTATGTATATAATAATAATAATAATAATTACTACTAGTACATTGCCAAATTGTGTTGGCTCTAATATAAAATATATGTATATTCGCTTATATCATTATGAAGTATTGATATATTTAAATACATATTAATATTTTACTCGTATTTGATCGAATAACAAATATATATATTCGACGCTATAAATTCCTGTATGGTAATTCGTACAATCAGTTTTGCGTCTGCTTTAGCTTTTTACGTTTATATAGTTTGAATTCATTTTATACTATATCGTATTTCATTATTGCTTGTTGGTTGTTCAATTTCATTTTTGAGTGTATTTTGGTTTTATTCTTTCTTAAGTTTTTCCATTTTGTTTTGATATTGCTTATTTGTTGCTTATTGTTATTTGCGTCACTTTTGTTTATTATCTAAACAATATTTATTTGTACCTTGATAGTCAAATTATCGTCAGTACAAAAGCCCAACAATTTTATATCCGATATATTGGCATATTCGAGAAAACCGAAGCCTCGTGCGCTTATACGTTCACGCGGCTGATGGAAGGCTTGAATTTCGGGCTTTGTCATGATTGTATCGTGTTGTGATCTTGTGCTATCAAGTGGATGGATCATACACAGCTTTATGCGTCCCTTAAATGGCCATTCGAGATGGAAATCGTTTTCAGATTGCATTAGATGCACATGCAGGCTAAGCATATTTGGCTTACGCGATTGCACATCGATGCGTGCACAGAATTTATAGCCATACGGTGATGTATAGCACTCATGTGAATATAATTTATTATTGGAGTTCGAACGCAAGTGCTCAACTAGTGAATTAAAGTTCTTTATTTGCCAGACTATGGTGCCATTGCTATAACGTGGATCAACTTGTAAACGTAGAGTTTGTAATTGCTTATTGAGTTGCTCCAATTTGGCTTCCTGTTCGTGCGTACGCTGTTCGAGGACGACAATGCGTTCATACATCGCCTGAACGATCTGTTCATCAGTGTGATTGGCATATTGCGGCGGTGGCAGCGGAAGACTTCCACTGTGACCATTTGCATTCATTGTTGCTTTTGCACTACTACCATTTTGCTTTTGCGGTTGCCACATGGAGATGGCGTTCTTCTGAAACGCTTGCAACATTAATTGCATATGATGTGGCATATCGGTTTTTAGATGCTCTTCCAATGCATTCGTTTCTGGCCTTCCAACAAAATCACATTTAATACTCGCAAATGGGCATTTCTCTTCTTGTTCCTGATGCCGCTGATACGGACACGTGGGTAAATGGCGATCGACCTCAATGGGTGAAGCAATTACGCTACAACCTAATGGTGAATTGGGACACTTGAATTTGATTTGTTCAATTTCACGTCGTGTATAATTATCTGGGAAAATGTCATGTTCAGCCGATAGTTTTTTATTGTCCAAGGGACAACATTGATTGTGATTGCGCAGCCAATCGTTTAAGCAGCTCTTGCAAAAACGATGTCCGCATGACGTTAGAACAGGCTCATTGAGCCAATGTATGCATATCGAACATTCGTAACGTGAATCTGGATAATCGGGATCATTGTCACCCGATGTATCAGAGGCAGCATAGTTTTGATTTAGTGCCAGGGTTCTAGGCGGTGTAATGGTTGACGCAGGAACACTGCTAACTACTCCTCCACCGGATAGGGTCCTTTGTATTTGATGTTCCCCTCGTGTTGTTGCTGCTGCTGTTGTTATTGTTGTAGTTGCTGATGGCGTTACATTGAAGATATGCGATGACAGCTGCTGCTGCTTATGGTAGTTATGATTTTGTTGTTCTTTTTGCATAATTTCACTTAAAATTAATTTTTATTGCTTTTATTGTTGTACATTAATAAAATTGTATAAAAAAAATTGCTTTTTTGTTAACACTTCATTTCGTTTCTGTTCGTATTTTGTTTTTTTTTTTTTTTTTGGGGTCTTTCTTCTATGACTGTTTTTATCTCTGCTTCTTGGAAAAAATTGAAAATCACATTGAATAGCCTACAAAATGTAAATTTAAGGCAAATTTAGTATGTTTTCTTTTTATGGGGATAATGATGATTCTCTAGTGAAATCATTACAAATGGAATGACACATAATAAGAATGTAATACACATACACATTTATTTCTTTTTTGGCATTAAAAAATCAAAACAGAGATCAGCCAGTGCTGCCAAGCATTTGTTGTTTGTTTACATAAAATTATGTTAAGAATAATAACATGAGTGATGTTATCATGTTGTGTCATTGTTTAGGATAATAATATCAGTCTTAATGCAAATTTAATGTTTTACTATACAGAAATTTAAAATTTGAGGTGTGATGCAGTTAATAAACATGAATTAGCATCACAAAATAATGGGTCTCCATATTAACATTTTGCGTCAAACAAATTCTGTTTAAAAAAATTCTGTCGTGCAGAATTCTGTTAATATTAGTGCTGCCATGCAAAATTATGTTAATAATATTATTTGTATTTAATACAAATATCATTCGTAAATGCATTAGAAATTTATTTAATTATAATGTGTATATTTGCAGATTATTATTGTTACGTTCGTTTTAGAACCACAACAAAATCACAGACAGGCATTCAGACAGACAGATTAAATGTTTTGATGGTGGAGAAACCTGTGAATGTCAAACAACAGCAGAGCGGCGAAGATTGTTTTTGCTGTTTTGGTTGTTTTTACCATTTTACCGCTCAACGCAATCAAGTGAAGTCGATTAAAATTTATTGTTTGTTTATTAGACGTCGCGGAAGCATACGTATTTTTATTATTGTTTTTGCTATTTTTGCTGTTAATGTTTTCCTATATAAGTGAGGGAATCAATCGATAATTATATCAGAAGTAAATCTTTCGCTAAGATGACAATAACAAGAATAAATAGTAAAATATTTCATTTAATATTCGGTTCTATTGTGGTTTTCATGTTATTATTGTTACTTGAACACAGTAATGGAAGTGCAATTGAATTAGTGCAAATTGAAGAAGAAAATGAAGATGCCATAAAAGTGCAAAAACTTCAACAACACGCTCATAATATAAATGATTTCAATCAATTACAACAAAAGCAACATCAACATGAACAAGATCATCGACGACGACGTCACGAATCGTACGATAAACTGATGAGTGACGTCGTTGTTGTTAATAATGATTTGTTGTTGGCTCTCAATAAAAACAACAACGATGATGACGAAGAGAATAAAACGAATATTCAAGAGACAATGATGACAAAGACGGCGACTAGAACCGGCATTGAACAACATAAACGCGAACGCCGCCAAGTCTCAGATTGGCTAATAGCTCCAAATACTCGTTGGTGTGGTCGTGGTAATATTGCAAATGGTACATACAATCATCTTGGTGGTGCCTCATCGGCTGATAAATGCTGTCGCAAGCATGATCATTGCAAATACTTTATACCAGCGATGTCGAATCGTTATGAATTATTCAATTATCGTCCATATACATTGTCGCATTGCACTTGCGATCGTCGTTTTCGCACTTGCCTTAAGATGGCCAACGATGAGGATGCAAACACCATAGGCAAGCTATTCTTTAATATGGTGCAAACGCAATGTTTTGTAATGAAACAAGAGCATGTCTGTCAAATTCGTAACAATGATGGCAGTGGCTCATGTATGCGGGAAATCGTAAAACATAAGGCATATTTAAAGAATAATAAAAAGTTTTGAAATCAATCCAACAAAACAACATACAATAAATAATATGCTGATGTGTCTCATACTCAACTAAACCAAACCAAACCAAATCAAATGAAATAAAAATTAAAATGATATGTAAGTAAAGATATTAGTAAGAAGAATTTTAAATATTTTATATTGTATTGTACACTATTTTGTAATATTAATAATTTATATTATTCAATATTATTAATTAATTTGGTTGTTCTTTTCTATTATCTTGCAGAAATTGAAATGCCAAACTGCCTTTGTGTCTTCCAACTAACTTTCAGTTAGACATTCCATTCGGTCGGTTAGTCAGTTAGTCATTTAGTCAATCAGTTTGTCGTCAGTCAGACATTAAACAATTTTATCTTTAATTCTTTTCTATAAAATATTTTTTTCTATAAATATTTATTGTGTTTTGGCAGGACCACATTTTTTCTTTCTTTTAAATTCATTTTAAAACATTTGTTTTACTCATTTTCTTTTAATGCACTACAGTAAGTACACTACAGTGCAGTAGACTATACTATTGTACATTACACTAGTTTGTACATGTGTAATATATATTTAAAGAAGCAAAGATACTTATGCAATAATCTACTACAATGTACTTGAAACAAGTATTTTTTTTTTTTTTGTTAATATAAGAAAAATAATAATTATTGTTATTTTACAATTGTACTATATTAATAATTTGTACTATTTTGTTTTGATTTGAATTCTTAAGCTATTATTATCATTATTATTATTATTTTCGTTAAAAGAAAAAAAAAAAAAACATTTGTACTTATTTAAACTCAAAGAATCCATCATAGCTTTAAATTTCTTTTAAAATACAAAATAATTTCTTTAATTTCTATATAATTTATTTTATATACATAGATACAATATACTTACATAAATAATCAAGTGCTATTATTAATATTTATAAATACACGCAATACATAAATATAATAATTAAAATAAAATCAATCAATCAATCAAATGGAGAAAGAAATTAAGCATGGAAGTAGGAGACTCATGAAAAACAAAACAAAAATATAACTTTGAACAAAACAAATAGGCTGCCTAATATACTTACATATGTATTACTGTAGCTTATACATATTTACTTAGATGTTTAGTAGTATATAATATAATATTAATTATCTTTCCTATGACTTAATCGTAGCAATACTAGTTTTTAATACATTTTTACTTTTACTATAAAAAAAAAAATAAAAAAAAAAAGATTTAAATAAAAAAAATTGGATAAACCAAAAATATGTATATTATTGTATTTGTATTTATTTAACTTGATTGAGGTGTATAACTTTTTAGATTCACTCTGTCAGATTCAGACATGATTACTTTCCAAGACAATACCTAAGCACTGAATGATCCAAAACCAAATAAACTAGGCCTGAGCATTTGAAGACATTGCACTGACTCATTTAATTTGGTAGCTTCTCTTAAGTATTTGAAGATATATACATATTTAAGAAGAACGGATGTGCTTTTAATATCTTACCTGTATATCAATTTGAGGCTAACAAGAGGACACAGAAGAAGGAACGTTTCGCAATGTACATTGAATTATGTATTAAATAAATGGCTTGAATGTACAAATTACTGTGCTCTATTGCTGTCTATTTTGTTGAGAGTCTGGCATCCAGATGTGCTTTATATTATTAGAAATAAGCTTCCTGCTCCATTTGTCTTTCTACTTTCTATAGAGAAGTTATTTATAACAGTGTAACTTCATAGCATACGCTGATGATTTTAATATAATCATTAAATCCAACAAAGCCAAAAATCCCAGACTAAACTTAACTGCGCTATTTACAGACATAGATATCTGGTGTATCTCGTCTGGAGCAAAACTTGCTACCGCGAAATGTAAATACATCCACATTTGCAGAAAGAAAAACTGCTCTTGCACAATAATAGTTCCAAATACACAACTCCAAGAAGTTACTTCCTTAAATATATTAGGTATGCATTTTAATAATAAATTTCGATGGAACTCTCATATACAGCATCTAAGCACTGCCGCAACTACCCAACTAAATGTCATTAAGTGTCTATCTAATCCCAAGCTTAACTGCAATACATCAACAATACTCACATTGGTAAAAACACTTCTTCTAAGCAAACTTAATTACGCTTTGCCAATTTTTGGATACGCTCCCAAAACACTTTTAAATAAAATTAAAACTATATTAAACTCTGCTTTACGCTTTGCATTAATAATCTCTATTTTGAAGCAGATTGTTTTACATTGGATCTCGAAAGAAACTTAAACTGTGCCAAATTATCCAAAACACTTTTCCGAAGCAATGATTCCCCCTTAGGCTTACTAACCCGGAAAATAGCTAAATCTAAAAAACAACCTAAGGTGCTTTCTACTATTCATAGAATAATTTATTCCTGCAACACCCTAAATGTACCATTCCTCCCCCCTCGACCCATAATGTTCCCCCTCCTTCATGGAACCTAATGCCTTCATCTATTAACTGTTCTCTTCATAACTTTCTAAAATCTGATACCAACCCCAACCAGTTCCGAGCTCTTTTCAACAACTTAAAAGAAGAACTTTGTAACTTTACCTTCATTTACACAGACGGTTCTAAATCGGACAATAATGTGAGTTATAGCGTCACTCATGAAGATGCAATAATCAAAAATGCAATCCTACCTAACCATAGCTCCATCTTTACAGCAGAAATAGTAGCTATATTAGAAGCTGCAGAATATGCCAAAAACAATAAAGGTAAATTCGCTATCTGTTCCGATTCCCTCTCTTCAATTAAATCTATTTCTAACATAACTTCAAATAATTTTTATGCTAAGAAAATTAGAAATATTCTTATCCGCAACCCTTCAAAAATAACTTTAGTTTGGATCCCAACTCATTGCCTGATTGTTGGTAATGAAATGGCTGACAAAGTAGCCAAAGAAGCTGCTTTCTCTCCGCTCCATACAACTCCGAATTTTTCCACACAAGACTCTGTAATGTACTTAAAATCCTATTTCAAAACCCAACACACTGGATTCCACCAAGCAACATCAAATTGGTACAAGCTAGTCAATCACAACAAACTTTCAGCGAAAACTTTCCTTCCAGCCCTTCCTGATGAATTCAGAAGACTGGACGTGATAAAATTTTTAAGACTTCGCTTAGGTCATGCCAAACTATCCCATGGACACTTGTTCATCCCATCACCACCGAATCCCATTTGTTCCTGTATTGAAAGTTCAACTCTCAATCATATTCTAGTTGAATACCCAAAAACCCAACCAATACGTAGTTTATATTTCTCAAACACAGATCCCGTTTCCATCCTTTCCAACCCTACGCCTCAAAATATTAAACTCATTTTACAATTCTTAAAAACATCTAACTTATACAATCTAATCTAAGTCACCCATTGTAATTTTTTTTTTTTATTTCTAATCTTTATATACCAAACACTATTTTATTATATCCTAATCATAAGTATAAATAGTTTAGTTGTATTAATTTTGTATATTATAAATATTTAATTAATATTATTGTATTATTCAAATAGCTTTCCGAGCTGAAGGCCTTGTCGCTATTGCTCGTAGTATATCTAAGTTATAATTTATAATTATAATCTTAGTTTTATAATAAATAAATAAATATAACAGCGTTTGCACTTCGTCCTTCAATAATTGTATGTCATTCATTCATGTCTGGCAAACGTACTAGGCCCCCGGCTATTGCTTTAAAAGAAACAAATTAACCTTGAAGACTCTTAAAGTAAAACGCAGCAGTCTGGAGATTGCAGTGCAATACTAATGATACTATTTATATTTTGCTATATTGTGTATAAACAAGTAAACATTTCACCGAAATATGCAAATGTATATTCTTTATGTTATCTGCTTTTTCTTTCCAGTTATTAAAATGTATAATCGGGAAGACTCCAAGAAAGTGAATCTATGGAAATAATCTCAAGAAATCAATGTCGAACAATGCTCATTGTCTGCTTCGGGCAAGTGATTCTTAAAAGCTATAAGAGTCTATTTTAAAACAAAATCAGTTCAGTTTCAGTTCCAGATTTTGAAACTAAGGACAACATACATACTTCCACATCACAGCTTAGTTTATACATATGATTTGGATATGGTTTTATATTTAAAAGCTCACACACTAAATGAAATGAAAAGGAATAGGAAATGAAATAATAAGTACAAGTATATGACTTCGAATATCAAAAATCTCAAAAACTAAGGGAGGTATCCAAACAATTAGACGGTTATGATGAGATTATTTTATCCTACACTATATAGAGTCTAGTATCATTGTATATTGTGGATCAAAGTAATAAAAATTAAACTTAACCTGAATAGCATAAATCTCAAATTTAGTTCCTATTTTTAACGTCGTCGAAGCAAACCGAACTTTGTACTTTGTATTATCAGTAAAACTCCCAAAAAAAATTAAAATCTATTTACCATATACATAAGTGGGTAGACAATATTTTTGGGTAAATAGATTTAATATTTAATGTACATAATTTGCAAGTCTGTTTGCCTTGTTGCTGGGCTCATACATAGCAGATGATACTCGGATGTGTTTTCAGTTTTCAGTCTTGTCTTGTCTTGTCTTGTCTTATTGACGTCATAAATTGTCTGATAATTCAAATTTTAATCAATTACAATAATTTTGTTGACTTATTTATATGTTTGATTTCGAAATAAGCTATAAATAAAGAAAATTTATAGATAAGCAGAAGAATTCATTGACAACGAAATAATGAATAATGATTTATGCGATGGTTTTTTGTTTTGTTTTGAAATTTGTATAATTGATTTAAATCGTTAGGTTGGGTTAGGTTTGGCTTTCTTAAGACTGACCAGAAATTAGGTTTCCCATAGACCCCAGGTGGCTGATTGTCTCCTCCTCGTCATCCTCACAGAACGCTTTATCTAAGCTTTAGATATTTGCACTATAGTATAGATCGAATTTTCTCGGGCGTCGGCATATTTCAATGCGAAAATTGTTTTAAATAATCTATGTAATTAAACGGCAAACATTGAATTTGTTAATCCTTTTCTGCTTATACCACTGACCCGATTTTGACAAAAAATATACCAATAAAAAGGTATTCTGCGCAAGATGTGAACAATCTCAATTTATTTATCAAATTTGGTTTAGTTGCTTAGGTAAGAAAAGGTGTTAAAGATAACCTCTTTCCAACAACAATGAAGTACCAATGTTTTACGTGCTCACCCGTCTGTAAAAAGACTCAAGAACACGGTGCCAAGCACATGGATTGAAAAACGTTAATCAACGAAAAAACGTCAATCTCCTTGGATATATATCCAAATTAAAGTCATATTCATTTTGGTAAATATGACTGCCTCCTTGGTGGGGAGCGAGACCCATCTTAAACCTCTGTTGCTCTCTAGGTCACAGCACACGGTTGTATAACGAAACTCCACGTCGAGTTATTACTCTACCCGCATTTGGGTATTAAACCATAGCCACCACGATACTCCCACAAGGGGGCCGTACCCGCTGGCCAGGACGGAACAAGTTCCGTGGGCTCCTGACCACCCGTGGTACCAGAAAATAGCCTTTGGTCAGACTTCGTACCCAAGGTACTACCAAATTCGAACTCCAAAAAGTCCATGAGTTGGTGGCCCATATTGTTTTCATTCATGTAGTAGCCAAGAAATCCAATTTATAGAGGATAACCTGGATCACAAATTATAAATGAAAATAATGTTCCCTCCAGGAATATGAGTTCTACACATCAAGACTATAAAACTCAGAAGAATATTCAGGAGGGGGATCTTTCCAACAGCAAAAACAACAACAACAATACACAGCCGTTGATGTTGTGAATGCAGTAGAATGGGAGAATAGAGAGGTTTGTGTGCGGTTGTGTAAAGCCATGTTATTGTTGTTGTTCTATTTTCGTTGTATACACAGCAGAGATGTCCTACACAACAGGGACGCAACGCAATTGAAATACACATTCTGTGAAAATTTCTAGTGTTAATTAATTTTGTCTATCAATAATTGCCTAATTACGAATTTTGACAACAAGACAAATCAGAATTTGTTTTATTGGTTCTTTAACTCGGTAGGCCAGGAGTTTATGATTACTTTTTGAGAAGTTTCCCCTCGTAGAGAATTGTTACAATTGAAAAACTAGTCAAGTCGGACGTTCTCTGTATCGTGTTCATTCCAATTTCTTTAAAAGGTACGAAAAATAAAAAAAAAAAAACCTAAACTGAAATTATGTGTGACGGAGAAGTTGGAGCTCTTGTCCTTGATAATGGATCTGGTATTTGCAAAGCGGGCTTTGCCGGTGATGACGCACCAAGAGCTATTTTCCCATGCATAGTTGGTCGACCACGTCATCAGGGCGTGATGGTTGGTATGGGTCAGAAAGACTCGTATGTGGGTGATGAGGCCCAATCTAAGCGTGGTATTTTGACTTTGAAATATCCAATTGAGCATGGAATTGTAACCAACTGGGATGATATGGAAAAAATCTGGCACCATACATTTTACAACGAATTGCGTGTCGCCCCAGAAGAGCACCCAGTTCTTTTGACTGAGGCTCCATTAAACCCCGAAGACAACCGTGAGAAAATGACACAAATCATGTTCGAGACGTTCAACACGCCTGCTATGTACGTTGCTATCCAAGCTGTGCTCTCCTTGTACGCTTCCGGTCGTACTACAGGTATTGTTTTCGACTCGGGTGATGGTGTCTCGCACACAGTGCCCATTTATGAGGGGCATGAGCTGCCGCATGCCATCCTCCGTTTGGATTTAGCTGGACGCGACTTAACGGATTATCTTATGAAAATCTTGACTGAGCGTGGTTATTCCTTTACCACAACAGCTGAACGTGAAATTGTTCGCGAAATAAAAGAGAAGTTGTGCTATGTTGCACTTGACTTTGATCAGGAAATGGCAACCGCCGCCACAAGCTCATCTTTGGAGAAGTCGTATGAATTGCCAGATGGACAAGTTATCACAATCGGCAATGAGCGTTTCCGTTGCCCAGAGTTTCTGTTCCAGCCCTTATTCTTGGGCATGGAAGCTTGTGGTATTCATCAAATGACTTACAACTCGATCATGAAGTGCGATGTGGATATCCGAAAGGATCTTTATGAAAACACTGTTTTGTCTGGTGGTACTACCATGTTTCCAGGCATTGCTGATCGTATGCAAAAGGAAATAACCGCATTGGCTCCATCCACCATGGAGATTAAGATTATTGCTCCAGATGAGCGTAAATATTCTGTTTGGATTGGCGGCTCCATTCTTGCTTCAGTTCCCAAGTTCCAACAAATGTGGATCTCAAAGCAAGAATATGACGAATCCGGACCATCCATTGTCCATCGTAAGTGTTTCTAAGCGTTGTCATCCACATGGGATGTTGCGCGACGTGGGTGTGTTTTGGAAAACAGGAGGGAACAAATAACTTACTGATTACATTAAGATCAACTGTCGCTCGTCTGAATCATCAGCAACAACATTATTTGAAAGTCATAAGTACGAGTGAGCGAGAGACACAAGGGAAGTCAATAATTATTCTGAACACCACGTCATAACTAAAATAGGAAACAGATAACCAAACAAGCAAAAATCTACGCATATTTATGTTCTACATTCATTAAACTTTTTTTTTCATATAAGATATTCATTCCGAAATTAAAAAAAGAACATGAGGATAAGTAATAAATAAAAAAAAAAAAAAAATAATAAATGAGCTTTATAAAATGAAATAAAATGGACCAAGTGCGTCTCAGACTCGTACACGGAGGGTTCCCTACCAGATTGGGGTTTGTATGGGAGGTACTCCCATAGTGGTCCGATTTGACTAATTCCAACAAATATACCGCGCCTATATCAATTTCAGTTCAATAGTCCATAAAACAAAAGAGGTTTTCTGTATAAGAACCTGAATTTTAATGGTGGGTTTGTATGAGAGGTACCCCTCCTAGTAGGCCGATTTGGTTGATTCCAACAGATGTGCAACGCCTATATCAAAAACTTAGAATGTCCAAATTTCAGTTCAATAGAAAAAAAAAAAAACAAAAAAAGTTTTTCTAATAAGAATCTCAATTTAACCAACCAACCAAGATCGTGGGATTACTGGATCGTATAGCTGCAATACAAACCAAAATGTTTCTCGTATGGGGACCCCTTTAAGTTTTTGAAAATATTTTAGTTTTAGTATTTGTTGCTGATATCCAGAACTACACATTCCCGACCCGAGGACGGACGGATTCCTTTTGGTACCCTTTGGGTTCGGAACCCTAAAAATGAAATGATACAATACTATTTTAGTATTAAGTGGGTAATTTTTGAACCAAACATTCTTAACATCAATATCATGAGACATGAAATGGTAATTATACATTACTAAAACTAAAATTAGAATCTTAACATTTCACTGAACCAACTATAACTTTCTGTTGTTGCCTCTCTGGTTTTTTTTATTCATCTTTGGCCAATCTATTGATTATCTCTAAAAGGTATTTTTGTAGAATTAGGAGCTCAAAGTTTGGTGTCAAATCATAGATAAAGAAAATAGAAATTTTGAAATAATTTCTTCGACATTTAAATACAAAAATGTATTTTCTTGTTAAGTGATTTCTACAGAATCTTTAGATCCATTTATCTTTAGGGAAGCCTACAGATCCGCCATAATATAAAAAGAAAGATCATTGTATTATATTGTAGTCAAAAGTTAATATCATGGTGGATCAAGCTGGTGGAACAATAGATTGGATGCTGTTATCCAGTATATACCATACATACCATACCATATTGTTAAAGAAAGGTTGAAAAATACTTCTTTGTCCCATGGTTAAAGTCTGTTCCTTCTAGTTTCATTTGAATTTCTGCGATATACATGCGTATTTGATATAAGAACATCATCACTTTAATGTCACAAAAAATATTTATTAAAATTGTAAGAGGTCGTTTGAAAGTCATATAAGATACGAGGTATTTATTTTGTTTATTATTAATTTGTTTTTATAATAATCTATTGTAAATGTAAATTGTTGTTATTGTTATTGAGTTTCTATTGGCAATGCGTCATCAAATCTGTTAGTAAGAATTGTATATCAATAGGTTTCACCTTTTACCCATTCATTTGTAATTTGAATTTGTCAAGCTTGTGAGCTCCAAGCAATTGAACAGATCATATTGTTATAAAATTACGTAGTATAATTTAAATATTTTGAATTCTAGGAAAATCCCTTAGTGGATTTTACAATTCAACTTAGAGCTTAAAATGCACTGTAGATTCTAGATTTATGTCAGCGTAATAAAAATTTGTGGCTCCATGAATTAAAAAGTAGAACTACAAGAGGACTAACAATGTTCTGTCATTAAGGAGTCATAATTCTAATAAAAATGTACGAGTATCAACGAATTATGTTGATGGTCTAGAGAAATAATGCTCGTCCAAAAAATGAAACATATGCAGATTAATTAGTGTTCAGTTTCCCTGTTCTAGGTATAGATTAAGAGGGTCTATCAATAAGTCCTTAGGAAAATATAGTAAAACAATTTTTTTCTCCAATTTTTTTTCATTTCTCAATTTAATCTCTTTTTATCTCGATACATTTAGTAAGGAATTTTACAATTTTTTGATGCTTTCCAAATAATAGGTTTTCTCAAGATCCTCAAAATAGGTGTTTATTTTAGTGATGACCTCTCCATCTAATATCATCCCATGCATTTAATCGACGATTTCTGGAGTGACCACAACTTTTCGGCAAACTGAACTTGTGCTGGTATGCCTACAAAGAATTCAGTAAACCTTCTTAACCACTGAAATTGATGGTGTCCTGTCCACATAGTATTTATCAAGCCTTTCTTTGGTTTCGTTGATGGTTCTTTTACGCGAAAAATAATGCTTGATGAGCACACGAAATTTATTTTTTTTCTATTTTTTTACATACACAAAACTTTGTTGCTTTAATTGACAATAAAAATGAAACCAGGTGGTCAATATTATTATATTATTGAGACTTCAACAGCAGACTGGTCTTGAGGTACAAAACTAAAAAAAAAAAAAAAAAACAAAAATCGATGCTTCGAACGCCTTCTCTCGAATATTCTAAGCACTTATTGATTGACACTCGTATAATCCGTGCATGTATTGTGCTCACCAATCTGGGGAGATTTATGAAGGAGTACCAAAAAATCGAACATATGATTTTTCCCAAAAGAAATTTCAAATTTTCTGTATAGTGCGAAGCAATTACATAAGCCCGAGGTGCTGACGATTTATCAAATATTATTTTCTATTAATAAATCATATTTTTGGAAATATTTCTTAGTTTTCGTTATCCCATTAAAGTTCGGAAGGGCTTATTTGATGAGTATTTACATACATACCAGTATATCATTTTGGCTGGTTAAATTACCCTAAATATCGCTTATAAATAGATGGATTATATTCAATTAACTCTGAGGGCGATGTTGGAGGCAGCCTAGGCTACATTGAACATGCGAGTAGTCCAAAGCAGTCATCGTAATGGACCGTAAGTCTTCTGGGTGAACTCGGCCTATGCAATCTTATCCCATTCTATCCTACCACATGCCAGTTTTATCAAAAACCGAGTTAAGTTTCATTATAACAAAATTACTATAAACCAAATGGGTAAGAAGTAATGATTGATTTTGACTAATTTATTTGCTTGTAATTCTTTACTAAAGAGTTACTTAAATAGAAAAAAGATTTTGGATGATTTAATTTTTATATTGTATATATGCCTTATCAATGTAGAACAGAAATGTCTCAGGTGTTAAATGACTCTCCTCTATTGACAGGGGCGCATACTCGAATGATGGTGCCTAGTAAAATAATTAAAATTCATGACGTGTTAGAATTTTTTGCTATATTAAAAAATAATAATAATAATAATAATAATATTTGAAAAACAGAAAGTGATTATGATGCTTTAGTCAGCAGATAACAAATTATAATATAAAATTGCATACGCAAGCATTAAAAAAATTAAAGATAATTAAACGGTATTTGCAAATTGTTAGATTAAAGTAAAAATGTATTTATACATATTATGCAATAGCTGAGATCATGCCCACCCCGGAAATGTTTTATTTTAATAGTTTTCTTTTCTTGGAGTCACTCGAATTATTGCTCAATATATCAAATTAGGCACTATTGCTTAGCAACCACAACCCGGTTGTAGCCTTAGTTTTCTTCTAGGATTAACAAATCTTCAATGCGCTGTGGAAAAAGGTGGTGAGATGCAAAACTCTGAGAAATGTCCTCCAGTCATCACAAACTGGGATGCAATTGCAAGAAGTAACATTGTGAAGTATTTAGACATGGCACATGACAGGCATTTCACCTAGCAAGAAATCAGTTGGATCTGAAGTTAAGAGATTAGCTCTTTGGGCTGAACTCGAAGTTATTTATGTTCATACTAAAGCCAGTATGAATCTTTAGTGAACAGATTTGCTTTGATGCATTTTACTCAAATTTGGAATCAGTCTGAACTACTGAGTCAGAAATTTGCGCATTCAACGAGACTCAGAGAGGGGATTATCATGAACAGTTTCAGTATCTGGTTCATCCTAAGTTAATCGGTCCGAATACTTAGGCTGGACTGGTAACATTGGTAACATAATCTCAACAATCAATCTCTCAAGATTAAAGTGCATAAATAATTAAACACTTGCATTGAAGTAGAACATATTAGTTGAATATATTTACACTTGTTCTTAAAAAATAATACTTATAAACTGTATGCAAAACATAGGTGCTCCTTTTGTAATATTTGTAATCTGTATAAAATAAAATAAAAGGCTGCACCTTTCACTACAACATGAGGTTAAACTTATCCTAAAATATCAATTATGGATTGCAAATTTGTCGTTCTGTTGAACACAATTTTTGCGTGCATAGTTTTGATATTTTAGGCTTTTGATAATGGAAATGGTAATATTCACGTGCCGTATGAGTAAGAAATTATACTTAATAGACAATTAAAAAGAAGTGCAAATTTTGTTGGATCTTGAAATGCCTGAAGTCCTTTATCCATAAGTAAAAAACAAGATTTTGTTTCCAATTTCCAGATACCAAAATTTCACATATCCATTTACCATGCATGCTTCAATGAAATTAGGAAATAAGAGATACATATATCGTATCTTTATAATGGTAAAAATGTCGAAAGTATTTGCCAGAAACGATATCCAACCAAATTTTGTATAAAAGAACACTCTCTACTAAAAGAAAAATATAAAAAATTCAGTTTAACAGATTACAGAATATCAATAAAATATTAAAATTAGGATTTCAAAGTCTTACTATTCCCATTTATGGTACATAAAAGATGGTAAGTAGGCAAAATTCTCCTATTCCTCATGTAGGCTGAAATATGTCTCCGGATTGCATTGGATTTGCATTCCAAGGTCATGCTTTTGCTATATAGTAGATGTAGAAGTGCTTTCCAGGCAATGTCACATGCTGAAAGCAGTGAACTTTTATCTAGTGATATCTCTACTGTGCGCAAACAGTAAGCTTCTGTTTCCGGCCATTAGATGTACATCTTACGTAAGTGCCTATTACAATCCAATAATCCAATTAGCAATACTTCTAATCCAAGGTCTTGCTTTTGTCATATGGTAGACATCAAAGTGCTACTTGCCAGGCACACATTGAGGATACCAGAATAGAATGGTAAGTAGGCATCAAGATTTTCATCTTCCTCGATCATAATGAAATCATATTTTAGGAATAAGGACATTCCTATTTCAAGGCATTGCTTTTACCATGGTATAGACGCTCAGATATTGTGCAACAGATTCTGGTAATTGTATAATAGATCACTATCTACTATAAGCAAAGCTTTTTCTGGGCCTATTGAAATCCATTTTTAGAATTAGCGATATTTCGCAATCAAAGTTTTGCTTTTGTTATATAGTAGATATAGAAATTCTGCTTACCAGGCACATATTGAGACATCAGTATGATTATTAGGAGGTAAGATTTTGGTCCATATGAAAATCACATTTCAGGATTAAACAAGATTTTATTTAAGGTATAGACATAGATGTACTTTTTAGGCACAATACCAGAAATTGTATTTAATTTACACTCCCTTTTCTAATGTCAAAGTACCTGAGGGATATGTATGTATGATAAATTGATAGATATGAAGTAGATACAATACAAAAAGATACTTACAACATAAATTTGGAATTAATCGTGAAAATTTAATGATTTACCATGTCTCGCAAAGTTTTTGTTTTATGTAAAGTATCATGTTGCCTGAAATAAATCTGTACTCTTGTGTATACTGTATGCTATGTACAGAGGAGTAGGAGGAGGAGATATTTAGATGATTAAAATTAAATTTTGTACATATATATAATTATTTAACTTACTAAAGAAAATTTTGGTAAACACAGAAAATATAATATATACATCTGTGTATAATACAGTTTCCATGTTAAACCTCTCCCCCACCACCACCATCATTATAAGAATAAAAACAATGATGATTTATTGGGGGTGGTCTCGGCCATGCCTACGCATATTTTGTTCAGTATAGTCGAGAACTTGACGATGACGCCTGCGCATACTTTTAGAGTATCGTATATAAACATTGGCGAAACCTTTCACGCTTATGAAGACACATCCACCAAGTATAGCACGTAGCAAACGATTTTCAACTGTTTTGAAAACCACACGACCAATTAATATAGAACATGTCGGCAAAATCAAGGCTCCAATAAAATTTCGGGAGGCGCTTACGATACGTTCGATACCTTGATCAATTTCATTTTCAACATCATCCCAGTAGTTGTTCGATTGCTGGCCGGTTTGCGATGTACCAAAAAATAACCCGTCTACATGACGAGGTGCTTGCCATGGATTATGAGTCCGACAATAAATTCGGATTTTGTGTACCGCTCGATATACATAATCATCCCAATAGATAAAACGTCCCACTAGTAGAAATGCAGGGATTGCTGGCAAACCGACCAATAGTAACGGTGGGTATCCTCTGTGTAGAAACAACATGCCATCATCATAGCCCAGGACCTGTAGCACAGTAAGTGCACCATAGGTCATTGCTGAAAAGTATAGAGCGACTAGCGCGACTCCAACCGACATTGTTGGACACATACGATCGAAATGCTTATCGAAATACTCAAGTAAGCCATCAATGACACCTGGGCCTGGCATGACAATGATATACTCTGTGCGGCATTGAGCGCAGTAGACCGCGACATCCATATTACCGACCTGTTTCTCATCGATCCAGCGACAGAGGCAGACTTCGTGAACCCACTTGTTTGAGCCACTGCAACGACACGGATGTATCCAAATGGCATTTGGCAACTCATACTCAGTAGCGAGACAAATCCAACATTGGCGATTGAAATCAACCGAATAGCGGCGGTTCATTTCGCTGCCACCACTAATCCGCAAATTGGACATGGCTACAGGGACGAACGATGTTGAATGCACCGGAGTTATGGAACGCGGCGAAAGATTTAACGATTGGCGTGTACGTTGATGACGATTGATACCAGACATAGTTTTTCTAGACTCCCAAAATACGCGTGTGAACTTGCAAAATATAGTACTGACGAAATGTTTTGTGGTAGTTCTATTTGGTTTAAATTTTAATTTTACATATTATAAACTTAAAATATAAACAATAAAAAATAATGAATGCACAACTTACGTTTAACACGGAAACATATTATATACATGCACAGATGGCATGCCCTTGTTGTTTCCTTAAAATGTAATTTAGCTTCCGGAGAACGATGTAACACGTTCAGAAATTTAACTTATAATGAAAATTATATGAAACTTAAACTCCAGGAAAACATGATTCTTTTCTGTTCAAATTTAAAAACAGTCTACTTTGTTTTAGACTTAATCTCTGGAGTAATTTTAGTTCAACAACTATCCCAAATATTGAAAGATAAATTCGAAAATCTTTTAAAATATTATTGTATAAAAACTAATGGAGAATTTTTAAAGCTCTATAGGGGATGATGTTTTCTACTATGTTTAATGTTTTTGGCCCAGGAGTTCCTTATAAGTAGATAACTCATTCAGCATTTAGCAATTAGTACTGAGTTCTTTGGGGCCCCCTCGGTACGAGCATTACTTTGGATTTCGCTTAAACCAAACTCGTGACTATTTATAAAAATGCTACTAAAATTTATTAATCAAGGAAAGAAAATTATAGATTGTTAAAGTAATTTTTCATTAGCATTCGAGACATTACAAAATTTACAACAAAAAACTGCCTTGAAATATCTTAACAGGACGCTTTTTCCACTACTAAACAAACATCCTCTCAGTACTGGCACTGAACACCATGTGCAGTGCCAGGTTGTCATGTCTCCTGAATATGCTGTCCTTGCAACCAACAGAAATGGACATATCAGTTTCTACACTTCAGCAATCGTGGGATACACATGGCGCACAGAATGCAAGTTCCCCAATTCCCACATTCAACGATGACGAGAACTCTAAAAATGAAGATGCCTGGCAAATATTTCGATCAAGCAACAAAACCATCAGATCAATCATCAGATCAGAGCCTGAGTTATGAGGTATGTCTATCCAATGTTAACCTTTTGAAATTATTTACACTGATTTTTTTAGTCAAATATGAAAAACTGCAACTGCTTAATTTATTTGAACCGATAGTCAAAGTCATGAGGTATGTTTACTCTTACCCAGAACCAATTAATCAATAAGTGTATAAAAGATGCTCCAAATATGTCTAATCGAATTTGATATTTTTAGCTTAAATATATAAAAAGTCTTCCATACAAGATTTTAATATGAAATCCAACAATCCAAATTGAGTAAAAAATTATTATGATTCTATTTCAAAGAGATGAAATTTTGGTTTAATGTATTATGATGGACTAAAATGGTTTGCTTGTTTATAGACAGGCAGACGGAAAGACATGTTAACAGATTGACAGATAAATGTATAGTAGGTCATGGCTAAATCGAGGTCTCCTTCACCTTGCGATACGATATATTGTACAACATACATAACATTTGGACAAACTAGGCAAACTGATGCAACATAATAAAACTCAAACGCATCCAAAAGTGGTAGTTGTTTTTCTTCTTATTCTTCTTAATAATGTTTACTATGATGATGATGATGATGATGATGGAACCTGTTTCCTTGAACAAGTAACACACAAAATCAAACAACAAAAATAAAAGTAGTACAAACAAGAAGGTTATCTGTAAAAGGAGGGTAACAGAGCCATGAAATAACTAGACTGAACAAATCGCGTATGAACCAAATTTCTAGAAAAAAGTTTATTTACAATTTGATTTATAACAAAAAAAAAAAAAACACCCAAACAACTGTGTCCTGCCAATAGAATAGAAATTGTAGAATTTCTGTACCATTTCTTTTGTCAATGTGATGCAATAAGAATTTGTATAGAATGATAATTTCCATATATCCATAATATTTATTTTCTTTCCATTGTCTTTGAAAGAAATGACATATTTTTAACATATAATATTTATAATTACAAGAACTACGTATATGGTAGTTGTATACCATAGCATATTAAGGTTAAACCTCTCCCACTATTTACTCAGTCCTTTAGGCTTTTTCAATTCTGTAGACTTTCCTATAATCTATTTATTTATTTATTGTAGATTATTGTTTTTAAAAATGGAACGGGAACCGGAAGGATATGGATATGTATGACAAATAATATTCTAGGTTGAAAGCCCGTTTATAGTGGCGCTGCATCATTGGAAAAACGCGCCAACATAAAACACCTGATAGTAAATAGTAAATTTCAAAGTGTAAATGAAAAAGGGAACTGCAAGAACTATTTGCATTCACTGGAAATTATTCTAATTTATGTCTTCTCCACAAATTTTGCGTTTGAAGTTAGTGCAACATTCCACTTGTATATATAACCAGCTGTTCATAGTGCAAAATCTCATTCATGGCCACTGTGAACGGGCACATACTTATATTTGTATATCGGCATGACATAGAGATCTTTATGTTACTACTTAGTCTCTATATTTCAGTTCTTAAGATTTTTAACTATTGTACTAATTATATCTAAAGTGGTTTTAACTTTCAAAATATGAAATAAATAATCATATTAATAAGTATGTTATCCACCAATAATCGGAGCATTGTAGCTTGTAGTCACCAAATCATGTGTTGAAAACATAAGATGGATTCCTCGAATAAACCTAGAGATATATTCTTTGGAATATGTTATAAAATGTAATAATAAATAAGAGTTTTTGAATACACTTACCATTTGAATAATGCGATTTTTTTTTTTTTTTTTTTGTTATACCTTTCACGAAATACCATACCCATCGACCTAACCAACTAAGCTTTGATCATATTGGATCTCTATAGAATATATATAAACTTGATGGTAAATGTAATTTATTTTTGTATACAATAGGCCAATATGAGTCTGCAGTGACTAGGGGCTTAGATACCACCCTTCCACTCATCTAAGCAGTTACTTAAAATTCGATTTACTTAACAAGTCCATTTCACAATCGAAGCGATACTTTGAAGAGTAAAGCACCTAGTATTAGTGGTGCGTTTTGACTAATATGAACAAAAAGAAAACAATTGTAAAACATGAATGTGTTGATAGTGATGGACTGAGCTTGTAAAAGACCCCTGGTATGCTGAAAAATTTATGAATCATGCTATGTAGAGTGAAACACCAACCTTGCTGTTGATCCCTATTCCTATCGCCTTAATGGGACAAGAGGCGATTACTTTTTCTTTGGGATTTACTATTTTAAAATGTGTTTACTAGGATAAAGGTCTACTAAATTGGATTTATGTGTTTGTATTCGGAAACCCAAGTCATTTGTCCAAGTTGCCTAAAGCATAATGTGCCCATGGTGGCAGAAAATCCAATTGTTCGAATTTATTTTCTTGTATTTCGTAAAAGGTATGAAATCTTCGGTGATTCCCCGAAGTTTTCTCATTTTCTTTGCTTTCTTTTTAATATGTTTATTTACGCCAATCTGTCACACCTTTCTTTATTTTCTTTCTTTATTTATTTTGATTTAGAAATAATTGAAGAAAAAACAATAAATAAAAACCACACACACTAAGAAATCACTGCACTACTACATAATTGGGCAACACTGGTATAATATTTCGTATTTTGTTGTCCCACTATTTTTTCCACTATTTACTACTTAGGTATACTATAATCATTATAATCTTTAAGGTTCGTGATGCTAATGATGTTGATAATAATTTGAAGTTGATGGCGCGCACGCGATATTGAGACTCCAATGCGACTCGTTCGTTCAAGAGTAAAAGAACATTTGGCACATCATGAGCAAAAATGTCCAGTTCAAAGTCAAAGTCAAAGAAAGCCATGTATCCCAGTGCCCCACTCAGTCACTCATTCATTCAGTTAGTCGGTTATATAGGTAAGGCATTTATTCAGTCAGCCAGTAAGTCAGTTAGTCACTTAATCAGTTGGTAAGTCTGTTGTCATTTATTTAGTGGGGAGGCTCAGTTAGTTGAGCTGGTTTGTTTTTGTTGCTGTTGCTGTTGCTGTTTCTGGTTCCTTTGCGTCATGCGTTCAAGTAGATAATACGAAAAATAACAGCAAAATCCGGAACAAACAAAAACTTGTATAAGTTCTTGATGTTGTTGCGCTGTTGCGCTACTGCTGCTGATGTCTGTTTGTATTACCGCGATGTGTTGTTGCTGTTGCTGTTGCAGTTGCAGTTGCATAGAAGAAAACAGAACGCAAAAAATATGAAGCAACACATTGCGGTAAAAATAAAATGTGTTCCAAAAAAATGTAAATAGGAATTTGTACCAAAGCTTACATACCCTAGTCTTAGCATCTGAGGAAAATAATTACTTACTGCATAGGTACTTTTATCCTATCGAAACAAGAAAAGGCTTTGGATGCTGGCCTAAAGATGGCACGTTCCAAACCAAGACTTCTGTCGTAGCTGTTAATATGGGGAGGAATCAGAAAGCATTAAAAACTTCCTATGTGATTGCCCAGTTCTTCTTGGTAGGCTAACCTGCTTTCTCGGGAGATCGACCTTTCTTTGAGGATTTAGGCAGTGTGGCGAACTGTCGCGCTTTGTGGATTCTTCGGGTTTTCTTTAAGGGAACTTCTGAAATCAACTAGTACAACTTATTTTTTTTCTTCTTTGCCTCTTTTAAAAAATAGACATCACAATGGCTCGCAAGGGTTCTGGGTGAACTCGATGGTGTAACCTAACCTAATCTAACCTATATTATCTCGTGAAATTATTCATTATAAAGCTTAACTTACTATATATAAAAATTTAACCTTGAGCCACAATCCAATGTTCTTGTAATAGACTCATTCTTAAGGCCTGCCAATTAAAAATAAGTCACCCACTAGATCATCTATTAATATTCTCTGAATCATACTAGGTAGGTAACATTAAATTCTAATTCTAATATAAGAGTATGATTAATCCAATCTTAGGATCCCTAAAAAAAGTTGTATTTATATTGCTTAAGAAATGCAGGTTCTCACTTAAAATACACGTATGTAGAAGATATAATAACAAAAAACAGAGGTTCTATTAGGGATTCAGGCCGTTCCCATAACTTCAGGTCAAATGGGCTTATGTTTTGTTTTTCTTATTACTTACATACTGAGTACATACCATACAATAGTCATTTATACCATGAGACGAAGAGAAATAAATTATTATAAGTGTCGCTGAATATGAATTTTGAGCTTAACTTATTTAATCCAGTAATCGGGGAACATCCATCATTCCCGTTTGATTAAAAAAAAAAAAAAATTCTTTGGCAAGTTACAGTTCAATGACTTAAGATTTAAGAGATTAAATTGCATAAGCTTTGTGATGATGATGATGATGATGATGATGGGTTTCCAACTCACTGTTGTGTTCTGTTTCATACTTACAATTTGGTACATACAAACACAATGCGAAAGTTATTATGACTTTTCAAACTATATATTTGTGTAAGGTATATTATAAACTAATAAACTAACGCGATCAAGTCTTTAGTTTGGTTGCTGGTTAGACTAGTTCACCTGCTATTTGGCTGCTGCAAATGTTGATGCTTGGCTCTGGGAGCCTGCCTTGCTCTGTTACTTACTTTTGTTCTGGTTTAGAAAGTTAACCAAAGATAAGTTGGTCAATAATCATCATCATCATCATCATCATTTGCTCTATCAACCAACTAACCACCCACTTCCTTTCTCTTTCTCTCCCATTCACCAGTTCTCCAGTTCTCTTTGTCCTTTTTTCACATTGATAAAATTTAGAAATTTTAATTTTTATATAAAAAAATATTTGCTTTATTTTTATTATATTTGTCTTAAGTTTATCTTAATTTTTTTTTTTTTGTTATTCGTTTTTGTTTTAACTTTAACTGCAAATGAAAATTTTGTATTTAATTCTATTTTATATATATTGTATATAATGTGTATATAGTATATTTGTAAAGAATAATTTGAAAATAATTTAATTAATTGCTAAATTTGTACATAAAATAAGTCACAAGAATAAGAGCCTTAATTTATAAATATTATAATAATATTTTCATTAATTAAAAACCAACAAAGAACAAGGAGAAGCGATAAAGTTCAAAAGGTCAAAATACTTAAGATTATTATACTTGTATATTAGATTAAGAAAGGAAAGTGCTGGACCTAAATCTTTAATCCGGGAACAATAATACATGACATGAATAGAGCTCCTCCGAGAATCTGATATTCATTAGGAATTTGAAAAATTTTCTTCAGAAATAAAACTGGAATTTCTGTTAGCCCAAACTAAATTAGACCATCACAATAACATATATACTATATGCTCTGATATTTTTTTCTTAAAATTTTAGAATGATATTTTTAAATAGAAAAAAAAATCCAAGTTTACTATAGTTTTGTACCATAATGCCATTTAAAAGAATCTAAGTCCATCCGTAAGGGATCTAATGATTGTCTAACGTGTATATGGTGCTTATGTCATTCATATTATTGCGCAAAAATGAAGTAGAAAATTTGGTCCAACTTTGTCCATTTAACATATTTCTCTATGGATCCATTTCTAATGGAAAAATTCGAATTCTTATACAATCGGTTTAAATGGAGGTAAGAGACAGTTTGTTTTATAGTAAAGTTATAAATTCGGTCCATATTCATCTCAAATTTCATTATAAAGATGCTCCATTCCTTGGCAAAATGCAAGATTTCTTTGACTATGATTAAAGGAATATAAATTTTCTGATTTTAAGCGAGTAGCTTTATGTTATTCTAGTTGGTGTTTTAGTTCCTTAAGATGTCTTTAATCATACGTTGTCAAGAGGTTTTAGATCTGCCACAGTTTCTTGAAGTTTAAGGATTTGAGAAGTAAATAAACATTAAATAGTATAAATTGTTAAATACATGGGCAATGGTCAATGGGCGAAGGATTATTGCCTAAGTGCCTTACGAATTGTTATTTCTCCCGCTTTGTAAATGCACTCAATCCAATTTGAAGAATTTACCGTTTATATATAGCAGAGATAGGTAATGATCAAAGAATTTCACATCAAATTAAGTAAAATTCTTGCAGCGTTGTGGTATTTCCAATTCTACAAAAAATATAATAAGAATAATAATAAATATGATTTGCAACAATAAATCATTTTAGTTTGCACGAGATGGAACATTTGGGGGGAAACATTTCAGTTGCGAAAATGAAACATAGATCATTATGGGTTACTAGGGGTAGGAGTGTCCTAGTAAGAGTCATAGGTCTGACGACCCTAGCTTTCCCATAGTCGCGGTGAATGTCGATTATGCAAGAAATACACGAGATGAACGAAGAAGTAGCGGGGCAATCATACGAGAAGACGAGCAATAGCTCAAAATATTAAGTTGGCAATTATATGGCGAACATAGACTTAGGTGAATAGAGGAATGCCTTGGGTATCCACTCTGAAGTAATGCATATATCAGTTCCGGCGTTGGTAGAGCAGGAAGCTTTAGTGGCTAATAGGTCCGAAGGCAAAAAAAAAAAATCCTAATTGGTCTAAAGTATCATTGTGTCCTTCCAAACTTAAGCGCTTTAACTTGTTTGTTGGTATATTGCTTTACTTGAAGTCAGAATATAATTAACGCAACAAAGTCAACAAAGCTAGTAGCATGTGTTCATAATAACGAGAGTTTACTGTATTGTTTTTCTTTGACAATATTATAATACATACATTTCATTCATTGACTATAAATCAGTTGTATATACTCGTATATACTCGTACATACATATTGGACCTACAATAGTATAGGGGGGGGTATATAACTGTAACTATAAGCATACATATTTGGCTAATCAAATTGTAAGACGAGATATTGCATACAAGTTGAAGGGAATTTACATAGCTATACATGGTTTGAATTGGATTATTCCAAAGCTGCAAAGTTGAGTTCAATATTTGTATGAAGTTTTTCTTTATAAGTAGTATTGTACATAGGTAATTATGTATATAGTATGTTGTATATTGTTGATCTTCAAACTGTTAGAAGAACGTGAAGTTTGGAATAGGATTTTTCATTTACAATATTATAAATTTATGGGTTGTTTGTCTTCTTTTATCATTTTTATGAATTTTTTTTACTAATTTGATTTGGTGTAATCTTTTCCATATTACAATATATATATTATACGAGGTGTGACAATTAAGTAACGGGACTGGTCTGTAAAACATACTTTATTGAAAACTTATTACAAATAACAATTAATCTCCTTCAACATACTCCCCTTCCCTATCTATACACCGCTGCATGCGAGTTTTCCACTGGTTAAAGCAGTGCTGAAAGTCACTAAGTGTTAGACTCCTTAGCAGGTCTGCCGTTTTTGCTTTTACCTCTTCAACCGACTCAAAACGTGTTCCCTTCAACGAACTTTTGATTTTGGGGAACAGGTAGAAGTCGCAGGGAGCGAGATCTGGTGAATACGGTGGGTGTTCGAGCACGGTAATTGATTTTTTCGCTAAGAACTGCTTCACAGATAGTGCATTGTGCGCCATTTTGGCACCATTTTGGCACACACTTTTGTCATTTTCAGATCTTCATGTAAAATTTTTCTCACTGTCTCTCTGTCTACATTCGACATGTCTGATATCATCCGAAGACTCAAACGCCTGTCTTTCCGAACAATTTCATTAATTTTTTGAACGTTTTCTGCAATTCTTGATGTCACAGGGCGTCCAGTCCGTTCCTCATCATCAACTTCTTCCCGGCCCTCAGAAAATCGTTTGTGCCATTCGAAAATTCTAGTACGTGACATGCAGTCATCACCAAACACATTTTTTAGCAATTGAAAACACTCACTTGGAGGTTTTTTTTAATTTTACGAGAAATTTTAAATTAATTCGCTGCTCGATTTTTAAACTAATCATTTTTCCGGCACTTCTATTACACAACACTTTACTCAAACTATGTTTAAAAGCAAACTAGACTAGACAGAGAGGCGGGATCAAGTGGATTCTGCGCAGTAGGAATCAAGGTCACTCACCATCCATCCCCACTCTTAAAGCTAAAGACAGACGACTGTGGTATACTCAGTCCCGTTACTTAATTGTCACATATGTATGTTATATATTGTAACATATTTATAATAAGTACATACAATATACGAGTGTGTATGTATATGGTTTATGGATATACAATATAAGCATTTTTAACAATTTCTTTTTCTTTTATGGTTTATAAGAATTATATTGTAAGTACATATGTGATTATATACAGCATGTCAATCTATTGTAATAAGTCATTTAAAAGAAAAACGCAATGTGTATAAGTATATAATATACATACATAATAAACTATTGCAAGTTACAAGTTAATAATATAATTAAATATCTTTCAATATAGTAGTAGATTATACATATACATATGTAAGTAATACAGTGAATATACTTGTGAATATTATTAACTTGCAATACATAATTGAGAAAAAAAAAAACATAAACTGCAATCAAAAACATTAAATTCATTTCCATCGAAGCTCTTATACTCTTTCATGGAGTAGGCCATTTTAAAAAAAAATGGGTTGGGGCGGGGCTATGTTCTTATGCAGGCGCAACTATCGGATTCCCTCAACATTTGTATGATTAACCAGGATATTTCATTTTTTGAAATGTGCTTATTGTAAAGGATTTTCTTCTTTTTTTTTTTTGTTTATGGTAAATTCGAGTATAATACGCTTGACATTATCGGAATTCCGAGCCCTTGCATGATTTAGGAAGGAATTTCGGTTATTAAAATATGCTAATTCCAAAGATACATATTTATAATGGTTATGATATTTCAATAATTTGATAATGTTGTCATCAAAAAAGCTGTCAGTTTTGAGTCATTGTTAGTGTTGGGTCCAGGGGGGCGGGCTATGGGGGCTAAAATTCAAAGGGAAATTCTTGGACGTTCTAGCTCTGGCTCAAAGTCGAAATAATCGATTAAACGATTGCTACGAAACCGAGCTCAAACAAGAAATCATTTTGTGGCACAAGATTTGCTGCTAGAGCACAGAGTTGAAGAGAGTCCAGACTGCATTTGAGTTCATCAAAACAAATTCAATAATTTCTTACCGAACGTTGCAAATGTTTTCAACTATCCCTGTCATTTTGACAACAGCTGAACGGACTTTTTCTCTGCTGAAAAGATTGAACAAGATACGAGTACCTGCGTGCTAATATGTCTGAGCCCCGACTCAACGGGTTAGCGTTGGGCAACGGTCGAAATTTCAACTAAAGAAATAGTTGACATGTTTTGCCAAGTCAAACCTTGTCGTCTTGCTACATTGGACTGGACAGTCTTGGATTGATGTAATCTAAACATCTAGTATCTTTATAAGATTTAACAACCTTGCAATATCAGAATAGATTATTCATAGAAAAGTCCAAAGTGCAACGCTTGCAAATTGGTGAAATTATTTATCAAAACAACAAAAAAAAAAAAAAAAAACAAAAAAATGTTACAATGTTAATTTATGACAAATGAGTTTGCATGACTTTTTATAAGGAAAAACATTTGTTATGAAAATGATACTTTAAGGAGAGACACTTCATCAGTCTTGACTTGAATATGAGTACATATAATGAAAACTTGGACCAATGGTTGATACAGCTGAGCTGAGCTGGTCCAAAAATTTTAATATCTGTTAGTTAGGAAAGGTGAGAAGTTGTATCGCTTGGATGGAACTGAAGTTAATGTCATGTCTTGTTTTTCTTCCTTCCTTCCTAACTTTTTGTTCACAGTCAAATCAACTACATAGTACATATTTTCTTTATATATAGTAAGTACTTATTATAATAAATATTCTATATAAATTGGTTGGTATTTTTGTTATATGTATAATAATAATAATAATTAAAAAAAAATATTCCAGTCGTTTATACAATCTTTTCATCATATTATAATAATATACTAATCCTATAAGGATTTATCTTTCTTTCGTTATTATTCAAAGCGAATTTTTTTCCTTTCGAAAAATTACGCAAACACTCAAAATTGGGGTTCTGCTATCTTGTTTATTTAAGGCGTATTTCATGAGTAAGTATTTCTTAGATTTGAATTATTTTTGTGGCTGCGACTGTAATCTATATATTGTAGTTACAAATCATTGCCCGATCTTAAAAATACATAAATATATTTCATTTGTCTCTTTATATATTTTCTATTTAGGGCTTAGAATTTAGAACGATAATTTTAAGGTTTCAGAAGATACATCTTATGGTTGTTAATTTCTTAGAAAAAAGGTCTTCGGGCCCGGATATTATAAATGACCATTACATAAACCATATGTCTGTACATGACTAATAAATATTACCTCTTTAATTTGATCATATAGTTTCCAAAAATCTGTATTTTATTTTAGGATTTTAAAAAATTGTTTTCCCAACAAAAATGGGATTTAAACCGAGAGAGAGAGAGAGAGAGAGAGAGAGAGAGAGAGATTGATTGCTCTTAGCCCTCATTATAGTTTATAGATACAATTGTTCCAAGATATAAACGATCTCACACTGCTCTCTTCCTATCAGATAAAAATACAAATTTATAAGTATTTTCTAATATATAATGTATATAAGACAGTATTAACGATTATACCGATTTCTAGCTAATGAGTTTAATATTTGCGCACGATTATTATCTATCTGACTTTATCACTTTCGTGCAAACAACAAACGATCTCTCGCTCGCTCTTTTCTTTATTATTATATTTTCTGTTTTTATTTTTTTTATTATATTGATCAGCGGTTCTTAAACTGTTGTCACAATATTCATTATTTCTATCCATATTTGTTATATTCTAAAAGGAACGGTTAAAAACATACAAATCTTAACAAAATGTGACTCATAGATCATCGATAAGGGTTCGCCATTCCCTGTCATTTTATTGTAGATTGTTGAATTAGATATTAAGTTTCTAAAATGGAGGTCTATTGTACTCGACTTGATCCTTAGAGATTGAGACATTTAATGAACTGAAGCACTCTGTTAGGTTTATTTCTGCATATCTATCTATATATGTATATCTGTCCCTAGAATGGAAATTTTTTCCTGGTAAATATGGGAAATTTAATAAATCAGCAGTACTTTGTCCATTTGTATGAGATAATGATACTTAGGGCTATTGTGACATATATGTGAGTATCATTAGATCATCCCTGGGAAGATGGAGATAAACTACGTGATGATTCTGTGTCTGCTCTAAGAAAATACATATTTTGCTTGAAAATGTCTAGTGTTTGGATTGAGTTCAAGAAGCGCTGTCATTATTTATAATTAATTATATGTAAATGTTCAATGAAACTTGATTTTTTTTTTTCATCTTCAATTATTTGTTTCCGTTAAATTTAACTACTACGAGTATTTGGCGAAAATTACGTAAGTAGATTTGCTTCCATTGGCTTGGTTTTGATCTGATCTGATCTGATCTGATCTTAATATTTGAAGTAGTAAGATTAAGCATAGACATACGCAGATTGTTGATTGATTGGGAGAATTGTTTCAGTAATCATCATATTCACTAATGTGATAAGTAGTAAGTAGTACAATAGTATAAAGAAACCTATATGTAAACCATTTGCTCCTTGCCATCATCATCATCATCATCATCGACATCATGTAGTACTTAGCAATGAGTCCTCATTCACAATCGATATTCATAGTGAGCTGAACGTGATCGTCGTGCACCTGAGTACCATCGATATGGTAGCTGTTGTTGTTGTTGTTGTTGTTGGTGTTGTTGTTGATGTTGATTTTGATGTTGTTGTTGATGATGAATTGGTATCTGAGGTGATGAAGGACCAACAATCGTGTACGGTAAATTAAGTGATAATGTACTACTTAGGTTGACATTCGTCATCACCGCTGCGCCTGGGCTGCGTGCCAATTGAAGTGCAGCGGCGAGACGCTGCTAGGATGTTGTTGATGATGATGATGATGATGCTGCTGTTGTTCTGGTTGATTGTTGGGTTTGCTGGATGGATGATTCACCTCTGGAAATGTCGCTGTTATGCCTACGCGGCAAACGGCGATGTAGGACAGCATTTAAGTTTGTTGTTGCTGCTGTTGTTGTTGGTGTTCCTGTTGATGTTGCTGTAGATATTATTGCTTTGGCATTTGTCACAATTTGTGCTGTTGTTGGTGATGATAGTGATGATAATGGTAATGGTAATATAGTCGTTGATGGTGGTGTTGTTGTTGCATTGGCTACTGTATCAAGATATGCTTCTGGACTGAAACGGACACGACTATGCTGTGATGATATTGAACCATCTTTGGCACTAAGATACGAGCTATCATCGCTGGTCAATGAATCTGGTGGTGTTGGATTTGTTGGAGTACCATGTTGTGAACAGGATAATGAGCCACTGCCACTATTAGTAGTGATTCCATTGGTTATGACACTACCAACACCAGATCCATTTGTTGTAGCATTTCCTTTATAATTTGTATTGTATTTTCTTAATGATGATCTTAATTTGGTTTGCTGCTGCGGTTGCTGGAATCCACCACTTAATATATTTTGCTCAGCAAACGTTAAGCTTGCTGGGCGTTCATGTATAATGAGGTTCGATGATATCGATGATGTTGGTGGTGGTGCTGCTGCTGCCGGCACTTGGGTAGTTGTTGCCACCATTGGTTTTTGGACTATTTGAGCTGTTGATGCGACTGTTGCAATTGCTGCTGCTGATATTGCTGGCACAGCTGGAGGACTAAGCGGGCAGCCATAAAATTGGAATTTTGCTTTTGGCAATGGACTTCCATATCCATAACCACCATCACCACTGCCACCACCCGTGTAAGATGCTGATGTTGTTGGATTTGATATTGATGTTTCAATATCACGCACACGACTCAAACTGTTCGTTGTGATTCGATTGATTAGTTTTGGTGAACTTTTGTATAAATCTATTTTACTTGGCACAGCAGCATCATTATTATTACTACGATATAGTATATCTTTTGATGCTGGTCCTGGTGTTGATGGCCGTTGATGATCTTGTTCATAGTCTAATATTACATTGATATTATTGTAATCAAAACTGCTGCCGCCACTTTTGCTTAGCTCATTAAGCATAATGTCATCGCGATCAAGCGTAAAGCCTTGATTTATAGCTGAATTATTGGAAATGGTTGATGGTGTTCGTCGATGACCAGTGGCACTTATACCCATCTGTGGTACACGTGGTGGTGGAGTACGAGTGACTCCAGCAGCCAATGCCGGTTGATCATAGTTATTGTATTCATAATAGTTTGGCAGACGGTGATTATAGTCATAGGAGTAATCTGGATAGGATTTGCAATCCCTTTCAAAGCCATAATTCAATTCCGGACGATGTGGAAAATAATTGGAACCTGCATAAACAAAGAATTTGTATCAAAAACTTATAAAAATCTATATATATACATATATAATAAAATATAATATAATAATAGTTACACTATTTATAACTCAAGAACGGCTGAACTGATTTCGCTGAAATTTTTTGGTGGGGAGGTAGCTTAGAACCAGGAGACGGACATACAATACTTTTTTTTCGTCCGTCCATCCTCGGGTCATAACTCATAAACCGCAATAGCTAGAGAGTGAAAATTTTCACAGAATGTGTAGTTCTATCTAAGCATCAGCAACAAATACTAAAACTAAAATAGTTTCAAAAACTTAAAGGGGTCCCCATACACGAAACATTTTGGTTTGTATGGCAGCTTTATGATCCAGTAATCCCACGATCTTGAAATTTAGATGGTTGGGGGCTATACATCAGGAACTTATATTGTCGAAATTTCAGTTTGATAGGACTACTAGGGGTGGTATCTCCCATACAAACCCCCATTAAAATTCAGGGTCTTATTGGAAAAACTTTTCTGTTTTTTGTTCCATCGAACTGAAATGTAGGCACTATAGGGTTTTGATGTAGCCGCGGTACATTTGTTGGAATCACTTAAATCGGACCAGAGGGGGGAGTACCTCCCATACAAACCCCATTTTGGTACGGAACCCTCCGTGTACGAGTCTGACTCGTATTTGGCCCATTTTTTTTTTTTAAATAACTGAGTACGTGTAGGAGACGCACGCCGGGTAACGCTAGTCAATAAATAGTCATCGATGATGATTCGCAATTAAAATACATATCTATAGATTTTCTTGTTTTAATATTAAACTCTCTTATATGTGGTGACCGAGAAAAGGCATTTTATCCTTTCCATACCATCCACTCTGGACGCTTTTCTCTTATTTCTTCTTCCCCTAATCCTCTACTAGTTTACATAGATATTTATCTTTAGAGAATCTACCTTATATTTGAAGGTTTTACTTGTATGGTGTCTCAGTCAAAGATGATTACATTCAAAAAGGAGGAGTTTAGTATTTACATCTTAAAAATTAAGAGACAGATCGGACATTTTTTTTTTAACTTCCATTTGCTAAATATCATCTTAAAAATGCAATCCTAAGATTATCAGCTATTCTTTGACTCCTAAAGCCTTTTCTTTAATCCACAAGGATAAACTTGGCTGGAAGGTTGCCGTGTTCTACAATCAGTTTTCTGTGAGGTCTGAGTTTCAGTTACATAGGTCCACCAGTTTATGTTAACAGAACGTCTGCACTAAGCTTGCCGTCAATATGGGTACCATTGAGGAGTCATAGGCATTCAGGCTGGCTTACTAAGATGAAATCTGTGGACCAAATTATTACTAGCTCATTCATGAATTCTGAACTTATGTCTCAGGCCAATTACTTGAGAACACTTCTCTTACTATATTCAGATTAGATCAGATAAAGTGTAAACTGGTTTCATTTTACTAATCATTAGGTTGCTTTGTTTCGGTTTCTTACCAAAATAAGCTGTTGTTCGATGTGCCCCAACACCATAAGTGCCACCATCATTTGAATAACTTGGCCCATTACGTAAATAATCGGATGGAGCATAAAGCGGTGGTGGACCAATACTACTACCAATACGAAACTCTTCAAAAGCACGCAATGGCGGTGGTGATGGCGATGGTGGCGATATACAATTACGTTCGTTATGCTGTAGTTGTTGTTGTGTTGTTGTGATTGTGTACTCCAGTTGTTCAGTAAATGATGACGTACTGATTTTACGACGTGGCGAGGGCGTTGGCGGTTGTGTATGACTACGATTACCCAACGAAGAGGAATACAATATAGATGAGGTATTTGTGGTTGAGAAGCTTGTTGAGAATGTTGGATGTTGTTGTTGTTGCTGTTGATGAAATGGCTGCATTTGTTGTAATTGTGGATGATGATGAGGAGGTGTCTGCGACTGCAAAGGAATGGATGTAGGATGATGATGATAACGATGTTGTTGCTTTTGTTGTTGGGTGTGAGCTTTGTGCTGAGGCGTTGAAAATTGATATTGATAATTATAGTGTGATGGATAAGAAGAAGTTATATTTGATGCTGGTTGCACCGCCGCCACTGTAGATGCATCTGAGGATGTGCCATAATTAAAGATGCTAGAAAATAACAATAAGTTATGACATAAAATTGGTTTATAAATACAAATACATACCGGGAATGCTTTGTTGTTGTTGCTGTCGTCGTCCCTTGTTTGTTGTGATGGCAAGTGCTACCGCCTTCATAATTGTGACGTTCGCTAGCTGAACGTTTTAATTCACCATTGCCGGCAACAAAACTACCAACAACACCATGACCACCACCAGTACTGCCGCCACCAGCACTGCGAGCACCATCAAGAGTATCCTTCTTATCATCTAATATAAGATTGTCATCTTCTCTTTCACCTTCTCCATCATCTTCATCCTTGATCATTCTATAATTTAGCATTGCTGTCGTCGTCGAGTCTCCTTTTCTTATTTTGTTGTTATCCTTTTGTGCTGCTCTTAATGTTGGTACTTCGTTTAATAATGACGGATGCACTGGTGAGATATTCGACATGCGTACATCATAACCAGCTGCCACACCAGCCAACATTGATGCCATATTATAAAGCAGGACTTCGATGACTGACAATTTGGGTTTACGAACTGCATCGCCGGCATATAATGTTGGCATTGGTACATTCGCTGTGAACCGACTGAGCAAATATGGCGATGGTGACATTATGGGCAGCTTGGCATCGAGCAATGAAGTTGGTGGCGGTGTTGATGGTACACCACGATTTGGTGAGCACCAATCATCTTTGGCATTGTATCCTATAGTATATAGCAGCATCCATTTGTATGTACATATATATATATATATATATATATATATAAGTGTGTGTGTAGTGTATTTAAAAAATTGGTAGTACTTAATAAAAATTCTTTCGATTTTAAATCACAAGCAAAATAAAAAATTACATGATTTCATATGTTAAGTTACTTGACATAATTTTTTGTCTGGTTGATTGGGTTGATGAGTTCGAGTAGGGTAGGGATATAGTAGGAGGGTATAAAAGACTAGTAATACCGCAAGCAACCCCAACATGACTAAATCACCACTTCCATTTCCTGTTTCCCTGCTGCTGCTGTTGTTTTTGTTGCGCCAAGTCATTATGACCAACCAAACAACATCATCATCATCTTTTCAAAATGCAAAGTGAAGTAAAGTTTAATAAAGAAAAAATTAAAAATAAACTTAAATATAAATAATAATAATTAATGAATTAAATGTTTTTTATTAGCATTTTAAACCACTTTATTTGGAATAATTAATTAATTTAAAAATTAATATATAAATATATTTTTAATAATAATATTTTTTACATATAACAAATAATAATTAAAAAATAATTTATTGTGTTTTTTTTGTTTGGGCACAAACTTAGAAATGAACAAACAAAAAAAAAAAAAAACAATATGAAAAAACAAGTAAAGAAATTTAATTAATCTAATTAATAAATCTATTTTTTTCGAATTTCTTTCTTGCTTCTTTAAAAATTTTTTTTCTTTTTTATTATTATTATTTATTTTTATTTTTTTTTTTTTGACAATAATCACAGTTTAATAATGAAGAAAAAAATATTATTATTTTTGTGTATATAAAAAAAAAATAAATATGTTTCACCAAATGATTAAACAAAAAATAAAACTGTTTTTCTAATACAGAAGGATTGAGATAATAATTGCTATAATCTCTTGTTTTAAATATAATAAATAAAAATTATTGTAGGTTAATCATAATAATCATTATTTAAGAAAAAAGAAATTAAAAAGAAAAAAATTATATTTATGTATTTAATTATGATAATTAAAATATAAAATATAATATTAGCACAAATGCATTAGTTTTTTTTGTTTATTTTTTAATTTATTATATTAAATTTAGTTTATTTATTTATTGTTATTATTTTTTCTTTTTTTAGTTTTTATCTAAATTTTGTTTTACGAAATTCATTTATTTATTTTTGTTAATTATATTTATTTAATTTATAATTCTTTATTTTCATTCATTTGTAAACATCATTGCCACTCAACTGAATAGGCTCAGCATTTCTTTAAAAATAAAATGGCAACATCTCCATTTTAAAGAAATCAATTTTTATATTTAATTTTTAATGATCCGCGAAGGCGTCTTTAATATTTGTATAAATATATTAATAAATATTACAAAATTTCGCTCAACTTAAGTTTGGAACCTACAGTGACCAATTCTTTTGATTCTTTTAATTGAAAATTATTAAAGGAATGTGACGTAAAGTAGCGCAAAATCGCTAAAAAGATTGGTCAATACCATGAAGTGTTTGGTCATGGTAATAATATACCCGACAATACCAGCATATAGAATACTTATCATCAGAACTACTTCCAATTCCCAACATTCTACTGCCCAAAACCAGCGAAGAATGCACAGATAATGTTAATGCATGTTTGGGACTGCAAATTATTTGAAGAGACTGTATATAAAGAAAATCGGCCTAGTGCGAGTTAGACTCGTACACGGAAGGTCCCGTACCAGATTGGGGTTTTGTATAGGAGGTACTCCCCCTGGTGATCCCATTTGAATGATTCCAAAACAAATGTACCACGCCTATATTAAACACTTATTGTGGCTAAATTTCTGTTCAATAGTGAAAAAAGAAAAAGTCTTTGATACAAAAATATGTATCTCATTAAAATCAGCAAGTTGGTTGAAGAGATATTGCAATTTAACTTTTTAAAAAGTCTTGAACTTATTCAATTGATTGGCAGTGTAAATGTAAGTAGACAATTTTTCATTTATATTTCCGATATATTTATTTCATTTGTTTTTTTTTAATACCTTTCACTTATTTTATGCATATACAAGTGAGAATATGTGATGTTTGGAGACATTGAGATCGATCTCTTCTAGGAGTCTTTCGTCTTATATGAGATATGATAACATTAATTTTGGTTGGACAATCGGACAAACGCGCTTCTTTATTCTAGGAAGATCCAAAGTTTTGTAAAATCTATTAGCTAATCAACATGATCTGATATTTTTCTATAAATGGGTGTCTAATAGGAAATTGATGAATTTTACTCAGGTTTCTCCATGTCCTTAAAGTATGAAGGGTGTCAACCATCAATGGATTAAGTCCTGCTATCCAGGTATTTTAAGGCATATTTTCTGTGGTGGAAATTTCTCCAAAGAATCGATGAAATGTATAGAGATTTTTGTATGCTAATGATGACAATATTAAACTTTCTAGAAATAAGGTATTGTAATTGGAAGGCTAAAAATGCCGAAAAGGAATGTGGACATAGGTGTCTTGAAATTATCATTATTATATATGGGCGACCCCATCATCATTGATATAAACTATTTTGCTAATACACATAATATAAATGCAGAAGGCCCCATAAATTAGTAGCAACTAACTCTATGGACTAAATTTGTTGAAATGGAACACAAAGTAAGTTTTACCCTTGTCCTATGCTTATAGAAAGACATGACTTTGTCGTTCAAGGATTATTAAAACATTCCATGTCAGTTATATAAAATAAAAAAAAAAAAATAATATAAAACCTCTTTTTAATTTATTTTTATTCTTAATTTAAATAGAGTTATTTCAGTAGAAACTTGAGTGAAAGGCATTAGATCTTTGGTGAAACCAAAGCTGAGCTAATAAACCCCGAGATGACAAATAATTTCTAAGTTTGGATCTAGTATCAAATGCGATAAACATCAAAAACATGATCAGACTTGATTTGATGACGAATAATTGATATAAAATTGATATTTGGGGATGGAGCCGAATACCAATAATTGCTTCAATACAATTATGAATGAAATTAGCATTTTTTCAATCAATATTTGATTATCGTCGCCTGATGTTCAAGGCCTCTTTCATAATTGTTGGAGTAGCATTGTCCGATCAAACATTCGATGGACTTTAGCAAATACCTTCATCGACTGATGTAAAATACTTTCTGAATAAAACTACTTCTGAAGTAGAATTAATAAAAAAATTATATTATTTGTCCCATCGCGCACTTATGGTATATTTCATGATATATTAATTGAATCCAGAGAAGAAGTTCAATACAAAAACCTTAAAATGTGTTCATACTAAAAAACTTCACCTTCAATCGGAAGTACATATATCTGAGATATATAAAGGGGTATAGCATTAATGAAATTTACAATAAAAGTCTTCTCAGACCATTTAAACTTAACTCTCGCCTCTCCTCAATATTATTCAATTTGATTTGATTTCTTGATTTTGATTTATTGATTTATATATATATTCTTATAAACCAGTGAACTATGGAATTTATATATTTATTTTTTTTATTAGAAAAAGAAATTTCTAATGATTTTCACTCGACACCTGGTTGATGAGAACTTTTATATATTCCAATAAAAATGACAACTGAATACTTAAGGAACCTTAGAATGCACTTGAAGTTCGTGCTTTTTATTAAAGAATCTTTAATCTAGAGAAGGTGATTCATTGTCTGATTGTCTCCTCACATCCTATACTCCTTTATCCACAAAGATTCTGCGGCAGTCGTTTGCGGGGAACTCCCAGTCTAGTTGTATTCACTGTACTGCCCGTTTACTGTATGTATATGTTTTTCATTTCTCTTGATAGAATTTTTTTATGTTTTTTAAATATTATTATTTATTTATTTATATGTTTTTTTTTTTTGAATTTATTGAATTTTTTTTTTTTTTGTATAAAGTTTTTAAAAAAATTTAATAAATTAAATTTAAATTTATTTACACTACTTATTTTTATAAAATTATTTATTTTATTATCATTAATTTTTTGTTTAATTATTTTTATGTATTTTTTTTTTTTTTTTTTTTATCAATTTTTGAAGTGAAGAATCGCCGTGGTTGGGTAAACAAATTTTCGCGAGAATGGAGAGTGAAATTTTAGAGACGTGTAAATTTTTGTGTATGAAGATCATCAGTACGTTCTCTATATTCATTTACAGTGAGTTTATATGGTCGCAATTTATCTTAACTATGATGCAAATGAGAAATGAGAATTCTGCAGCTTGCATTCATATATTTCATTTAGAAATGGGATAACACGTTTATACATAAAAACATACAGCAAGTCAATAACATGACATCTAAGGAATTTTAAGGAGATTGTTGGAAAATATTATTCCATATTGAATTATAAGTATTTCTTACACTGTTTCCTATTGATTTACTATTCTGTACGTAAATAAAAATCCCAAAAAATCAGCAACAAAATCCAGAACAACAATTTATGAAAATATCAAATCACGGACATTTATCTCATAATGTTAATTGTCACAAATCATTAAGAAGTATCTTATCAATATTGCCAAATGAAGGATCAACTAAAGATTATGTAGAAATAGAATATTTTTAAGGCAAATTTTGTATTATTGTATTTCTCTCTCTCTCTCTCCATTTTTTTTTTTTTAAGAAGCTTCACTTCTATCACGTGTACGTGACTACACGCGCAGTTTTGTTGTTTAATTTGTTTATGTTTTTATTTTAATATATTTTTATTGTGATATATTTAATTTATTGTCGTCATCGTTTTTCGTCAATTTTTGGTGGTTTTAATATAAAACAATTTAAAAAATGTATCAAATTGTTGGTTTAATTTGTCAACAATCAACAATATAGAACAACATCAATTACAACAACTACGAAAGGTGATAATGATTATGACAATAATGATGAGAAACAACATCTTTAGGAGTGGCACCACGAGCAACAGCAGCAGCGTTAAGCACCATTAAGAACACCATTATTATTATTTATAATTATTCATATCCACATCTTATTTTCTCCTCCTAAACCCTTTCCAATTGTTCACATGATTGTGTTTGAGGTTTCTTTTTATGCTTTTGTTTTTTACCATGACGCAATGATGAAGATGGTATAAACTGTTGCTGTTGTTGTTGTTGCTTTAATGATTCCATGCCATAGAACCCACTAAAGCCAGAGTCCATTACTGTTGCTGGTGTTGTTGTTGTTGGTGTAGTAGTTGTTGTCAATGTGCCATTATTAAAAAGTTTATATTCATAATTTTTATGATATTTTTTCTTAGAACTTCGCAGTGTGAATAGGTTTTTTAAAGTTGTTTTAAATTTAGCTGAACTTGTTGAATTCTGTATTGAAGTTGATGATGGTTCCAATGTTGTGGGCCTTTCATTACTAGATGATGATGATGATGATTTTGTAGTTTTCGTACCTTGGGCTGCCTTTTTTTGTTGTTCCTTTTTATATTTCTTTTTGAGTTTCTCTTGTTGTTGCAAGAGATTAGCATTCATTTTAATGACATCAGGATGCGGTTGAACATCCTGTAATCGTCTGGTACCCATAATTGTTGAACTTTGAGGCACAAACAGTTGCTCACTCATATCATGGGGCGTCAATATTGATTGATCACCATCCGAATAATATGTATTAAAACTAAATGAATGATGATGGTCGCTGGATGAATTGAAGGAGGTATCATTATTGATGGCATTGTTAGATATTTGACAAGTTTCGTCAAACAATAAATTATTTGAATGGCCTATCAATGTTGAACAAGATGATTCTGGTATTTGAAACTGGTTGGAAGTAGCAACAGCAACAGCAACAGCAGCAGCAGCACCACCACCACCACCATCAGCAACAACCTGAAATGTTACTGAAGATTTACGCGCTGTATGTTGTTGTTGCTGTTGCTGCTGCTTTAAGGATGTTGCTGTTGATGTTGAAGAAGAATGTTCTGAGGATGATGTTTCTTGAGTTTGGTGTAAATCCATGTCAGCATCATTCTCATCTTCATTAACATGATGATCAGATGAAGGACGTTGTCGAAAGAAACAATGACGTGGAAATTGTGAACCAGATGCATTGCGTTGAAAACGATAAGAAGTTTCTCCTCCATCATGATCATCATCATCATTATCATCATGATGATCGGCACCAATATCTCTTTCATATTCATAATTATCATATTCATCACCATCATCAGCAGCAGCATTAAGAATGCCTCTGCCACCACAACTGCCATCTTCTTGAAAACCATTTCCATCTGTATGCGTTTCTTCTGTTAGATGCATAGATGAATTATACATGGTTAAGTCACCACTTGATTTCGAACTAATCCTTTTCGTACGTTGCCAATATGAACGATTCGAATTGATTCGTCGAAATTGATTATTTGCAATTGCTTTTGAGCAAATCTCATCTAGAGATTTTTGCATTGAACGATAAAATGCACGATCATATGTACGATTATCACTATCTGTGGTTATCATAATTAATGAGCCACCACCAGATTGATTTATCAAGGAGTTATCATCATCGCAAGCCAATGTATGGCCATCACCATTAATAGGAATTTGCTGCTGCTGCTGCTGTTGTTGCTGTTGCTGCAAATTTGATGATGTTATTAATGGAACTGGTAGTGTTGTTTTTATAGGCAATAAATGTGGATGGGGCAATGTTGATCCTAATCCATCTTCATCTACATTTTTATCCTTGGGACTAACATCTATTCTTTGTTTATAATTACTATCCAATGAATGTTTTTTACGACCAACTGCTGGACTATTTCCAAGACTACTATAACCGGAATGATAAAGATGATGATGATGATGACCAAGTATGTCACTGATACTGCCGCCACCACTTGTCGTTGGTGAATTGACTGCATTATTATTGTGTTGTGCTGCTGTAGCTGATGCTTTTGTTAAGAATGGAAAACATCCAACAGTTGGTGTACGTTGGTGTTCGCTATCGCGATCCGAGTCATCACTATCATCCGAAAGTATTGATTTGTTTTGATTTTGTTGATTATGATTTTGATGGTATGATTGATACTGATAAGGAAACTGTTGTAAATGTAATTGTGGTTGCTGTTTGACATTGAGTCCATGATCAAAGGTGCTCATCAATAGATTTTGCTGTTGTTGTTGAAGAGTGTGATGTTTTTGATGATGATGATGCTGGTAAGCATCCAAAGGATGTTTTTTATTATGAGCATGTTGATGGAAATGTGGATTTTGTTGATTCTGTTTTTGTTGTTTTTGTTTTTGTTGTTGCTGCTGATGATGATGATGATGTTGTTGATGTGGATGTTGATGAAAATGTGTTGGCACATAATGATGATGATGGAGTGGATGATGAGCACTGCCACCACCAACAATAATTGCATTGTTAGCATGTTGCTGCTTTAAGTTATTTGTTAAAGGAAAATAAGATGATGTTGTTGATAACGATGATGATGATGATAATGATGATGGCGCAACAGAACCAACAGCAACTGAAGCTGTAATTGTGCCTGCATTACTATTATTACAATGCAATATAGTAGGAGTTGTTGTTGTTGTTGTCGGTGTTATAGCAATATCTAACAAATGTTGTTGTTGTTGCTTACAATTATTCATTATTGTGCTATTTGTTGTTGTTGTTGTTGATGGTGATGATGATGATGATGGTGATGATGACGATGATAGTGATGATTTTGATAAATTGGCAGTTGATGTTGATGATGATGGTGATAATAAAACTGATGCATTTGATGATGTTAATGGTGATGATGATGATGATGATGATGGAATTATTGTAGTTGTTTGTATTGTTGTTATTGCTGTTCCTGTTTCTTTGTTGTTACTGTTACTATTGCTGATTTTGTTGTTGTTATTATTGTTGTTGCAGTTGCTATTGCTTCCACCACCAACAACAATAACCGTATGATTGTTATTATTAATTTTATTATGATTAGAAATAATATTGCTGTTGTTGTTATGCAGATTTAATTGTTGTATACCTTGACTCATTGAAGATGATGATGATGATGGTACGGCTGCTGCTGTTGCTGTTGCTACTATTGTTGGAGGCGGAGTCTTTACTGTACTAACAACAACAACATTGCTATTATTATTATTATGATGATGATTATTAATATTTTGTCCAATTGTCACTGTAGTCGCTGCTGCTGCTGCTGGTGTTGTATTTGTTTTTGTTGTTGATGTTGCAGCTGATGGTTGAATGACTGTCAATGTTATGGGTGCATGGGTTGGTGTTGTTGGCATTGAACCAACACCAACACCAACTCCAACAATTTGACTACCATGTACAGCTGCTGATGCTTGTCTTGCCATTGTCGCTTTCTTGTCCAAATTTGGTGCACTCTTGCTAAACGAAGAATGTGTTGAACTATTTGTATGCCATTCGGTGGCACACATCGATGGTGGCAATAATGAACGTTCACGTTGATGCACCGTCGATGGTCCCCAGGTTTTGCCCTTGAAGCCATCAGGTGGCACTAAACAAAAATCATAATTAACACAAATATAAATGAAAATATAAAAACAAAATAAAAACAATAAAAATATATAAAAAGAATGAAACAGAAAAGAAAAAGAGAAATGAAAATGCAATTAAAAATCAATTAAAAAGAAAAATATGCATAATAAATTAAATTTTAATAAAACTAAAACATAATTTCCTTTCTAAATGCATTTGAAAATTATAATTATGTGTGTGACTGGCTCGTTGGCCCAGAGGTTAGTGCACTGGCTGACATCCCAAGAGTCGCGGGTTCGATTCCCGCTCAAGGCAAGTCTGGTCCTGCACTTTTCTAATTTTCTCCTTTCCTTCTTAACTTCGCCCTGAGCTGAAGGCCTCTGTCTCTATTGATCATATTAAATACTTGGTTATAATTTGTAATTATAATTTTAGTTCTAATAAATAATAATAATAATTATTATGTGTGTGTTTCTATACAAAATAGTTCCTAATATAATCAAAAGTAATTCATCTAATAAGTCTAGAATTGATAACAAAATATCAATTTTGAGTTTAGTAAAAAATAAATAAAAATTATAAATTCCGATGGATTTTTTTTTTCATAAGATTAGTTTATCCCGGTTATGGGATACTTAATGTGCACAACTAAAGTTAAATTTTTTAGGCTATGGGAGGGGGAATATGTATATAGTATCTTACATTGTCTATTTGAAACATTCATTCATTGTCTCTTGAAGTTGTTTTTCTTTGTAAAATCTTTTAAAATTGGGGAATCACATGAGTTGAATGCAATTTATAAGACCAAACATGACAATTCATTCATCAATTTGGACAAATGTGGACTGTAATGTAAGCCAAAAAAATAAATCAGAGTAGATGAAATGAAGCAATGCTATCAAAGAAGGACTTCCAAACAAAAGAAGTTTATGGTGAGATTGGATGGAGGGAGTCTTTCTTGATCTGTTTAATTCAAATGTTTATTATAAAGACATCCCATCTTATGCTGATCAATTTTGTGCATAGAGCACATACAAGTTTAGTCACTTTGAGTAGACTAAAGACTAAAGGAAAGTGAAGAAGGGACCAGGTTCTCTTATAATCTGATTCCAACTGGTCCTGATATAAAAGTTTATCACATACAGTCAAACTTCTATAACTCTAAATTCTGAAAATTGAATTTTCATTTTTAACATTTAGAGCGGGATCACATTTTTCCTTGTAGGTCGTTTTTCGCATTATGGATTACTATAGGCATATTTTTAAAGGCCACTATCTGCCTGTAAATCAATCTTTTATTTGCCAAGGAAAGTTTAATGGTTCGACATAGCAGCCAGTTTAATGAAAGTGACTTTGCTAAGCAACATGTCATGATTGATTTGACCACGATTAGATCGATATACTGTACCAAGTCCGGTAGTCCTTAAGAACGACCTCTGAACCGAATGCGATATGTGGATAAATGCCACTCCTCAACGTTAAAGCACAATAAAATGATTTGCTTTAGTTGCTGACGATATTTTAGAGCTTGGCCCGAGGCTAAATATATTTGCTATTCATCTCTGCGGGGCCAGAAGTATCATCTGCATATGTTGCCAGTAGGGCTAGGTTAGGACTATTAAATGTCGGTATGTCGGCATGTCTGTTTTAATAGTATGGTGCCACTGAGGGTCTCACCAGCCCTGACCTATCGCTTTGATGATTGGACATTCATAGAATCAAGTTATTTTGTGTGAAATCTGAATATTTTATTATGTAGTTTTGGATAACACCCAGTCGCGTTATACGAGTTTCGACTGTAATTCATGAATAATTCTATAAATCGTGATCTCAACAATTCGAATTTCCTTTTCTTTTTTTTTTTTTCAATTACAAAGTATCCGAAATGGTCTTTTCTTATGTCCAAACCCTAACCATTCCTTTTGCTCCCCGTTAGAGAATGAACTGTTGAAACAACTTTATGTGAAAGCTTCAACATTTTACTCCATTTTACAATAAATTTCACTTTATCCAAGTGCCAACAACATATTTTTTTTGATCGACATTGGGTCTAGAAAACTCCATTCGCGGGAAGCCTTTGGTCTTTAGCTTTCATGTGAAGAAAAATGCAGCAGAAAATCATCGGCTGCTGTATGAGGCCTACGGAGAGCATGTTCCATCAATCTCAACCTGCGAGTACTGGTTCTGATGTTTCAAAATTGGTGATTATGACACAACTGTCAAGGACAGCGAACGAAGCCCACGAACGATTGTAGACGCTGAATTGGAGAAAATTTTGGATAAAGACCCGTGGCAAGCCCAAGAATAAATTGCGGCAACGTTAGGCATGACTCAACAAGACGTTTTATTCCGATTGAATGCCATTGGTATGCTCAAGAAGGTCGGAAGCTTACAAACTCAAATTAAGAGATATTGAACGTCGTGCCACTGCTTCCGAAATGTTCCTATAACTGTACAAAGGGAAGTCGTTTTTGCATCATGTGGTCACCGGCAATGAAAAATGGATGCAATATAAACAATTCACAAGGCAAGAAGGCGTATGTTAAATCCGACGAACACTGATCATTGACGCACAAAGTCAAACATCCATGGCATCAAGATTATGCTCTGCATTTGATGGAACTAGAATGGAATCACGTACTACGAGCTTCTGTAAAGTGGTCATATGATCAACGGACAACAACTGATGCAATTGAAGCGTGCAATTGCGGAATAACAGTCGGAATGGGCAACCAGACATGAGTCATTAATCTTTCACCATAACAATGCTCGGCCGCATGTCAGAAAAATGGTCAAAATCTATCTCGATGGTACCGGATGGGAAGTTTTAGCCTACCCGCCATATAGTCCATACCTTGTAGCATTATTCTACCATTTGTTCCGTTTGAAGTTATCAAAAATTGGCTTGATTGGTGATGAACAGTTTTATTGGCGTGAAATCAATGCATTGCCAGAAAAATTGGGAGAAGTCAGAGCTAGCGAAAAAATCCTTTAAAACAGACTTGTATGTTTTTATCCATTATGACTAGGTTTTTTTTTTTTTAATGTGCTCTAATTAATTTAAATAAATGAATAAATAAAAATAATGGTGATTCGATTTATGGAACTGTCAACTAAGTACAATATATTCAATTGTCTGACGAATTTTCTTATCAAAAACGTTATACATATGGACATATTTCTAATACATTTATACATACAATACTTTCTCAATGGACTTTAATGAATAGTGCTCAGGAGGATATTAAATTTTCCCTGTTCCCTAATTTCTGTACTAGAAGAAGGTGAGTGGTGTTGGTGTTGGGAGAGATGTTCATTGTGAACTCTTCAACATCTTGAATACTTTTCCAGTTGTTTTTTTTTTCTTTTAATTTTCTTGATTCTTTTCACTATCTTTTCATATTCCATACAAGTATATTATGTCGTATATATTTTTTGTAAATGATTTACGATTCACTTACGTGCTACAATACGCAAACCCGATATGGCTGGTGAACCTGGTGGTGTATTCATATGACCTGCTGGTTCTCTAACTGTTGTCACCGTGTGACGAAAATGCGTTGGCAGCGATATTTGTACCGGTTCATTGCGTTTATTCTGATTGAAAAAAAAAAAAATCAAACAAAACAAATCAACAATCGATTCAAAAAAATTCATATAATTGAGATCATTATAAGTATTGATTGTATTACCTTCAGTTTAACTTTAAGAAATTTACCCACTCGCTTCTTGGGCACTGGCGTATTCTGTAATATACAATGTAGCTCACGTCCAATGAGCGCAATCTCACGTGCCATTAAATTCTCCTCGCGTAGTTTTAAATGATTTGCATGTTCAAGTTGTTGCGTTTGTACGCGTCGTAATTGTTCCTCTTTGGTGCGCAATTCCTGAGAATTAATCATGGATGATGATGAGACAATATTTAATATTCAATATTCAATTCATTTTATTTGATTTCATTTTTATTTATTTTTTTTTTTATTTTTTATTTATATAAAAAATTGAAGCAAAATAAAACAAAATAAAAATGTAAGTGATAAGACACGCAGAAGTAAAGAAGCAAGTTCTGGGTGATTGATTGATTTTAAGTGCATTTAAACTATCAGTTTTTATTTTTGTTATAAAATATATTTTATATGAGAAGCTTCTTACCTCTTCGATGGATTGAAAACGCTTTTAATTATAAAGTTTTTGATTTGATTTGATTCGATTTTGTTTTTCAGTTTTAGTTTTTTTATTTTCGATTTTTTGTTTTTGTGAAATTAAAATGTTAGAAGAAAAACAAAATCAAGAAAAAGATACCAAATTAGTTAATTTTGATAGAGAAAATTTTATTTTTGTATTTTTGTAAGTTAATTTTTTATGGTTTCATTAAAGCAAACCAGTTGAAACCATTGAGGTGAATGAGAAGAAGGAGAAGAAGAAATAACAAAATAAATACTGAACAGAAAAATTAAGGGTTCTCATCACTATCCTCCATCCCCTCAAAGGGAAGCAGAAAATCATCATGCAAATTCAGTATGAAAATCTTAATCTTAAGAGACACGCGCGCGCGAAATAATAGGAAGTACATCTTTTCTATTAAAACATGCAAAATATTAATATATTTCACACACACACACACACACACACACACACACGCACCCGTGTCCACTACTGCCACTACGTGTCCACTGAGCATCTGCGTCATATAGTGATCCACTTCACCGTGGGTCCGTGATATCCATACATCCAGTTGTGGAATCAAGAAGAAAGTCCATCGCCCTTTTTCAGATGAATCCCACCTTCTTTGCCATTCCTGGATGCTGCACCGGTTGTAGACCGATGAGGCTTTCGATGCTTTTCTACCAATTTAAAAAAAACACACACACACACGCAACAATAGCATCCAAAGAAGTAGAATGTAGTTGCAGAATCCGAGAATGGCAAAGAAGATGCGAAACGTCAAATAAAGGGCACTGGACGTTTTCCCTTATTCCAAGCCTGAACACATGGAATTCCACATGACACAGATGCTTAGCGGGCACGGGTACTTAAAATTTTATTTCCATCGTTTCAAGCACGAGGAGGACCCTTTTTGTCTTGTTTGTGCTCACACCGGTGATGATGCTCATCACGTTCTCTTCTGTTGTCCAAGATTTGACGATGAAAGAACCCAAATAGAGGAGTGCTTTGGTGAACCGCTCTGCGTAGCATAGCAGCTGAACGATTACGATTACAAACCAATCATTCAGCTGCATAATCGGACAGGGGATCGTAGATTACTGACGTGTAGTTGTGACCTACGGACAAGACAGGAACGTGGGACAGATTTGCTTTTGAGCAAATATGCTCCTTATTTCCTCTCGACGAAATATCTAATGACCGTTCCGGGGGGACAATAGGACAGGGTGCGGTAGTTTTTAGTGTGTTTTAGTCCCTCACTCGGTTGTAGAGACCGGTTAGGCTTTCGATAAAAAACAGACAAAAATAAAAGCACACACACGCACACATTTCCCTTCCATTGGAAGAAATACAGTGAATATTCCCAAAGCTTTAAGATTCATAGGTATGAAATTGATAAAAACGATTCCCTTAAGGGTTTGAGTTCAGGTAAATAAAATTTAAATAATCAAATGGTTGACTTGACAATGAGAGTTCTCCTTACAATGTTGTTATAATTGCTGGGTCATCTATTGACGATCGTTCAACGATAATCCAGATTTTGCAAGAAAAATCATCTATTCTGACGAAGCGCATTTTCATATCGGCAGCGGCTACATGAACAAACAAAATTTCAGAATTTGGGGAACGAAAAATCCACACGTTGTCAATGGTGATAACTGCTCTTTATATAAAATTAATGACCAAACCAATATTGGACCAATAGATGGCACACTCAATATAAATCACTTGATTGACAAGTTTTTGAATTGGTTGTGGATTAATCTTGGATCTCGACAACAACAAAGCCACCTACCGGGTCCAATTGTGAATCTAAGCCCTCCAGACACCCACTCCACCGGTATCGGAACAGTATTCGGTTCCCTTATCATTGGTTAAAACAGGCAACCATCATTGAAAAAGCAATTGTTTGCATACGCTATCTTGGGTCATGCCCTGTCTGAGGCTATGGGTCTTTTCTGTCTGATGATGATGGCCTTCTTGCCTTCTTGTTGCTCTTCGCTTTCTAAAAAGTGTTGCAACATTCGATAAATAATAAATTTTGGTTGTTTTAGCATGGCAGCGACCCAAAATTACATCTATGCTAGTTAAAGACTAATCAAGGGTCAAGTCAATGGAGTTCAAAATCTTGATTTGACACACCAATTTCCTACTTCGAAAACAACTTTGCCACGTACACTTCTGGTCTACGTTTATCTAACATGGCAATGAAAATAGAAGTATGAATAATTTTCTACTGTACTGTATATGTGCATTTGTTTGAATTTCATGGTTCATTCATATTGCAGGGATCTGGATTGTAATTAAGCTTAAACAATACTAAGTTTTGAAACAATGGCAAGCAGCGGTTTCACTTGCAAAACAAAAGCTGACATAATCAGAGGCAAGTCAACTCGACTAATCAAGTCATCAATGTGATCAAACATTCTTAATATTGTAGATCATTACAAAGATGACTATGCTCTATATGTTTCCTATCTCTTTAAACACTTCAAAATGTGCATGCAATGTCACATTGCTCTAATTTATAGTAAGCCAAGAGGTCCCATTGCATTTAGAGAGAGAGATTTGAGTTTTGGAAACATCATTTCTCTATCAAGTTTTTTAAAAAGTCATGAAAAGTTTTAGCAAATGGGAACCCTCACATCACATCTTCCTGGAAGAAGCTTTGACAAAAGAACATTGTTCAATGTGATTTAGATACACTACAATACCAAAAACATATATATAGCAACACATTTTTAACAACATTATCAATATTTATAAAATACATATGTGACACCTGCCCATTTTTTTTTCAGAATCATCAATGGACATCTGTTTTAAATGTTTTGCAGCCTAAAAAGGTTATCTTCGTCTATGAGGAAGTTGTAATACTTTTCACGCTTTTGCTTGAACATCTGTTATTGAGCATACCGAAATATTACATTTTTGATTTAACTTATGTTTAGGATTAGTCAGAATTCAAACTGCATTTCAATATTGAGACCGAATTGTTTGTATTCGAGCTATGTGGTCCAGTAATCCTAGGGTCTTGATATATGATATATGGTTGGTGGACATTAAAAACTTATAGTGTGTAAATTTTATTTTGATAATACAAAAACCAAGGAAGTTTTCCTAATAGGAACATGAATTTGAATTTGGATTTGTATGAGAGGTATATGATCCAGTAAGCTTAGGGTTTTGAAATTTACATAGTTGGTGGAAATAGATTAGAAACTTATACTACCTAAATTTCATTTTGATAATACAAAAAAGGAAGAAATTTTTTCTAATAAGAACTTGAATTTCGGTTTGTATGTGAAGGTATATGATCCAATAAGCCTAGGATCTTGAAATATACATAGTTGGTGAAAATAGATTAGAAACTTATAGAGTCTACATTTCATTTTGATAATACAAAAACCAAGAAAGTTTTTCTAATAAGAACTTAAATTTGAATTTGGGTTTGTATGAGAGGTACGCTTTCTAGTGGTCTGATTCGCCAGATTGCTGATTGTCTGATGGTAGAAAGAAAAGTTAAAGAAACTTGAGGAACTTAACACGCCTCATCAAGTTGATCTAGAATATACAATAAGTATATAGTAGTTTATTAAGCCTCCGATGTCTCCTCCTCCTTCTGTGTGTTACGAACTTATAATATATACTATTCACTGTGTGAAGGGTATAAACAAATAAGTAGTTCTAAAAAAAAAAAAAAAAGAAAGAAAAATCAACCGATGACAGTTAAAGGAATGAATAGTCATGATTCGATTGTTTCGTTTAGTCAAGCGTTTCTTATCAATTCAGACACTTGTACATCTAATTATCTCTTACATTGTTTAGAAGTATATTCATACATATGTACGTATGTCATTTATACAAACAATGTGCATATGTATGCAGTTAGTGGTGTGTAGGAATTTCCGTAAAGAATGAAAATAAACAGACAACTGTAAATATCTTTGATCAGTTTTGAGTCAAATGAATGGTTTGTACACTCAAAACTTGATTCGATTAACCAATCTGTCATAAATTCATTCATTCAGAATCATTAACCATGTGTTATGTTAGTTTAATTTTATCATTAAATAATAATAATTACTATCGACAACAAAACTTACTTTTTCTTTTTCGCGCAAATCATGTAAAACTTCAGCAATTTCCTTTTTCCAACATTCTTGCATATAATGAAATGATTCCTGCGGTGTTAGAGTAAATTTTGAACATGCAATATCCTCTAATTGTTCGAGTATTTTCTTGAAACCAGGACGTTTATGGGGATCACTTTCCCAACAACTTCTTACAAGATTAGTTCAAATATAATTTTACTGCAAAATCATTGATCAACTATAATTTAGCCGGAATTCAAGATAACTAAATCAAATTGACAAATGATCATGTACTTCTTACATTTATAAAATGTGTATTGTATTTTGTTTGTTAAATGAATGATAAAACATACTTTTCATAAGATTTGCCCATGTTTCTGGGCATGTTTTTGGTATAGGCAACGTTAAGGTATTTACAGCAACACCGTATGCAACAGACAATGGAGTTTATATGGAGTTTCACCAGTTATAAGTTCCCATAATAAGACACCATAACTCCATACATCCGAAAATCTAAAATGAACAAAATAAATAAATGAGGAAATTAAATTTCAAATATATGTATGTATTTTACTTGTACTTACTTTGAATACATGCTATGACTTATAACTTCTGGTGGCATCCATGCATATGTACCAGCTGCTGACATTCTTTGCGTATTATACATTTCACGTGCCAATCCAAAATCAGTAATTTTTAAAGTTTTCTTATACAATTGATTGCCTTCGATAACCTCGAATATAAGCACATTCGATGATTTTAGATCACGATGTATTATGGACATTGGTGCCTCATTGTGTAAATAATTCATGCCTCTTGCTATCTGGATGGCCCAATTGACCAGAACATCTGGTGGTATTTTACCAGCTAATATACGATTAAGGCTTCCACCACGTGCATATTCCCTGGCATATTTTGTCTTTAAGCAAAGCATGTAATGCGGCAATATTTGTAAGTGCCATTAATACGCTTCTATACGTATCACGCATACTGCATCGTCACCGGTTTGATGTGCAATCTTTATGGCAACCTCTTCACCATCATAATAGCCACGATGCACCTTACAGAACCACCAAGCCAATGACTTCTTTAATATCGAGCTCATCAAATTCAATTTCATGTGGTTGAATATCACCAATTGATGATGGAACATTCAGTTGTAATGGATCCTCATTTGTTACAAAATTACTTGGAAATATGCCCACCTGTATAATAATAATAATATATATATATATATATATAGATGATTTCAGTTTGATTTTATCTTCATCATTACCTTATCACCAATTTTACCAGTCCACCAGCCTTCATCACCTGATATATTGCTATCCATTGATAAAACAACTACAATTTGACCACGTCGTAATGATAATTCATCTTCACCTTGTGCCTCATAATCATATAAGGCAGACCAAAGACTACCATCGGGCATGGCCACCGATGGTGATTGTGATTCTGTTGTCGCTGTACTTGTTGCTCCCGCTCCCGCTCCCGCTGCTGTTGGACTATTATGAGCAACAACAACACCAACACCACCACCACCGCCAACACCATAACTAAGACATTACCAGTTCCAGGTAATATTACCAGCATCATTGTTTTGTCTTCTAATGGCGAGCATGGCCAGTAATCAACGTTAATTTTTATCTATCTATCTAATAGCAGATTCTGTTGTAGTTGTAGTTGTTGAAGCCTTTCTCTACTATTCTAAGTTTATTATTATTATGATGATGTGTTGGTTTTGTTGTTGTTGTTGTTGTTTTTTGTGCTGTTGCAGTTGCAATTATCCACAGTCTTATTCTGTTCACATGCGTCATGCGACATCAACATCAACATCAACATTGATATTGATTTTGGTTTTGTTTTTGTTTTTTTTTTAAGGCAAAAGATTTCTACTAATCTTTTGTTGTTGCTGTTCCTGTTGGTTTGTTTTTATTTTTTGAATTGCCCAAATTTTATGAATGTTGTTGATGGTGTAGATTAAAAAGCTGCAATGATAACAAAATGAAATGTTTATTGTACATATTTAGTTAAATATATTTGAACTCTAATACATAGAATGAAGTGGATTGATCAATCCCAAATTCCTTGACTTTGTTATACATGAAACTGATTGTAATTAGTAAAAAATAAAGCCCCTGGGCGTGGCTCACCTCCCCACCAGCAGTTTGTCATGTCTTGTATAGTCTGATTGTAAAGAAAACAACAGCACCAGCAGCAGCACTGCATGCACTCATGATCTCACCTACCATTTATATAGTTGAAGAACTTCTTTTGGAATCTTCTTAGTCGTCGTAGTAGTTTTTTTTTGTTATTGTTACGTTGTTGCGGTGTTGTCATCAAAAGATGTTTGCTGTGAATCAAATAGTTTCATTTCCACTCCAATCCGCAATCCACTCCAGATTAGATGTGTGGATAAACAATATCAATGTTTTATTGATGCCATTTGCAGTTTAGATTTGTTTGTAATAACATCATCATGTTTGTTATTATTACGTTATGCTTTGTCCTTTAAGCCTTTTGTTGCTTTAGTTTTATTTTCATAAACATACTACAATAACAGCACCACCATCATAATCATCATCATTATTTCACCATTGTACTAGTACCACGCAGTACCAATAGCACATTTTCAGTAGTAAAAAGAACCCCACCACAATCAATGCTGTGCGCACACACACAACACACCGCCGTGTTCGGTCCACAGGCCACAAAATGTTTTTTTTAAATCAACAACAACACCAACACCAAAATGAAAGCATCTCTCAATAATTTGAATTTGATTTGAAATATATGAACGATGAACACATACACATCACTTATATTTTTGTTGCTTCTGCTGTGCTCCTCCTGACTGTGCAACTACTAATAATTCACTGTGGCCAGCCAGCTGCCTTGTCGCATTTGGTTATCGTCGTCGTCGCAGTCGTATTTATTGTAATCGCTTTTATTTCTACTATGTTCGTTTTCGCTTTATTTTTATTGTGATTTTTGTTTTTTTTTTTGTATTGTTAAATATTTAATTTTGGTGCAGTTTTCAATGCAAATTTATTGCATTTGCAATATTACTTTATGTTGACTTTTCGTTTCTTCTTCTTGCCAGTAGTCTTTGGGTGATTTAAAATGAAATGAGGGTATGCTTATCTTCAAGAAAAAAAAATTAAATATAAAGGTATGCTTATTTCATTAGTTGGCAATATTGACAAATTAGGTTGAGAGAATCAAGGTTCCATTTTACTCTATCAAATTCCAGTAACTCGATTTTGTTTGACTCTCTCAAATTCCATCAACTTTTGTGATAATGCCAGATCGAAAAGTTTTTTTTATGTATATAGCAACAGGTTGGCATCCCTTACTCACGTAACGTAATTATTCAAAAATGAAACGTTGAAATTGGAAATTTAAATAAAATAAGCAATGTAATGTTATGTATAATCCATATAAATTTAAGGATAGAAATGTTTTAGTTAAGAATAAACAACAGCAATAAAAAACACATGGCTTAAAATATATGTATGTATGTACATATTTATGAATCAATGTCCTAATTATATATTGTATGTACTTATACTTGTGTATGTTTGTATGTGTTTATTAGCATAGTATTGCAAAAAAAAAAAAAAAAAGAAACACACACACACAGAGATCAAAATCCATTCATTCTTTACATTATTACCAACAGCAGCAGCAGCAGTAGGAGCAGTAGTAGTAGTAGCAAGCAATGGAATTCTGATACTGAGACTGAGGCTCAGCAGCACACCAAAAAGCATTGAAACGCTAAACGCCCAATGACCACGTGCCACCTACTAACACAAATACCAAAACCAGCACCAGCACCAGCTCCAATACCAATACCCACAGCATCAACATCAACAACAACAACATCAACAACAATAACAACAACAACAACAACAAAAGCATCATCGTTATCGACACTCAATGGCATCCACACGTAATGTCGTAATAAACAGCACGAGAAAACGAACAAATACTACATTGTGTTGTGCTAATGCCTAGTGCTGCTGCTGCTGCTGCTGCTACTACTGCTACTGGCTGGCCAAGCTCATCGGTTGGTTCCTTATAGCCAAAGAACATAGAACACAGAACGATGAAACTCTACAAAATGAGTGTCGTCTACAGCATCTGATGTTAAAGTCTCTTCCTCTGCCTCTGTCTCTGCCTCTGTCTCTGCCACTGTCGCTGCTGGCATAAGTTACCCAGTTTATGTATGTGTGTGCGTGTCTGTGCGTGTGTGTGTGTGTGTGTATTCGCTTGCATAGCATTAACAGCAGTAGTAATCTGAACACATCTACATGTAAACTTACACAAATACATATGCAACCGGCGTCGCACCCTAAAAAACTTTATCATACATACATGCATACATACATACATATGTATGCTATTCTGTAATGTATGTATGTATGTATGTATGTATGTATGTATGTATGTATGTGTGTATATGTATGTGTACTGTTACAATCACAGTCGCAGTCAAGTCTGCCTCTGCCTCTGCCGCTGCTCGTTTGGGCATCTGCATCCTTTTTGCTGCCCAATCCATCTATTGCCATTGCTGCTTTAGCTGTTTGCTCTTTGATGTGAATTTTTTGTTCAGTAACGCGCAAGATTTCAACACAAATTATACTTTCGTTCGCCTTGCTCCAGTCACTACTCCAAATACGAACTACGAATAAAATTACGCACACTTTAATATACAAAATACAAAATACAAAATACACGTTACCACGATTTAAACGAACTCGAGCATCTGAACAAGCAAGCACAAGCAAGGCAAACGCAAAGGCAAAGGCAAAAAAAAAAAACCAAAAAAAAATCAACTGAATCGAACTTTGTTTTCTTCTGTTATAATAATAAAAAAAAAAAAAAAAAAAAACTAAATATATAAAAAATATGCTAAAGAGAATCGCAAGCATTCCAGCGCCGTAAATTAGGCAACGGGTTTTCCTTGATTTCCTTCTTCTATCTACTACTTCATTGGCACAAGAAGAAGGAAACAAATTCAAATTTTTGTTGCATATGCAAAAGTGTTAAAATTAAAATATATAATTATAATTTACAATAAATTTTTTTTTTTTTTTTTTAATTTTTAATGAAATTTGTGTGTTTTTTGTTTTTTTTTTTTATTTTCAGTATAGTGAATAAAAACAAGCGAACGAAATGGAATGAAAATCAAATAGAAAATCATCTAAAAAAAATACAAATCAAATCAAATAATTAAATTTATGTAGTTATGAAATAATATAAGTCTAATTATAATAATAATAATAATATAAATTATAATATAAATAATAATAATAATAAATAAAAAAAAAATCTAATGTAGTGAAAAATTCCAATAAGAATTCAACCAAACGCACAAAAAACTGGTTCATTGAGTTATACTTATAATTAATTTATAAATAGAAATATAGAAATAGGTATTTATTATATTATAATTTATTAAAAATTTTTTATTATAAATTAAATGAAAAATATTTTTCCTATTGAACAAAATATTAAAAAAAAAAAATAACAATCATTGAATATCAAATCATAATAAAATAATTAATAAATTTTTATTAAATAATTAAATGAAAAAAATAAACAAAAAGAAAAAAAAAATATGAAAAAAAAAAATTTAAAAAATAAATAAAGAAATGGTATTTTTTTTTTTTTTTTAATTATAAGGTGCGTTGCAAAATTATAGAACCACCAAAAAAAAAAAAAAAAAAAATTTGATTTCTTAAAAACGACAGACTGTAGGGTATCTATGTGTATCACAATGTTCTACAAAAATGTGTGGAAGGCAAAATAACAAACTTATAACGGTATTTGGTAAAAATTGTTAGTGTAAAGTTTTAAGCAAATCAAAAAAAAGGAATTTTTTTTGCTGTTGCATTTCTATAGAACCAATTGCGATTTATTTTTATTTTTTAAATGAATATCAAGATTTTATTTATTATATTTAATTGACTTAAATTTAAGTTTAAACTAAAACTTCCTTTTGCTGATACCCGTCTGAAAAATACGTTTCTTCATACTAGGCTATGAGATTTTTAAGCAAATTTGGTTCCAGTTATTGTCCTTTTGAACTCTTCAATGGAATTATACAATATTATTTTTGATTATTGTAAATTCTTCAGACTATGTTTTCCATCAGATTTAGGTCTGGGGAACAAGCCGGCCAATCCATAACAACAATGAATTTTCCAGAAAACCAAAACATGGTTTTGTGACTCATGTGAATTCTGGCATTATCTTGTTGGAATGTCCATTCTGTTTCCGAATTTTGTCTAATAAATGGCACTAGGCTCATTCCGAGGACATTAATGTAGTCGCTGCTCATCATTCATCAAGGATACAAATTGAATTTCTAGACAGCCTAATGCAGAAAAAGCCGCCCAAGTCATAAGGCATTTTCCTCCTCCAAACTTTAGCTTTGAAAACACCAACAGCTCCTTTCTAATATCATGCAAATACCTTCGGAAACTGTCTGGACCATCCATGTTCCACTTCGTTTTTTTCGTTAGAAAAATATGACCTTAAACAGGAAAACTTGTTAAAAAAACCATCAAACAGCGGTGGTGCATTTTTCGCTTACGGATTCCCAGTTTCGGGCGATATTTTCTTTTGTGAATGCCAACCTTAACTTGTTTATGGCGCTGTAATAGTCTCGGAGTAGTCTTCATTATAGCGTAGGTAATGTTTTCGCTTTACTTTAAAATCCTGGAAATAGTCGAACGATGAACTGGAACGTCAACAATCCTTTGTAAGACCGCCAAACTTTTGGTTGAGTTACTCGCAGTCCTCAAAATTTTACGTTTTTGGAGATGGAGGTGTAGTTATTTTTTTTTTCTTACCCCAGAATTTTTTAGCCTGTAGCCCACCGGATCTTTTTAAAAATTTCAGAATTACGTGATGACTTCGATTAATTTTCCTGGCAATTCCCAATCCAAATCCCATATTCTGCTCTCTAAAAGCCAATATTGTTTCTTTCTCAATATCTGTCAATCTTTTTCCATGCAGCATAATTAAATTTCACAATTTTTTTTTTTTACTTTACTTGATCAAATCTTTACACTAACAATTTTTACCAAATGCCGTTATAAGTTTGTTATTTTTCCTTTCACACATTTTCGTAGAACATAGTGATGCCCTACAGTCTTTCGTTTTTAAGAAATTAAAAATTTTTAGGTGGTTCTATAATTTTGTAACGCACCTTATTAAATATTATTTAGCGGTAAATCGCCTTTAAAAATATTGATGTGGTATAGCACAATATCCAATGATGAGCATCTTTTTTTTTTATTCTTCTAGTTTTTTTTTTTTTTTTATATTTTTTTTCCTTGTGAGGAGATCGTTAGGATGTAATCATTTGAAACGTCAGTATGATGGATTGTTACAAAGTGAGTGAGTGAGTGAGTGAGTGAGTGAGTGAGTGAGTGAGTTTGGATAATGACAATGAAGACGGTATATTATATCTGCTGCTATGGCAGTTTACTCGTATTTCATTTACACACACACTTGATGTCTTCAGGTTTTAATGAAGTATTGTCTTTCTCACAAATCACAGAGCTCCAGATATGCGATGACTTGGTTACTAAGTACAAAGGTTGGTGTAGGCAGCACTGGATGCTGATAAGTGATTAGTTTGCTACTTTGTGATAGCGCGTAATAGTCAAATATCAAGTTAAGTGAGACGCTTGTACAGGATCAAGTCGAGGTTAAATCATATTTTATACCTGAATTAATGCAGTTCAATGTTCTGTTTCTGTTTTGCTCAATTATGGAATCTTTGGATAAATAAATAAATAAATTCATTAACAAATTAATGCAGAAATAAATAAATAAATATATAAATAAATAAATAAATTTGTTGAAATCACATTTATTGGAAACATTAAACTATACAATATTGTTATGAGGACTATTTAAAATTACAGATATAGATTTGTAAACATTTAGCAGAAAGTAGAAATTTTTTATTTTTTTAATTAATACTTAGTAAGTCGAGTGGGTGGTGTTCTTTTAGGCGTCTTTGAAGCACCTTACTGGTTAGTGACTCGGCTAAATGATTTGGGTGGGAGAGAAGTCTGTCATTGTATCGGCTGCTGTGGAAGTTTATTTCCTTGGGAACTGTAGGCATACTGAGTTCGTTATGAAGCATTGTGTCTGTCATAGGGGCCTTATTTTGCAAGACCTGTATTTTCCTGCTATTATCCATAATTGGATACCATATTTTCAGGAAGGAGCAAAAGTTTCTTTGAAAATCAAGAGCTTATTTTTCATTTGCATAAAAACCAGTTCAGCATTTACATTTTGTAGGAACAGGATCGAGCAATGGTGGTGATATGATGTTTCCATGTTAACTTTACTTCTCCTGAGGGTGAACGAACAGAGTTGTGATTCACTTGAGCTCACCTTGAACCAGATTTTCAAACGATTCATGTATGATTGCAGGATTGAAGCGGCTGCCATCGGCGATTTGTTAGATCAGAGAACCGCAGTGTCATTCCCGTATGTAGCTAGGATAGTGGCATTGGAAGTTGGTTGGGGTGATAAGCACAGAACACCAACCTGACCTGAATAGGTCTGATTGACGACTTGACATCTCTATACTTTATGTAAAACATTCTGTTAGGCAAGAATGATTCAGCAACTTTATAAAACAGCAGATGATAGAATATCCTTTAATTTGCGGAGAACTCCTAGAGGCCAGACAAATAACTCACCCTCATAAGCACAATATGGGAGTGAAACTTCTTTAGCGTAGGGATGTAAATCCAAAAATTAGCAGTGTACTACGTCTCTGAAGAATCATCGCATTTTGATTTTCGTCACATTTCATTTTCATATTTTTCGGATTTCCTCCCTTTCGCTAAAGAAGTTTCACTTAAAAAAATATGTATTATATATATATTTCCAGTGCAGGACTTGAACCCTACTCAATAAATAAGTAGATAAATTAAAAGGATAAATGAATAAATGTAAAAACTACTGAACAAGTAAGCAAATAAATGAAGAAATGGTTAAATAAATAAATGAGTTAAATATTTAAGAAATAAAAAACAAATAAATAAATAAACTCAAATATGAATGAATAAAAGTGATAGTAAATTAATATAGAGGATTCTATATGCAAATGTCCCAAATGGGAAGGATCGATGAAATTTTTGATTTAAGTTTGACTTGGAGTTGTGCTCGTATTATATATTTCTTGGATGCAGTCCTTTGCTTAGTCCTACGGTGATCTGAAATGGTCCAACATATTGATGGCAAGTTTTACCATTTCATCAGACACCGTTGATGGCTACAAGTCTCTGTTAATGATAGAGTTGTGGACTTATCAATACAATTGTTTTTTTTTTTTTTTTTTTTTGGCATACTTTTTTAGCTTAGTTTAGCCAATTCATCCTTTATACATAGATAGTTTGTGGTGCAGTTGTTTTGCTATGAGCATAATAAGGGGGTTTCCAAGTCAACCGTCTATCAAGTATCAATCCGATGTTCTTGGCTTAGGTCTACACCTAATGGGTATGTTATTTCCATTATGCTGGATCGGTGGAAAGGATATGTGTCTAAGAGTGAAATTGACATGTGCGAATTTGTTTGCTTTGACGCCAATGTTCCACCTCTTAGGCCATGACTCCATTGTGCTTAGTTCACTCTGCAGAAACTAATGAGGCAGCAGTAGGATCAGAATGAGACACCAGGAGGTCTGTGTCAGCAGCGTATGTTGCCATCAATATGTTGTCATTATTACTTAGAGTCAGGAAGTCAGAAGTGTAATTGGCCCTAAAACACACACTTGGGGCACTAAAATATTGTAAATGACTTTGTAAATAGAATTGAACTATAAAAATAAATAAATAAATAAATGAATGAGTAATAAATAAATAATTAAAAATTTAATATAAGTAAATAAATAAATCAATAAATTAATGAATTGATGAATTGATGATTTAATAAATTAAATAAATAAATAAATAAATTAATAAATAAAAAAATAAATAAACAAATCTAAAAATGTATAATATATAATTTTTTTTTTCTTTATAAATGAAATTTTGTTAAATAAATTTGATTTAAATTTAATGATTGATTCAAGGTCCTTGATTTCAATTTTATTAAGGTGCTTATCACAATTATAAGACACTTCGTTTTTTTTTAAATATCTGGTTAGGTGTTAAAGATAGAAATTCAAAAAATAGTTTTGGGTTACTGGCATTCAATTGTCAATTACTGCCACTAATTTCTTTTTTTTTTATTTAGTAAATAATAATCAGAAAAATACAAGAATTGTGAAATTCCCCTTTTGCGCGCTTATCAAAATTATAAGACACTTTCTTCTTTTACATCTTAAAACAACAAAAAATTGTACTTCAACAGTATTTTTTTACAAAAACAATAAATATTAATAACCGATGTGTTCATCTCGGTTTTTCCCAACTTCAAAAATACGGGTCAAGCTTGTTCCACTCATGTAAAATCGACCTTTTTAGATAGGAAACATTTTCGATGCTCCTTTGAATAAGTGTCTTATAATTCTGATAAGGCTGCAGCTACGCAAAAATGCGAACATTCCAACTGAAACTAACGATTCTTTTTCCATGCTGTTCTAAAAATAGAAATTGTACTGTTTTTTTGCGGCTTATGCGGCTTTGTACCTTCATTCGCTTTTTTCATTATTTACAAAATATAAACCACACAGATTTGGCGAGGGTTAGAAGTAAAATTTTCAAAGTGCCTTATAATTGTGATAATCATCTTATATCAGCTCAATTTTTTTTTTCTACTACTGTATTTGTTCTTACCTTCACCTTCACCTTCACATTCACATTCACATTGAATCTGAACTCAGAAAAGTTCAAAGCAGTCATAGTACAATAGTTTCCGCGGTTCAATGTCAAAAATTGCGAAGAACAGATGGCATTCATTTGTTTGTGTTATTGAAAATTTCTTGGGAAATGATTTTATCATACTTCCAGCAACTTGAATGCAACATGACTATCAAATTACAATTCCTTTACAGCTATTTAGATTATTATCTGAAATATCTCAGAAATAAATAAAGAACTAAGCTAATCGGATTATGGAGAAACATTGCCAGAGTCGCTGGAAGGCGCTTGTGCTAGCCGATTATTACTAGAGATTATTCAAAGTAGCAAAAATTGTAGAAAATTATTTAAAATAAAATTCAGATAAATGATAAATGTTTTCCACTAGCTGATAATGGGAAAGATGAAAATGAAAATGAAAATGAAGAAATTGTCCATTTAAAAATTATATTATTGGGAGTACAAATTAATTCGGTCCGTTTTTTTGTGTTCAAAAATGTGATTCTTATTGAAAATAGTAAAAAATATAGCATTCAAAGTATTGTCCGCCGGAAGCGACTAATTATTGTTGACAGATGTCAAACCTTTCCAATGGAATATGTAATCGCTTCCAAAATCGGCCACAACTTGCAGGTGGAGCCATCTGAAGACTATAAAATACAAGGGTCATGGGCTGCCAAGGTCGTCGGTTGACTTATGTTTGATATTTAGAATATAAACCATAGATTAGTTAGTTAATGTCAAAATTGTTTCACACATGATTTCATTAATTATTCTAATCGTATTGATTGAACATGAAATTTAAAGACAAAAAACAAGAAAATGGGGAAATGGGGAAAAAAGTGAAATTTATGTGAATTGAAGAAAATATGAAAATCATATAAACAGCTTTAAGTATTTGATGTAATCCTTTTCCTTTTGCTTCTAGCCATTCTGCCATGTAGTTTTGTCTGAATGTAATAAGATAATACGTCGACTCAGTGATTTTAAGCGGATTTCTGTCACTTCCCCTAATTCTCAGGAAATATATTTGCGAACAAGAAAAAAGAAGGTAACCTCAAGCTATGCCGAAGTTTTATTACTCTTCATTCTTCATGTGATTGAGCATACAGAAATATTATTGTACATAATTAAAGGGACTTATGTTTAGGGTAGAGTTAGTACTAGTGAATCTGGGTTTGTATGGGAGGTCCGAGGTTATGTTGATTCCGAAAAATGTGCAGCATCTGGAGAAAAAAAATATAGAAAACCTGCCCAACATCAGTACGTGCGCCTTGTTTTTACAAAAAAAATATGGAAAGTGAACGTGATGAATCGATTATTGTTTGGGTTGTCAGATAAAATAGGGTATATGTGCACGCTTAGAAGTCTAAGACCGCAATGTCGAAAGCAAATTAAATTTAAAAGCAGCTTCTCTTATGATATCGAGATGCTAACAGGTTAACTAAATGGGGTAAAATGAAGGCAAGAGGCCTTAAAAGTTTAGATATTTTGAAATCAAGCAGGTTCAAAAAAAAAAATTCTCTATAGATAACAAAGAAAAAAAATGGGCCAAGTGCGAATCAGACTCGTACACAGAGGGTTCCGTACCATATTGGGGTTTGTATGGGAGGTATTCCCCCTAGTTGGCCGATTTGGCTGATTCCAACAAATGTATCGCACCTATATCATATCATCACTTATAGTGTCCAAATTTCAGTTCAATGGTCCAAAAAATAAAAAAGTTTTTCGAATAAGAACCTGAATTTTAATGGTGGGTTTGTATGGGAGGTACCCCTCTTAGTTGGCCGATTTGGCTGATTCCAACAGATATATAGCACCTATATCAAAACCTTATAGTGTCTAAATTTTAGTTCGATAGGACAAAAAACAAAAAAGTTTTTTTTAATAAGAACCTGAATTTTAATGGGGGTTTGTATGGAAGGTACCCTCACTAGTGGTCCGATCAAACTGAAATTTCACAAGTATAAGTTTCTGATGTAAAGCCATTAAACTTCCAAATTTCAAGATCGTGGGATTACTTGATCGTATATATATATAAGTTTCTTGTATGGGGACCCCTTTAAGTTTTTGAAAATATTTTCGTTTTCGTTCCCATTTGTTGCTCATATCCGGATAGAACTACACATTTTGTAAAAATTTCAACTCTCTAGCTATTGCAGTTTATTACGGTTCCGAGGAAGGACGGACAGACGGACGGACGGACAACGAAGTCTCTGCAATAGGGTTCGCTTTGGTACGCTTTGGGTCCGGAACCCTAATAAATGTGTGCATACACTACGAAGGAAAGGGTAAAAGATAAATCCATAGCCAAATATGGAAATTATCTGGTGGAAATGAACTCGTTTTGATGAAAATATGAAAAGCACCCAAACATTCTCCATGTTTATCAGTAGTTTTCCAATCATACACGTGTATAGATTGATATCTTTATGTGATTGTGTGTGTGTGTGTGTGTGTGTGTCTGAAATATACTCAATTATAAAAGCTACGCGTGTACGACTGACAAACAAACAAATATATAAAATGGAGAGACAGACAGACAGACAGACAGACAGACATACATAGAGACAAACTATTGGACCAAGGATTAGCGGAAACAACAGCAACAACGCGCATCAATTCTATAGCAAAGCCTACTTAGTTTTCCCTGGTTTATACTATGTAGAAGGGGGCAAAGCAAAACAACCAAAAATATTAATACATAGCAGACAGACAAACAGAGAGAGAGAGAGAGAGAGAGAGAGAGGGACACAGAGATACAGAGATACAGAGATAAACAGAAAGACAGACAGGCAAACAGGCAAACGGTTACCGACTGCAAGGATTATCTAATTTTTCCCTTGACACTATTTTCGTTTTTATCTGCGTATGAGAATTTGTCTTTCCATATAAAAAGTGTCCTTTTTTTTTGGAGATACATTTTCTTCAAGTTTCTTTTTTTTTTGTGTTTTTGGTACAATATTTGTCCCCTTCAGTTTGTGTACAAAGTCACTTTGATGTGACACTTGTAACATATGGGAGTTGATACTACAACAACAAGGTACTTGGCATGATCAGCATAAGAATGTAAATTGTTTTAGATATCCGTACGATTTTATTCCTAATATTATGTTTCATATCGAACCCAGGACATGTATTAAAGATAGTGAATGCTACTAAGATAGAACATTAAATTCGGTTTACAGAGGCTTACATACCTTAGACCTTCTTTGCAAATTTTTTCTCTCTTTTGTTGCAATAACACAACAAAAAATTTGAATATAAAAGATTTTTTTTTTAATAATTAAAGTGAGTATTAAGCTAATTTTGTATAGGGGATACCTTTAACATTAGATAGAGACTTCTGACTTGAGCTTATCAGGTTCGTTAAACGTGTTTGTTCTAGTCTTTAGATCAATATAAATATTATACTTTCTTGTATGATAAACTGACAGACGGACATTGTTAAATAGATTCCCTGTCATGCTGGTTATTTTCTCTTTCTAACTGTTCGATAAGCGCAATGTTGTGTGTTATTCATACTAGCTATTTTTCAGGAATAAGTGTCCCAACTTATTATCATCATGTTGCTGAATCCTGGTGCAAGAGATTGCAAGGCTTACGTGTAATTGCAGATAGTCTGTCAGAACGCAATAGACTTGAATGTGGTGGTCGTTAACTCCGATTGTTGGCATACAATGCCATGCACTTCAATAAGGACAAGAATTTTAAACTAATTAACTAAAAATAAAAGAAACCTACAATAAATCAAATGATATAACAATAAAATGGGCCAAGTGCGAGTCAGACTCGTACACGGAGGGTTCCGTAACACATTGGGGTTTGTATGGGAGGTACTCCCCCTAGTGGTCCGATTTAATTGATTCTAACAAATAAAGCATGCATATATCAGAAACTTATAGTGTCTAAATTATTATGGGTTTGTATGGGAGTTACCCCTCCTAGTTAGCCGATTTGGCTAATTCCAGATCAACAGATGTATAGTTTCTATATCAAAAACTTATAGTGTCTAAATTTCAATTCAATAGTCCAAAAAAACAAAAAAGTTTTCTAATAAGAATCAAATTGAAATTTGGATAATAGAGGTTTCGAATCTATTGCCACAAACTTTGTAAATTTCAAAACCCTAGGCATACTGGATTGTCCAGCTCCCATACAAATCCATGAGCTTCTTGTATGTGGATCCCTTTAAATATTTAACTTTATATTAGTTTTAGTACTTGTTGTTGAAGCCCCAACAGAAATACAAATTCTGTGAAAATTTTATCCTTCTACCTATTACGATTCATGAAATAAAGCCCAAGGGTGGACTGACAGTGTAGCCTTAGTAATAGGGTTCCGTTTGGTACCCTCATTACAATAACAATTAATGAAACAACCACCACTTAACATCCAACGTGAAAATTCTCGTTTAATACTTGCTCGGAATCAGATGACTTGGATAAAGAAGTAGCTTATTGTCTGCTTTTTCGGATGATATACGTTTCAATTTAAATGGATCTGATGGTTTCAACTATTTTTATATTCTTATTATATATTGTGATATTGAAAAGAAAGAACCAACATGGCGATGAGAAAGGTTTTATGGTTATAGAACATGCCAACTGCAATTTGAGTCATTCAAAATAAATGCAACTCATTACAAAGGGTTTGTTCGAGAAAGCGTTTCCTGATATTAACAACATTTTCCGTGCCCCAATCCACACAACTCAAGTGGTGGAAAACTGGATTCAGAAGCAGCACGTCTCTTTAATGAAGTGGCCTTCTTATTCTCCTGATCTCTATATAATTGGGAATGGTTGATAAGACTAGTATACGAGTCTAATGCTGCAGGATTTACAGATACCATTACAGATACCTAATATTTAAAGTCTCTATATGATTCTCTTACTAATAGGATCTATCATGTTATTTCATTATGGTGGTTCCACACATTCTAAATACATAATTATTAAATTAAGCTTTAGACTTAAAGAAAATACAATACAATGAAAACCAAATGGTTACCAATTTTTTGTTGTTGTTGTTCCTATTCAGTTAAATTTTTTTTTGGAAGATCTTAAACAAAAGAACATTTTGAACAAAAACCCGTTCTTTTGATTTCGTTTGTATTTTAGTTAAAAGTTATACTATTGTATATTCATTTAAAAATTCTTGTCCTTATTGAAGGACATGTCAGTGTATGAATCTCTAGAGTAGACTTCTAGTCATTTGTATGGCTTCACTCCGAACTATTTATTTGTACGATGAAAGACGTGGATTCGGACGATTTAAAAAAGAGTTTATTTCCTAAAATTATAACAATTATAACAATTATTTCAATGTCTCTACTATTATTAACTTGACAAAGTTTTTAAAGATAATTGACGACTTATGAGTCTGGTAACTTTCCCACACGTTTACTTTAAACAGCAAAATGCAAAGTATCTCCAAATCATTCCATTACTTTGCTCGTTAAAGTATCTGAGTTATAAGTTCGATAAATTTTATTCAATTTTATTGCTAAAGTGTTGCCATCATGTGGTGGCATTTGATTATGTTTAAATGAGTTTAAATAAAAAGTTAATACAACATTAAGTCTGAATGAAAATTTCATTAAATATTTTATGATTCCTGATGATGATTTACTGTTTGCTAACAAAATAAATTTTCTTTCATTTTCTCTTCATTTGTATCTTTTCATGTATCTATCTATCTATCTATCCATCTGAAAGATAAGTTTTGGAACGTGCAACAAAATTAATGAAATAAAAATATTATGAAATATTTACGCCTTAAAATATATTAAAAGTTAAACAAGAACAACAACAAAACGCACACATACAACGCAACAAACGCAACAAAAACAGAAAAGAAAATCAAAATACATATAAGGAAAATATATAACAACAACAACAACAAGAACAAAAAGTTAAACAAAGAATAAAATAAAGAACTAAACTGAAAACTAGTGAGCTTAATTAATGCACATGCACGTCTGCCGCTAAGCTTCTTTCGACGGGTACCGCGTAAGGTGCACGTAGCTTTGGCGGAATCTACTTTGTAGCACTCACTTGGCTTGGCTTCACTGTGCTGGGCTGGGCTGGGCTGGGCTGTCTACAAACAAACGAATGAACCAACCAACAACACACAAACCAAGTTAGACAACTAGTCAACGAGTCAGTCAGTCTATCAGCGGAGCAGAACTAACCAGCCATTTATCCATCCATTGATCCATCCAACAATAAAATACAAAAGAACAACCGGCTGTTGTACCAGCAGCAACAGCAACAGCAACAGCAACAGCAATAGAGAAATCTTTTGAGGAGTTAGAATCTTTTGCTGACTTTACTTAAATCAGCCTGGCGACACGGCAAATTCACCGTAGACCCACCATCAAGACGGCGACGCAATGCAAGCGAACAGCAGTCGAGCAACGCTAAGCGCACAGTCCTCGGGTACACCATCTGCCTCTACAATATCATCATCAGGCAAGGTAAGTGTTCCTTCCAATTGGTTGACTTCATACAAAGAATTTTCATTCATTTAATATACTAATTCATTCAACCAGGAACTTACATTTTTAAAATATAATAATAATAATAACATGCATACTACATACGAGCAATGGGCTATATAAACTAGTGAGGCCTTCGCCTTGGGAAAATTTAGTTTTAGGGGCACAAAAGGTTTTGGTTAGGTAAGACTGATTGGCTGAAACTTGACTCGTTTCATTTAAGGATTCACTCTAAATTTCTTTATGTCTATAAGAATATTAAAGCTTGCAGCTCCTCTATCTATCGATGCGATTTCTTGTGAGCGCCAGAAAAGAGTATGAAACATGTTCATCAAACTCTCACTCATCGCCTTCCATATATTTTCTGCATTCTTTGTTGCTCATAATTTTTACATTGGAAAAACTAAAACAATCGGAAAAATATATGCATTTTCATAATAAATTTATGATTCAGCAAATCTCAGAATGGAATACATACTACACTGGCTGGTGATCCCTTAAGAGGAGTCTTTCAAAATCTATGGCGTAGAGTGCAGTATAAATGGAATAATATACATAATAGCAATGTTCACAAATTCAATATAAAATATGTAAGTCAAAAATTTGACGAAGTTCTAATTATATTCGAGCTATTTAGGCAAATACAATTGAAATGCCTCAGTGGCGTAGTGGTTAGAAAGTTGGACTTGCAACCCGAGGAGTTGGGATTTGAGTCCTGCACTGGACATATTTCTTTGAAGTGAAAAACTTCTTTAGAGCAGGGGAGTAAATCCAAAAAATATGAAAATGAAATGTGATGAAAATCAAAATTTGACGATATTATTATTATATTGGAGCTATTTAGACAAATACAATATGGAAGTGAAACTTCTAAAGTAGATGGTCAAGCAATAATACAGAATATTTTAGTGTTATAATGTTTCAAAACAAAATAGATAAATTTATTTTTCGGTCATTCGGCCACTTGTTCGTACGTTCTTTCGTAAAGTAAATATAATCAGTAAAGCATTTTTATCTCTCTCTTACTCATGCTTACGAATTCATTCTCTACGCTGCAGATGAGTCCGCACAAGGCAATGCGCATTGTTTTGTGCATCAACGAATTTGATTTTCGTCACATTTCATTTTCTAATTTTTGGATTTACCACCCTTCGCTAAAGAAGTTTCACTTCTATATTGGGCTTCTGAGGGTGAGGCACACTACTTAACATTTTTTTGGAATACTTTCCTCCTTAAAATTAACATTTTTGTTGTTTTCTTCTTATAAAACTGAAGATTATTAATAAATTGAATCAATTAAAGAAAAACATTTGCAAATATAATTTATTTTATTTATTTTAATAACTTTAGTCATCAAGTGCAAAACACCCGACCAATTTTGTTTCCCAACTGTATGTATGTGCTATTTTATCCACCAATTCCGACTCTTCCGTTTGTCCGATCCACACCAAACTTCATAGAAACACTTTTAAGACTATGCTAAAGTTTCATTAAAATCGATCCATCAATATCATAGAAATGCTACATAGTTGGTCTGGTCAGACCATGGTGTAAGGAATACATGTATAACAACCGGTATCTACATAAGGGTTAACCTATTGCCTTACGCAGGGAATGACAATTCTTAATTAATCTCAGTCCTTTTTTTTTCCGTAAAAGAAAAACTTGAATTATGGTTTGTAGGCATTTGCCTCTGTTTCCCATATTGCCCTCTATTTCTGGCCACATTTATACGTTCGCTAACATTTTGTATTCCGAACCAATGTCAAATGTTTCGTAACTATTAAAAATTGTTTCTGGTCGAGATTTCCTGCTTTCTATTTATTTTACTTTTTGTTGTTTGGGATTTCTCATAACATGCCTTAACTGAGTTGCTTCTCTTTATGGCCAAGGCTCATTGTTTCTTAAATTTCAGCGTTGGTAACATGTCCGTCCAAGATATTTTAAGGATTCTTCGAAAGAGCCATAATTCAAGTGACTAAAGCCTTCTAATGTCTGCTATTCAGTTCAGTTAAGCTTTCCACGGCATAGAGTCAGTATTGATCAAACATAGCATTTTTGAAAGCGAATTTTAGTCTTCATATTGAGGTCATGACTATTGAATGCCTTTTTGTACATGAGAAAAGTACTTGGCGCTGTTTCAAGATTAGGAAATGAAGCGCCGAAGTTATTTTTAATCAGATTCCTGTAGAAGAACTTCTCTTTTGGCTCACTGGCAACATTGTAGTCCTTCTTGTAGGCATCTATTAAGGATACAAACTGGAGCAATTCATTCTTAACACTGATTTCAAGAAGGTTGTTGTAAATTTTGATTAACTTGTCGGCAGGTTTGTGCAGCTCCGATAAATTCAAATTCTTTAAATGTTTCAAGAAACCATAGGCTCGAATTCCATTACTCAGAGATGCTGAAAGCTAATCAATTACTGGAATAAAACTTTATACTCGAAATGTTTCCTTGGGTGGCAGCTGGGACTCTGAGGATTTCGCATAAGCAGCCAGTGGATTGAGCTTAGCATATCTTGATCTAGAGCGTGTTTCACTATATTCGTCAGTATCTAATAATTTTTGCTCTGCATTTTCATATTTTTCAAACTTTTCTCCTTTGGACTCTGCGATTAATCTAAGCTATTTTATCGTTTCCTCTGCAGAAGGAATAACCATTTTAAGATCAACAATTTATTGGTATCGTCGTTCCAAAATCCAGCGTACAGAGCAATTTCAACACCACCCATCTTCTTCAAAAGCCTAGCAGAGTTGTCATGTGATATGCAAGCAAAAACTTATTTAATTTTCGGGTTTAGAGTTTGTTCCATTAGCGCGACAAGGCTAACGAGCTTCGCTCAATAACTTCGGAAGGTTGAATTTCGTATTATTCTCTGATAATTTCTTGACCAAAATTACATATCGCTCGTATTTAAAAATACGTTGCTATTTCAAATAAAAAACAAAAAAAAAAAAAACAAACCATAAAAAATAAAATTATCCCTTGTTTGGAATATTTTTATTTTTTTTTTTTATTATTATTTTCTTAAAAATGAAAAAGTTGTACATATTATTATAAAATTTTTGAAACCAATGTTTGTGAAGGCCGTAAATGCGGCCTTGACCACATAAAATACTTGGATTTCTTTGTATCCATACACTTTGCTGTATAAAATGCCTTTGTTAACTTATAGTTCTTGTAGATCTAATTATAAAGCTGGTGTCGTTTGCAAATCTTTATCATTTATTCTTAATAAATGCATCATTTACTTTTACACCATGATCAATGTTTTGTATCGAATCTTAAAGATTTTTTGCGGTTGAATATGTTGAATATATACACACTCACTACACGAACTCGTATTATAAAAGTAGCAATGGACTTACTACACTATAACCTTAACTAGATATTTCCGCACGTAGCTGCCTCCTTCTTTTTAACTTAACTTCGTTGCATATAGAAAAGAAGAAGTATCGACTAGATATTTCCGGTCTTGAAGTGTGGCACAACTGTTCTGTAAAGAATCATCATAGTCGTATACTTTGAATCAAACATGAGTTTATTTGTAATAATATTCTGTATTTATAACAATTTGACGCGCATTCTATCCATTCTCTGTTGTAACGTAATCTCACCTCCGCCTCAGGCACTGCGGAACATCCGCAAGAAATCGTACCTCCACGTATGTATGGGTCTGGTGAAAATGAAAGTTTCTACTGTTTGTCTGTGTGCCAGCAAACTAATATTCCTGACTGGCTCCTTTTAAAGAAATAATAAGGAATATGAGTGTAGTATATTAATACCGAACGCAATTGTTGTTTTGCTGACATGTGTTAAAGGAATGATTTATTGAATGTTCTTATTCTAGTTAGCTAAAGGTTTTAAGCGTTGCCACTGCTGTGTTAATTTTATTACCGACATTATCAGTCGTAACCTGCACACCAGTTTTTGTCCCATTGATGGTTTGACCCCTGATCTGGTCAAGGTGTCCTGCTTATTTCATTGTTTTTAAAACAATTGTTACATTAGTTAAGTGTTCATCCTTATTTTTCCCCGTAATAGTAATGTCATCATGGTAGACTACCACACCATAAATTCCTTGCAATAAGTTTTCCTTAATGTTTTTGAAATATTGCTACAGCGGTCTTTACACCAAAGGGTAAGCGTTTCACTATTTATAGACCAATATGAGTGGTCCATGTGCATAATAACTGAGACGCATCATCTAGTTGCAACTGGTTAAAGGCATTGCACATATCAAGTTTGGTAAATAGTTCACCCCAAAAATTTTCATCAATTCTGTGTAATGAATACCAAAAATCTACCAAGGACCGATTAATTGTAACTTTGTAATCTACATGTTACAAATTTTTGCATATCATCAGTGAAACCACTTTGAAGCAGACAGTTTAAATATTGTAAAAATATAGAAAATGATTTAAAAAAAAAATTATTCAAAAAGTATGTATTTATTAGATCTTAGATTATAATTAAAAATTATAACTTAGTATTTATATATTTAGAGCAATATCGACAGGGATCTTCAGCTCAGGGGAAAGGAAGAAATTAGAGAAGAGACTTTCCTTGAGCCGGTATCGAACACAGTGCACAAGCTAGTTGACTATTCAAAATTTAATTGAAGACATCAATTCGAGATTTTGTGACATTCCAAGTAATACGATATTTTCGCTTTCTACATATCTGAACTCGGGATGTCTTATAAAGTTTTTTAGTGAACTAATTAAGGCAAAATTCCAATTTGAACTATTATATTTGCTAAAGCATCATGATTTCAGTAATCTAATAGCTGCAAATGAAGCTGATGATGACTGAGTTACTATCACCGAGATGTGTAGAATTGAATCATAACGAATGGACGATGAACCTTTCACGAGCTCCCAGATTTTACCTTTACCACCAATGCAAAGTATATGTATATTTAAATCACAGGTTAAAACAGTAATGATGGTGAAGAGAAAGGTAGAAATGACATCAGTGTAACCAATAGCAACTTCTTCATACGGAATTCGTTAATAAATGAATATAATACAATAAACAAAATCAGCTGCCACTAAACGAAGACCCTTTATTATGGTGGAAATACAATACAAAATTTGAAGCTTTTGTTCCTATCTTGTGTGCTTATTTATCATCGCCGCCAGGGTCATTTCCAAGTGAGAAACTGTTTAGTGGAGTCGCTTTAATTTACGAACCCTTGAGAAATGGCTTAGAGGGTGTTTGTTAAATGTAATTTGACTAAAAGTCGCCAACACATTAAGGTTCTCTGAATGAGAAAACGACATGTGATGATTGCGAAATTCCATGCTTCTATGGAGTTTTTAATGTAAAATTTCATATGTTTTATTTTTTTTTTTTGATAAAGATTGATTTTTAATACTTTTTGGTAATAAAATTTATCTCTTACAAAAAAAAAAAAAAAAAAAGAAGAGATAATCATGGGGTCTGCTGACCGAATTGAAAAAATAAAACTGTGAAATACATACATGGCTTCGTTTCAGGCTACGACACACATATGCCGTCAAAATTTTTTCACTTCTTTCAACTTTTCTCGACGTTTCGATGGCAAACAGCTGTTGTTTGTACTTTCAAGACCCGAAAATTAATAGATAACCCTAAAATCAGTGAGAAGGGGAATTCTGCTTTGTGGCATTGTGATTATCAACTAATTTTCAGTGTTTTGCTAATCAAAAAGCTGACGCACCTAAAGAAAGTTGTGAATCTTGTGTCGATGAAACACGTAGAAAGCAAAGCTTCGTATGGAGTTTGCCCTTAACTCTTTGAATAAGTCATTAAAATGAGTTGGAAATGTTATCAAATACAAATTAATTACAATGACGCGAACTTATATTTATTAGCCCCAAAGAAGTTTTCACTTTAAAAAAAAAAAAATATCAGCGCACCCAGCATATTGAACTCAGAATGACGACCTAAATCATTATACAATATATTATCTTCAAATAAGAAAAACGCTATTAAGTTACCAATTATATACACACTCAACTACAACATAAGCGACATTGTTAATTCTCTCAAAAAACACATAAATCTTGAACACATCGCCATGCTACAACACACCTCCAGCTGGTATAAGCTAATACACTCTCCAAATACCACTTCCACCACACTTTATAATTCCCCAACTTTCAAACTTTTATCTAGACTTGATCAGATAAAGTTTACTAGAATCCGACTTGGTCACACAAACCTAACAAACATGCACCTCATCGATAAAAACCTAAATAACATCTGTCCCTTATGTAATAACGCTCCTAATAACATTCACCACATTATCACATCCTACTCCTCATTGCACCCCCTCAGATCATCCACATTCGCTAATATAGACCCCATCTCAATCATTTCCGATCCGTCCTCTAACATTAATCTGATTCTTCAACTTCTTCAAAAAAGCAAAACTTAAACTTAAGCACTTATTTAGTCACTATTATTATTATTATTATTATCATCATTGTTATTTGCATATATGTATATCTTTATTAGCTGAAGGCCCTGGCAGCCATGGCTAATTTTCTGTTAACTTCTAGTTTTAACTTTAGGTTAGCATTATATAAATAAATAAATAAGTAAATAAGAAAAACGTCTAGTATGAAAAATTAAAAGATATAAAAATCATGTGAATTGGGTGTGGTGATTACCTATAAATTATAAAATACAACATTCCGATAAATGGATATAGTACTAGAAAAGTCAATCATAAGTTGTATCTAAGTAGTAACAGTAACAGTAACAGAGATGAGTTGAATTGAAGTTATGTCAAGCGGCATCGTTTTACTGTTTGCCTAATTAAATATGATTATAAAAGAGGACTTAATCTTTTATACTTATATTAAGAGGCAAGGTATGGGTAATGGTAATTGGCTTTTTTTATATTATAGATACACTTTCGTCGGAAATTTGTCTTTGAGTTTAACAAACTACTTAAAGGACAATAGCTTGGTTTGCTTTGGATGCGTAACACTTGTGAAAGCGGGAGGATGTTAAGGCTCTATTGTTCTCAAAAGTTTAGACTCGACCGATTGTGAATGAATCGAAAGCGGGACAGCATTTGTTGAAGTTAAAAAGATTTTTTTTTTTCAACAATTGTATAACAATAACATTGTTTTCAACGAAGTCAAATTCTGAACAATAAAATTAAAGGGGTAGAAGACAGGACATTTTACACAAATACACAAACACAAACACACACACACACACACACAGAGACACACACACACACACACACACACACACACACACACACACACGCACGATTAAGACGACAAAAACTCAATTCAATGTTGTCTCCAGGGTAAGCTGCAATCGATTATACTAAATCGCCTCGAATCAAATGGAACTGAGAAGTCAACTTCATTCATTCATTCATTTTTTATACCCTACTTCATACATAAATAAGGTATATTTAGATATGGCAATTCGTTTGTGATATTATCCTAAAAAATGGTGACCCTATCATGTTCATTTGTCTAAAATATCCCAAGTTTTTATAAAGTATTTTTAATCATAACATATCATATTGATTTGTGGAGATCTGCATAAAGTATAATAGCTTTTCGGAGCCTCAAATGCCCAAAACGAAAGAACCAACCATGTATTCGATTAGTATCATAACTAAGATGAATTTTTGAGAAAACTTTATAAATCTATTTCAAGATCGACATTGCATAGATAGGCAATCTTGACTTGTTCTTTTGTTTATCCAACTATTTTTAAAATTTCCAATAAAGATTTTCTAATCCAAGCTACCAAACGAAAAAAGTTAAACTTTCATATGATTTTCACCAATGATTGGAATTATTCATTACATACATAGGTTTTAGTTGTATTAGTCATTAAGATTTTGTATAAATTGGCTAAAATATGACAATGATTATTGAAGATGTTGGAAAAATCATGCCTTGAACTGTGTTAAACATATAACCAAAGTGTCGATAATGTCGTAGACATCAGAATACAATGGTGAAACTATTCACGGTTCATGATTTGTTTCTGACATCTTTTAATAAAAATATTTTTTGTTGGATTTTTGGGGATAGTTCTTAGATATATTTAACCCGGTAGGTAGTACTGTTGGCGAGATATAAATTGGTTTTTTTACTATTTTTTTTTTTTTTGATTAGATTGGTTTGATACAATTATGAATTATATATTGATATGACTGTTTCTAGCACTGAGAGTTTGTGAGTTTCTTTGTTTCAAGGGAAGGAACTGATTTCATCTAAAATCTCACAGTAACATCACTTCGGAGGCATAGCAATACGTGACGGACAGACCTAGTTGTATATAAAAAAAAGAAAAAAATTTAAGTAGTATGCCTCACCCTCATATGCGCAATATGGAAGTGAAATGAATAGCTCCACTGTAATAATAACATAGTCAAATTTTGATTTTGGTCACATTTCATTTTCATATTTTTTGGATTTAATCTCCTTAAAAAAAAAAAAAACAAAAAATTACACTAGTCTAAGTATTTAGAAAAGATACAGGTTTAATTAAAACGAATTTAAGTCTGCCAAAAGACAAGCTTAAGGAAAATTTAATACACTAATTTGAATATTTGGAAAAGCAATAGTTCTAATTAAACAACATTTGAGCCTGTCTAGGGAGGGGATTTATTTTACATTTGAGTCATGTACAAAATATTTAGATGGTGATGAAAACATGAATATAAATTAAATAATGTGCGGGTGTCATACTAATGTAAAAAAGTTTTTTTTTAACTATCGTAAAACCAAAATACATAATAATGCATATTTCAAATTCAGTGGTGAATTATATATATTATAGCTGCAGATTTGACAAGTCGAAATTTAACATTTTTGTCGCTCCGAATTTTCGACAATTCGCCTCGATTCGATTATAGGATTTGCTGACTTATTTTGAGATGATTGTACTACATGGAGACACTAAATACAATACATTCAGCTCAATTGAATTGAATAGTATTGTATCGTTTCAATTTGAAATCGTTTGAATAGAAAACCATTGTAATGAAAGTTAGTCGGAATTGGTGTGAGTGTGTGTGTGTGTCTGTGTGTGTGTTTGGTTCAATAGATAAAGGGGAAAAGGTAACAAAGTTTTGTTGGCTGGCAGCCATTGTGATGGGCGACTACTTTCAGTTAACTTTTCTGGCCTCTGGCTTCGGTCAATGATCTAACATTTAAGAATTGAATGCATCATATGTATGTGTGTGTGTGTGTGTGTGTGCGTGTGTGAGTGTGTGTATGCGGTGTATGGAAAATTTTAAGCACCCCCATAGTACAAGTTACTATTTTTGCCTGTGGGCTTTTGCATTTAGATTTTAAAAATGTCCAAAATTGTGCTAACGTTTGCCTTTTGTGTCAAATTTAAACCATTATGAGCATTATGATGATGCCAAGTTTCTTTTGTGGACCACCACGCCATTGTCTTTTGCAGTGTATAATTGTGCATTTGCTATGAGTGACAGTGATAAGTGACAAGTCAGGCCAGGGTATGCCATATTCGCCTCTAACATGACCATTGACCGTTGCTCAATTGTATGCTATTTGATTCGGAAGACTTAATTTATGGTTTCACAAATTCTTAAATACAGTACAGTTAAATGTTGTTACGAGTATATGTATCTTTAAGGAATTTCATTCATTTAAAATTGATAAGATTATAGTGTAAAAGGATAAATAATTTATAATTAGGAGCCTAAGGCTTTTTGAATCCACACATGACTGTCACATAAGACAGTTTTTTTTTGTTTTTTTTTGTTTTTTAATATCTTATAATACTAAGTAGATTTTATAATATAAAATGTAAATTAATTTGTATTATGCTCTAGTTGGCACAACAAATATACTGACACCAGGTTTGATAATTTTACATCTTTGAAATTATTTTAATAAATTATTATATTTTTTGTTGAAAATAAACTATTCTACTATTATACATATATAAATAGTTTTATATAAGTAAAAAATATTCTATTCTATTCCATTAGGGGTCTATAAGGTAGCTCAAGGACATACATATGTTCTTTTTAGTCTGCGAACCTCTTCACTATTAACTAACAGATTTAAGGCAAGGGTATTGTTGTGGCTTTCTAGTCTATCCTACTAGGTACCTACTTAGCTCTGAACTTATTGACTTCCTCTTTTACTTTAAAAAATATTAAGATCTTTGGATACATACGAGTATATTATTATTATTGTAGTAACAAACCACGGAGGCATTGCATATAATTAATGTTTAATGTCTTAATGTTTTTGATTGATATCTTTGTATTATCTCAATATTAGAGTTCCCCATAGTTGTATGCCATAAGTCCAACGAAGGTCTTCTTCTAAATGTTTAAAATTGCATATTTTTACCAAATAAAAATTATAAGTATTATTATTTAAATTGAGTTTTCACTTATAATTAATAAGCCAGTATATTTTTTGAGTCTTCATTTTTAGATGTTTAGAGCATTTGCTTTTATGTGAGGTTTCCAAATTAATCGACAATCTAAGTACAATCCAAGGTATTTCACAGTATTGCTGATAGGCATGAATGACTGATCTATTGACACTCTAGGGCACTCCTATCTCCTAGTTGTAAATGTTACGTGAGTTGACTTTATTATTGCAGTTATTCAACGAATTGTGCATCAAATCCAGCTGACTTTGGTTAATGTAAGAGGCATCAACCGCTGTTGTTGTTGTCTGCTAAAGCAAGAAAGGCAGTGTCATCGGCATAAGTAGCCATAGCAATGCTATCATTCATAGGAATGTCGCTACTGTAGATCGTGTAAAGCACTGGTCGTAACAATTAAAACAAATTTACAAATTTTGTTATAATAATCCGCAACATCCACTGTATTTTAAATAGTGTAGCACAATTAGAGAGCCATCGCATCCTAGCCAAGAAATCCATATGTTATCAGCATTTGAGTATGAGTCAGTTTTAAATACACAAAAGTCATGCTATTGTATCAAATGCTGATAGTAGATGCTTTGTATCTTCTAGATATATTGTATTTTTATTTAAATTAACATTCTTATGGAGATGGTTAAAGAATCTTAACATACTACTTTCCTCAATCTGAGGAGATTTTTGCTATGTGGCAACACACATTAATCAAACGCGATGAAATTGTTAAGTTTTACGTTCAATTGTGAAAAGTCAACGAGTGTGGGGAAAAAAAAATAAGTGAAAAGTGCGACGTCAAAGATACCATTAAGCGTTTGCACGAAAGACTTTTGTTGATAATCCCAAGTGTTCATATGATCTGATGAAAATATTGCGTGGCGGATTTACACATTTGGTTCCAGTAGGCTATTCAAATTTTGCCGCTCCTACCGACCTATACAATTGGATACCCGATATTAATTGGATGATTTTCCAAACAGATTTTGAAACAATACCTCAGATCGTTTGTTCATTGAACTATTTTGCCCCCACACATATAGTGAGTTTTCGATTTCCACGACTTTTTCTCTTTAAAGTTTCCAATCAAACAATTGCACTATAGTCCCAAAATCATTTGTTAATGATTTGCGGAACAAATATTTTTTTCTTCTAATAACCAAATTATTAATTATAAGTATAAGGCAACTGTGAAAGTTTGGGAAGATCTGTAAGTCTCCTGTTTATTTTTCTGAACACATGGTTTTGTTTGAGGTCAAATTTTATCTGACTTTATTGGTTAAAAAAAAAAAAAAACAAAAATATAGAAAATTTGATTTGAAAAATTAAAGTAAAAGATGGAAAATAATTGTCCTTGGTTTTATTTGTTTTTGTTATGAAAGTCTGTCAAGAAAGAAACGTGAATGACAGAAAGATTAAAAAGAGTAGGGAATTTGGAAAATATCTCCTAAAAACCTTGAATCAATTATGCTGATCCAAGAATGCATGCATAGAAAATAGTCCTCAGAATTATATGCCCGACATTTTCCATAGAGCTATAGGCTCTAGTTTACGAGGGTCAATCAATAAGTACTTAACCTCACCGCCCGATGGCGCTGATATTACAAAAGAGTGGTACCATCGTCGTACAGTACATTCTTTTAATAGTCTATTGTCAAAGTTTCAGTCAATTCCCGTCATTAGTTTTTTTTTTTTGATAGCCTTTGGGAGCGAGCGTGTCGGTCAGTTTTACAAAAATGGAAAGAGAGCAATATCGTTCGGTAATTCGTTAAGCGCAATCCGGCGGAGTTCTTCTGTGGTTTCGTGACCATCGATGAAACATAGATTCACTGGTACACCCCAGAGACGAATCATTGCATTGCTAGCGTCGAAACCGCCTCACTTTTTTTTTTTTTTTAGTTTTGGTTTTTTATTTCTTTGATTTATAAACCATTTGTTTTTTTCTTTTTCTAGGACTGGGCTCAGAATAGTTAGCGAATCTCTTAATTCAGTATTTATTTCTCTTATTATGAGTTAATATTGTTCTATGCACTTAAAAAAATTCAGCTATATCTTTTATAGAAAACTCCTGATTTAATTTTATTTGAATGTCAGTTTTGTTTCTAATTTACTTTTGCGAATCATCATTTAAGAAATGTTGCAAGTATTGAATTAAAAACGTGCAGATGTCGCAACAAATGAATGTGCAATGTTAAGAAAAATGTAAGATAAGATCGCATACTGCGGTATTACGGTATTTAAATCGTAATACAAATTTTTTATAAATACACAATTCATAAGAAATACGTTTGTTAAAACGATTGTGCTACTGATGAATGGTTTTCCCCCTTAATTAAGTTATGTACCTAGGAGATAATCTTCGAAATACTTAGTACTTACTCTGTTGGAATTCTTGAATTCTTGGAATGCACGTTGCAATGATTAGTTAGTTAAGCGTACACCTACCCCCGGAATGTTGACGCGCTATTCATTTAGCCAATTGAGTGGTTTCGAGACAATGTCATGTTTTTGTATTGCAACTTACTCGTATATCAGAATAGCCAGCATATAAATCATAATTCTTTATGGGACTGTAATAGTCTTTTATCAACCCCTTTTTCTCTACTCTTAGGCATATTTCAAGGCTTTTGAAAAGCGAGATTCCACCACAATTTTGATAGTCCAATGGCTAATGTTGTATTGTACTATTAGTCGGTCGATTCAAGAAGAATCTTTTTAAGATGATTTTATTGTACAACTAGCAAACCACCCTGCTTTGCACGGGTGCAATTTAAAAGATATCGCTTTGGTGTTGACAGCAAGAAATTTTCTCGAAAGAGCTACATATAACTGTCCATGGGGAAAACACTCAATGCTCAGGTACAGAAATATTTGAACTTGTGATTTGTTATTTGTCTTCTCCCCGACATAGCAACAATGGATACTGTAAGCTGTCATAAGATCGGTGCAACTCAAATATTCTGTCATGATTGTGGGTCGTGCACATAGGGATATAGGGACAGAGAAAGCGACTTTGTTTTATAATATGTAATGATGATTCATAAATTTCACTTCTGAATTGACTTGATTTAAATATTCAGAGTAGGTAAATATGATTGATTTTAAAAACAAGATAAACTCATAATAAGCCTTTCACACATTAATTTGTTGTACATGCAAATATTGAGTAGATTGCCACTTCTTATTGATTTGAAAAAAAGAAAAAATAAATGTTTTGATGTGATTTGATTTGAAATTTGTTTGGGGGGACTACAAACTCTTTTAGTAATCGAACAAATCCGATTTTGTCTTTCACAACAAAAAATATGTCTATATATAAGGACACGGCTTAATCGATTCTAGTCTTGTTACATTTCTATGGCATTTTACATGTTTACACTAATGTCAAAGGCATAAAAATTCCTTACAAAATTTGCAAGTTATTTACTTAAAGTGTACGGAGCAATTCAGCTTTGTCGAGACTAACAAGTTAACAATTTTTTATCTTGTTTGCTACAACTTTTCCTTTAAGTTGTTTTGTTGTTGTGAGTGTGTTTTTAATTCATAGTCTTAAGCGGCATCTATTGCGCATGTCCGACCGAGAAAAGCAACTAAGAAACTTAAGAAAACTACAACACATTTATGTTAAGATAAAGAACCCTATCGAACTCAACTGAACTAAACCAAACCAAACCAAACCAACCCAAACTAAACTAAACCAAACTAAACCAAACTGAACTGAATAGAATAGCAAAGCTTAAAAGACAAAAGAACAAACAACAAATTGGACCAATCACCCACTGTAAGAAAGAGTCCCTTAACTTAAACTCAACCTTTTTATAAGTAGAAGTAGTAGTAGTACTACTACTACTATGTAGAGTATAACAACATCATTATCAGCACCATCAACATCATTATGAACAGCAGCAACAACAGCAGCAGCAAGAGCAGGAGGAGGAGCAGCAGCTGTGTCTTGTGTGCTTGCAGACGTCGCGCGGAATCTGTTTAAAGTGTTACCAGAGTATTGTGATGGTGATGGTGATGGTGATGATGATGATGATGATGATGATGATGATGATGGTGATGATGGTGACGATGTATCATGGGTGCGTGAGTGGGTATTTTTCTTCTAAATAATAGAGAGGAATGGACATGGATTTATATTCGGAAAAATGTGTTTTATAAATAATAATTTTTTGTTTATTTATGCTTTCAACAAACTCGTGAGTTGCTTGAGTGTTCCTATATTTCCTGATTTTCTCTTTATTTAGTAGCACGTGTATGTCATGTGTGTACAACTGTGTGCGTGTATGAGTACACATATATGTGCGAATGTATATGTGTGCGTACGCGCGGAATATCCACAGTGCGATGAAACGAAGGCACAAAAAACGCGCTCATTCACACGAAAAACTCTCCAAAACGAAATGAAAGCATGGTGAAACTTTTCTACACTTCATGACGTCGACATCCAACGTATGCGTCGCTGCTTTGCATTGACGCCTGCAGCGGCGCACATTCAATTGATATGTACTTCCTCATTCTACACTCCCGTGTTGCCAGACGGTTTCCATTTGGAAACTATTTTAATCTTAACTCTTATTCTATCTTATAATTATGATGATTTTTAAGTGAATTTTGGAAGAGGGTTATCAGTCCAGTAATCGGAGTACAGACAAATAGGCATGACTTTATTGAGTCTACTTGTCACACTGATCATTTCTACTTCTTTGCTCTTACCTATGCGCTACAAACATCAAACTTATTAAGTTTTAAAATTGCTTGCTACAAAACTTTTGAATCGACATTTATTTGTATATTAACTCAATGAGATAGAACTGTGTTTGATGAAGGAGGCAGATATTTTATGAAAGTTAACAAAAGAGGAAGGAATTATGGTAGAAGATTGTCCCCGAAAAGTTAAGTTCTATAATTTTCTAGTTTCCTACAATCATCTAAAATGAGTTTACATCTTTATATATAAAATTCGAGTGTACGAAATTTTGTGACTCTTAATCTCCAATTTTGATTATTTTTTTTTTTGTGGTACTTATGGCAACATTAAAATGGTTTATACTTCAGTTAGACCCTGTAGGTGGCACTGTTGTCGAGATACAGGCACTTTTTTTTTTTTTATAAAAATTTTAAGCCGATTTTACTATATATATATTTTTTATTTTAAAATGACAAAGAAATGCTAAAGAAAAGAGTTGCATACTTATTTTTTCAGTTTTTAAATTTTAATATAATATTTTTAAGTATTAAGTTTTTTGAAAACCACTGCAAGAGCAAGCAGAAAATTTTTGACGTTTACATATTCCGAATACCAATCATACGAAGTCGTGGGCACAGCTAGTAGTAGATGAATTGCTACCGCATATCAAGCATGAGATGTGACATACGAGTATGTAAGTTGACCAAATCCAACGATAGTAAGATGCTGATTAGTGAATGGGAACGAATTGGAATTAAGATTTCTTTTTCATGCTAATGATCTTGTTAATGACCAAGTTAAGATATTTGTAATACCTACAAATTGTTGTTGCATTGAGTTAAGTTGATGTAATCATGATCATGCAGTTGGTCTTGCTTGAATGACATTTTGCTTTCATGAAAACTAATTGTGTACAGCACACACATTAAGTCAAAATTCCATAACTTGAATTCAATTTCCTTTAACTCAAATCAAATCGAGTTTTAGTTGCATTTTGTTTTATGAATTGAAGTATTCCCATTATAATTATTAATCATTAGCCAAAAACCAAAAAAACTGGGGGGAAAATGGATTGAAAAGCACATCATATTGAGGAATATCTTTTATTGAGTGATGTACACACTAGAGAATTCTACAGGTGTATTCTGGAAGGATACGAAAGGTTAGAAAATGGGTTTCACACGAAATGAGCAAACGACAGATGAATAAGCGCAAAATTGTGTGCGAATGTAATGTCAGGACAACCATCATCACCGAGTGCAACCCAGTATAGCTTCGCCAATGAACACAATGCTGTATGTATTGTGGGATCAGAAGAGTGTTGTATACTACGAGCTTCTCAAGCCTTGTGAAACAGTTAATACCAACCGCTGCTAGCAGAAAGTGATCAGTTTGAGCCATCTGTTGAAAGAAAAATGGCCAGAATGCGCCACAAAACATGGTAAAGTCATTTTACAGCATGCCATAAATTGCCTAAAAGATGGAAAAAATGTGTAGAAACCGAAGGCCGATACCTTGAATGAAACATCTTTTGACATTTTGCTAAATTATTGTCCACTATCCGTCACATTGGTGCGGGTGTGACGCCGGGTAGCATTCTCGGACCGGTACTGTACAAACTGTATACAGCCAATAGCTAAGCATTTGCTGATTATATAGCGTTTCTAAAAAGGAGCAATTGCAACGTTCAAGCCTCGAAGAACACACACACAAAACTATCTTGACAGCTTTCATAGATGGGCTAAGCGCTGGAACACAGGGTTTAACTCTGCAGAGTCGCAACATTGCTATTTTACGCTACGTCGCGACAGGTGCCTTACAGTCAACATGGGTGGCATTGACATTCCCTATATAGACGCTTGACATGCAAACGAAGCATTACTGAGGTTCCCAAAAAGTGTTTACCACGCTTCACAGGCTGAACTGACTGCTACGTTCCATGGGGACATTAAGCTTAAATGCCAAACTGAAACTGTACCAAGTAATCGTCAAGCCATTTTGGACATACGGTATACAGCTATGGAGTCTGACATTCTACTCGCAAATCAAACGTATTCAAGTCACACAGAATAAAACTCTTCGAAAAATAACAGATGCGCCATGGTTTGTCAAAAATAGTACTCTACATAATCTTCCAGATGCCTTTAGTTTGGAAGAAAATCAACAGGCACACTAGCAGATATAACGTTCGGCTGATCTCTCACCTCAATCCAATTGCCAACGAACTCTTTAACCATAATTATTGCAGATGACTTAAAAGACTTCACGCTAGTGGTCTGCGTCGTGGACGCCAAATACGACGATCTTATTAATCATAAACTAATATTAATTTAATAAAATTGCGCGTGTGCGAAACTTCTTAAAAACAGATAGAGAGAGATCATTTCAAAACAAATACAACTACTACATACAATAAAATTTTACAAGTTTGCCAAGAAGTTTGTAATGCTAATGATTATGCGATTGATTGTACAATTTCATTTTGCTTGTGAACTCTCATAACGTGTGCGGAGAAGGGTCATGGCACGATTGTATGCAAATCTGTTATTCTATTCGTCTGTATATTGCTTTTGGTTTCTGGGGCGTGTGTAATTGTTGTTGTTGTGATAAGTAATGTGTTTACGTTTGCCCAAAAACTAGAACAACTGCGGGCTTCTGTGAGCTTCTCATTCTCTTTTCTTCGTACATTCGCTTCTGTTTGCACACAGACATGCTAGTTGCTTGCACGTTGTTGTTATAAACATTTTTATAACACACAAGCTGCATGTTCTTGTTTTATAATTGTAATCTCTTTATTGAAACTTTTCCGGTGGATTTTCCAGAAATTTTATTATTTGTTGAGGATATGGAAAATAGAAATACACATTCTGTGAAAATTTCAAGACTCTACCTAGTACGGTTCATGAGATACAGAATCAAAAAACGTGACGATTTGTATTTTTTCACTCAAATTTTTAGTATAAGTTTTTGCCCAACTCCAACGCTTAAGAAGTTTCACTTCAATAATATAATATACTCTCCACTGTCAATGTATGAGCCCAATGTATGTCTTAGAAGTACCTTGGTATTGGATTGGCGTAATAAATGACAAACATTTTAAACTTCTACACCGTTAGTTGCTCCCAACTAGTACCAAACACGATTTTAAATGTCATGGAAGTTGTAATGAATGAATGAATATAAATAACTTTTGGTAAATTAAACTTAAAACTCAATAGTCTGGTAACGTAAGAGTGCATGTTTTTGCTCTCATCTCTCTCACTCTCCATTGATATGGAATTGGTCTTGTTCTTATGCAGCGCAGCAACGTTGACGGCGACTGCGACTGCGACTGCGACAAAACAGAGCAGAACAGAACAGAACAGAATAGAAATTGTACAGTGAATATAGCATATCATCCATGTAACATACTCACATTGATACAAATATACGTTCATAGTACTGTGATATAGCGGTAATACTGTGAATAGCAGTGGAACAAATGATGAGTTAAATTCTATACATTCCTACATATATAAATGTATATATTTAAATATAAATATATAGTATGTGTGTACGTGTGTGTGTATAACACACCATTTAAAACAATAAGCAGAAGTTTCTTTCACTATTTATATGTCAAAAATGACAAGTCAAGTGTTTTACTCAACTGTCGTTGTTGTCGTCCTTGTGATTCTGTCTGTTCTTGTTATTGTTATTGTTGTTCGTATTATTATTGTTTTCATGATTTGTTTTTTATTCCCGTGTGTGTGTGTGTGTGTGTGTGTGTATTATGTGCACTGCCCTTCAAACACTTACATCAGAGTTTCTTAAATTGTGCTAAGCCAAACAAATCTCAATATTCCCCAAAAAAAAGGGCTACGGGTCACGTAAAAAACTATGTAAAAAAAAAAAAATTTAGATTTAAAGTTTAAGAAACTCTGACTTACTACATACACACCCTATACCATATACTTATATACATAGCACCTTAGTTTTATTGTCATCGGTTTTGTCACCATCACCAACATCACCACCATCACCATCTCCACCATCTTCACCATCTTCACCACCATCACCATCTTCACCATTATCTTCATGAACATCAACAACATCATCAGTAGCAGCAACAGTAGCAGAAGCGGCAGCAGCAGCATTAACAGTAGCAGCAGCATCAGCCAGAATTGTTCTGTTTGTTTGCTTTTGCAAAATTTTTACTTTCATTCTTTATTTTTTTTTTTTTTTTGTTTTTTGTTACGTTTTTGTGGTTCCTTCATTCATTCACATTTGTATGCTTCTCTTGTGTTTGTCATCATCATCATCATCATCATCATCGTGGCCATCAACATTATCATCATTACCATATCAACTGAACATCAATTGTATGTGTGCTGTTTGTTTGAAGCTTTTTCATTTTATTTTATTCTATTCATTTCCTATTGTTTTTGTTTTATTTCTTGTACGAAATTCTTCCTTTAGTCTTTGGTTTTGTCCAATTTTATGGTTGTTGTTTCTTCTTTATAAGCAGCAGCATCAGCAGTAGCAGCAACAACACCAAGAGCAACAATTACGAATAATTTAAGAGTAATTGCTGCCATTTCTTATAAGTGAGTCCTATCACACACACGCTACTCATTCCTCATTCCTTATATGTCATATCTCATTCATTCTTCGTAACATTATCTTCACTCTATCTATGTCTAAGTCTATGTCTCCTTTAACCCACCACTATATACACTATATTATCGTTTCCGCCGTCATCATCATCATCATCATTATTTACATCATCGTGTTTTTGCTTCTGTTTTGGTTATTTGCCATTTTAAGTGCACGTGCAGCAAAAAATATCATCACAGCAGTATTAACTACTATTGCATCAGGTCAGCAGGAGTAGCAGGAAGTCGTAATCATTTTCAACGTCCTTGTTTTGCTGTAAACTTTGCTGTCTACTTTCTTCTCTCCTTCAGAGTATCTCTATCTTTGTTCGTCATCTTGTAACAGTTGTCGGCAATTTTTATATATTTTTTTTTATAGCAAAATTGGAGAGTGATTGACACTACCATTAGAACATGTGTGCATGTGTGTTTTAAATTAGACTCAGAAACACTTTCGAATGTCAACATTTGTTTTTGCATGTTGCTTTTTGTTTACATTTCGTTTGTTTTTGTTCTATTTTGTTTTGCTTCTATTCATCATCGTCGTTATCATAAGTAAAAAATGTACAGTATATTGAGTTTGATCGAATCGATGACTGTACATACTTAATACGACTATGTGCGGCCCAGCAAAGGCAAGTAAGGTGTTTGTATCAGTTTACTGGAATAAATTAAATAAGTATATACAAATCCTTACCATGTCATTGCTTTGTTCATTTATCTATCATCAATATTGTTAGATTTTTTCTTTTATAAACAATCGTTTTCAGAAGTGCGTTTAAGTAATGGAATTAAAAATATTGCTAAGATGCCGGATAAAATATGTGGCGTTGTTATGTGCTTCAGCATTGACACGACTTGAAAGTTATATTTATGCTAGTATTTAAAATACTATTACAACCTTAGTCAATCCAATCAATAAGGATTGAATTCCATTGAAATCGTTTTTGTTCAAAAAAAAAAAAAAACCGAAGCGTTTCCGGTCAACGTTTTCCTGAAAATATTTCCGAAGATATCAGGATATAAAATGGAATAATATTTCCCTAATTTAGATTTATTTTATTTTATTTGATTTTATTTGATTTGATTTTATTTTATTTTATTTTATTTTATTTATTGTATTTATTTTATTTTATTTTATTTTATTTTATTTTATTTTATTTTATTTTATTTTATTTTATTTTATTTTATTTTATTTTATTTTATTTTATTTTATTTTATTTTATTTTTTATTTTATTTTATTTTATTTTATTTTATTTTATTTTATTTTATTTTATTTTATTATTTTATTACTGAAACTTAAAAGATTGCATACTTTTAGGCTACAATTGTATTTTTGTAAATGATGCTTCACTAAAGGACACACAGACGACAGCAAATAACTAATATTACAATATAATTTGATCATGGCAAATCCTCAATTATAATATTTTAAAAGGAAATGAATCCCGGGAAAATAAAGTATACGGGAAAATAATTGAGAAAAAAAGTATACCTATATATATATACTATTTTGTAGGTGATATTTGATACAGCACAGAAATGTAATCATTTTTATAATCCTTTAACGGAATAGTCTTCAATTTTCTACTATATTTTCTTTCCTGTTGCTTTCTTCATTCAAATGTGTTTTGTTTTATTTGCGCGTCATGGATTTGTAAATCTATCTCGCCATCAAGATTTCTGCCATAAATGTAGAAACATAATAGACTTAATTGGCATCTGTTTACCTTAAATTAAAGGCTTATGGTCTAAGTGGCATAACGTGCCTCATACCCAAAGTATTATCTATAATCGAAGGAATTGAGTCGCGAGAGATGCTGAGGTAATCACTGGTTACTTCCCTTAAGATAAAACATATTTTATTTGAAAGAAGAAAATAATATTTATACAATTAACGGGCTTCCTTGAATGTTTTGTAGTATATAAAAAATCTTGTAAGGAATACCGAAAACCATCTTTGGATGAGCTCAAGAACATTCCAAGACGAAATGTTGCAGTTTTTATTGTCTTTCTTCAGTTAGCTGATGGTTGGTAAAATAATTTACTTCTAAGCTAAACTTAACTAAGTTGAGAATTCATAGGCGCCACATTTTTGTTTTTTTTTTTTTTGTTTGGCATGTTTCCAACAAAGACTTGGCAAACAAATGTAGGAAATGACATCCATAAAAAATATGGGGAAAAAGGAAAAAAAAAAAACACGACAAATAAACACAGAAGCTAACGCCTTATACATGTGTTTTGAAACGCCGAGATTGAAACGATTTAAACTGAACTGACTTACAGAATTACCCCCCACCAACCTTAGTTTCATTTTAGTCATGGTTGGTTTTGTCAAGTGGTGATGCATGCACCTGTAAACAGACGATAAACGAGGACGTAACTATGTGTGTTGGCCTTAAATTGCATTTCACACGAGGTCTCAGAAAATAAAATAAGACAAAGGACAAAAGAGCGTGAGAGAGAGAGAGAGCTAGAGTGAGAGGGAGTATGTTATAGAGAAAAATAAACAGATCTCATGATAATCAAGACAAACCAAACTAAGTCATGCACTACAGACTGTGATTCATTTTTTTTGCGCTTACATTTTCTTTTATGAAATATGCTTTGCCTGTTTTTGAAATAATAGAGGATATTACCGGTTTCTCTATGCTATAAGCTGAGATCATTAAGAAAAATCAAAATTTCTGCTATAGTTCGGTAGAAGGTAAGGGGGTCTCCAGCGAGTGTTTCTTTCTTAGATATACTGATTCTTTTCTTTCTAGCATTCTTTTAAGCTCATCTAGTCACACTGCTTACGGCCTGGACTTTCCGGTTTTTCTTAAACAATTTTCCATTTCTTTGCTAGGACATCTGTGAAAGTTATAAGTTGATAGAAATAATTATGATCGACTGTTTAAAATCAAAAGGCCCAATAAAATCTATTAATACTCGTAGGCATTCTGATTTCCCAATATTTCCTAGTCAGTTTATTGCACTTGCATCTTCATTCAAAAGCGATATATTCGGTTTTTTTTTTTATTATTTCACCCACAAATATTTTGCTTCAATTTTTTATCATCACCTCAAATGTACCGTCAAAACGAGCCACTGTTCAATGCTAGTTAATCCGATTTGTTGCATGTTTTATGGAAAATGGAAAAAAATCGGCTTATTTCACATGTGAAAACAACTCAGTGCTCACCTTTGAATTGAAAAATTTTTTTTTTTTTGGAGCTTTTAAAAACAATGCATACAATATTTCCCATTGAATTTCATATAAGTAAAGTACAAGTATTTTGCGCCATTTCGCATTCTTACATTTTCATCCAATAATCTTGTTTATAGAATGTGACCACAAAAAAAAAAAAAAAAAAATTAGCCTTTTATTTCTGATTGCCCAATTTACACCAAGGGATTATGGATTAGTATTGAAATGTTGACTTTGTCAAGTTCTGATATTCTGATGAGGGTAAAAGTCACTTTTAAAGATATGGAGATGATGTAAAAAAATCACAGGAATCACAGTTTATTAGTTCCATACAAAAATACTGTTAATATAATTGCTATGTAGTGTTTAGACTTATCAGATGTCTAAAGAAAATCTTGGAATTCCTAATGAATACCAGGCTCTCAGAGGAACTGTAATTATGGAGTCATAGGGTTAGTCAAGACTGCATGTCCAAGGTGGTGACCGTCTCCTGAACTTCCCATCCCTTCTCTAAACGAATCTAAACTTGTTTTCAAATTCGTAATGGAAATTTCATAAGGTTCATTGTATTAAATTAGTATATGAAGTACCAATATCAGATTCAGTTTATGCAGATAAATTTCTCTTAAGTTTTGTAAATGCTGAAATGAAGCTCTAAATTTTTAACTATATAAGTTCCAAGACTACATTGTAAGGAGGACCAAAGAAATTTAAAATATTATATTAAAATTTTTTTTTTATGCTTTTCCTGAATGATATTTTTTGTCTGTGGCACGCAAGCAACAAGGAAACGGTGACAAAACTCAATAAAGGAAGTTGTAAAAATGTCAGGAATAAAAAATTAAACTCTAGGAATGTGGCAAGTATATGTAATGTGTTGTAATTAACATAACGAGGATGACGACAACAACATTAACAACAAGAACATTTACAATGATGATGATGATGATGATGATGATGATGATGATGATGATGATGATGATGATAATGAAGATGATGATGATGATGATGATAATGTTGATGAGAAGGAGAAAACAACGATGAGCATGGAAGGAAACTAACAAGCAAACGTGCAAGCAATGATAAATCCCACAAGAGACACATAGCCGGTTCACCTATGAGAATTTCAAGCGGAAAGACAGAAAAACTGAATCAATGCCATTGAAAGATGATGTGTTTGCTTACTGCAAATATACTCATACTTTTTCATTTGTAGTTGTTTGTACAAATCACACAGATACTCACATACTAAGTATAATTGTATTATCACATCACATCACATCACATCACATCTCAGACCACTTAATTTCAATTCATTTCATTCCATTCGAATGCATTCGCTGTGACTTTCGCTTAAATCAAGAAAATTGAGAATTTGACAACCACAAAATCTATTGTACATTCGTCTATGTATTTTGTGGGCAACTTATGCAAATTACTTTATGACCACAGAGCAATGTTAAGTAGTGTAATACTATGCACATAAATATTTAGTACTAAACTTTGCAGAATTCGCAATTTAACTAATTAACGGTATCAAATTTTAATGACAAAAACACACAAAAACCTTTGTCTTAAATGATTTCCATTTCTATTTTTCTTAATTACAGCAACAAGTTGTCGAATTATCCGGCTATGTTATCATTCTTGTTGAGAATATCGAGGGTAAAATTAAATTATATGGCTCACCACCCGATCGCGATAATCTGGAAGTGGGCGATGAGATACTGGAAGTCAATGGATTAACATTGGACAATATAACACGCACTGAACTTATTAAACACATACATGATGTAAGTAGAATGAATGCGAGTTAGTACATACTTCTTATCGATCCAATGTATTACCATATGTATTTATAAAATTTATATATTTAATTTCAGTGTATTAAAACTTGCACGATATGCCTACGCGTGCGAAAGAAAAATGATTCAAGATTGGGTAAGTCTCTTGGCCTAAGAGCTTTTATCAAAACAAATAGTTACGTGTGCTTAGAAGAATGTGATATTTAAGGTATTTACGAACTCCTTTTGAAAACGTCCTTGAATTGAAGTCGCTTTAGCCGTCGCAGAGTTCTATTGTGAATTTGAGCTCTTACTAGAGGGTTGGGGCTGTTGTAGCAGTCGATATTTATAATGGCTACTAAAAATATTAATTTTGCATTCCCTGATGTTGAAAGGAGCAGTCGTCGCCCAGATATGGATGCCATTTAGCCAGATGGGTACCAATATTTATTTGTATATGAGCTATTGATTCGGAGTTTGCTTTTCGCGCACAGAAGCTGGTTTTTTGTTTTCATTTTTTGATAGCACCACGCAGTCGCTTGTCCAGGATTGCCCAGGATCAGACCAAGGTATCGAACTTGAACCTGAGGTATGATACTAGTGTCAAGGTTTATTACTGGACAAATATCGTGCTTTAATGTCATTATTGCAATGCTTGGTCCAGGCGTTTAATCTCTGCAAATGCCATTGGACCAGCTTTGCTGACTTAACGAGAGAGTTTAAAATTTGATGAATTTATAAGAATGGCAGTTTCAGCGTACAGTAAAGGACTGGAAAGAGGACGCTACCTTGAGGTCCTCCAATATTGACAAGCTTAACATTAGAATCAGTGTCGCGGAATCTTACCAAAAAGGCTCTCATACTTTAGAATATTCTCTCAAAAATTTTAGAGAGATTAGGAAAATGACTATGAAACACTGTCCTCTGCTTTGCCCGGTTTCGGGTCGCCACATAAAAAGAAAATAAGAAAGAAAGGGTAATTTTAACCACCCTAGAGGTGGTTTTTCGCCTACGCTCCTGAGATTGAGCTTAAAAAAAAAATACGTCATTATTGATTAGACTTATGTTAAGGGTACGGTCAACATACATATAGCATTTCAGCATTGAGACCGAAATGTGTGGATGGGAGCTATGCGATGCACTAATCCTATTATCTTGACAATGACATTGTTGAAAAATATACATAAATATAAAATAATAACCTGAATTTAAATTTGGGTTTGCATGGGAGCTAAACCATCCAGTAATCCTAGGAGCTTGTTATTCACATGGTTGGTGACTGTAGGCTAGATACTTTATATGTCCAAATTTTAAATCCATTACAAAAAAAAAAAAAAAGTTTTTCTAGTAAAAAATGAACTTATCTTTGGGTTTGTATGGGAGCTATACGATCCAGTAATCCAAGGGTCTTGAAATTTTCCTGGTTGGTAAGAATATAGGCCAGATACCAACACTCGCCAAATTTCATTTCGATGATACAAAAAAGCAAACAATTTTTCCTAATAGGAACATGATTTTTCAATTTAGGTTTGTATGGGAGCTATACCATCCAGTAATCCTAAGGCCTTGTTTCTTATATAGCTGGTGAATTCAGGTCAGATACTAATTATGTCCAAATTTCATCTCGATTATACAAAAGTCAAAATAGTTTTTTTTTTTAATAAGAACCCAAACTTGAATTTGGGTTTAATGGGAGCTACCCATCCTTGTAGATAGATTCGGCTGATTCTTGTGCTCAAAATCTGAGCGACTAGCTATATACAAGCTATGTACCATGGTAGGTTCAGAATAACCCGACCTTACAAAGAAAACACACAAAATTATGGAAAAAAAAAAAAAACGTCTTTATTTTTCTTACACTTTTCCCAGCGATGTTCATATTCAGTTTGATATTCTGTTTTTAGTGAGACTTTCTTCAAGTTTGGAAACAAAAAATAATCCTATGATCCTAAATCTGGCGAATAGAGTGCATGACGATGCATTTCAAACTTTAAATCATTGATTTTAGCCATTATATGTGAACTGGCTTCTATGCGTCAGGTTGGGTTCTTCTGAGATTATTCTTGTATGAAATCTTCATCAGAGTTACTGATTAAATTTTAATGTGAAACATTTATTTGCGTGACAACCAATCCAACGAGGTTTCTTCATAAGAAATAACTGATGAAGTCTACGATACTCGTATAGTTTTGACAAAATATTATATAATAAAATGGACAAATCACTCACGAAATCGAATTCTCGAGATACCCAAAAACAAATTTTATGTAATTTTTTGATATCCAACAAGAGAAAGGCAAAGGCAAAGGCATGATTTTTTAAGATATTTGTCCAGTCTTTGGTTGAGACTTCAGATGTGTTAAATTCCAAAAATATCACCATAATCCAGCAGCTTTCAACTTAATGACTCGCCTTTGTAAAATTAACAAGATCTGTCTCAAAATAAACGAGACTTTTTCTCTATTTATAGTGACACTATCTTTTAATAAGAGTACTAGTTGGAATGATACATCCTTTACTGACGTTCTGTCAAAATTTCATGACAAACGAACAATTAGAACCCGAGTTCTTGCTTTATAAGTGACAGTGTGTTTACAGCATCGGTTGATGTAAAATGAAATGTAAAACCACTTTAGAAGGTTGTAAATTTAAAATTGTGATGATGACGATTATTGGTACAATAAGAAAAGAAATAGACAAACGTTTATGAGATTTCTTTCAAGCGAACTAAATTGATAATATGATTATATGAAGTGTAAAATATTGACGGTAATGTCAAATACTGTCTACAAAAAGCTAATAATAAATTTACAAAAAAAAAAAAAAAATAAGTTTCGCGAATTTTGAATTTCCGCAGGTTAGTTATATTAGATTTTCGTTTTTTGCCTATTCCAAAAATTGGATCAAAGAATCTGTATTAAAGTTTGTGTGAAAAACGAAATTAAGTGCGCGGATGCATTCAGAATGTTGATTGTGGCATATGGTGAAGCTACCTTGGACTGAAACAACGTTTATCGGTGGTACAAAATGTTCTCAGAGGGCCGCGAAGATGTGAACGACGAAGTGCGTGCCGGACGCCCGAGCATGTCAACAACAAACGAAAAGATTGATGAAGTGAAGAAAATAGTATTGACCAATAGTCGAATCACCGTTAGAGAAGTTGCTGAGGATCTAAACATATCGATTGGCTCCTGCCATTCGATTTTTACTAATGATTTGGTCATGCGATGGGTCGCCGCGCAATTCGTACTAAAATTTCTTAATATCGACTAAAAACAGCATTGCATTAACATTACAAACGAGCTATTGGACTCTGTCCGCGACGTCCCAAATTTGCTCCAGAGGGTCATAACTTGTGACGAATCATGGGTTTATAGTTATGACATGGAAACCAAAGCCCAATCATCCCAATGGGAACTGCCGCCCGGACCAAGACCGAAAAAAGCGCAGCAACTTAGGTTGAATGTGAAGGTTTTGCTTATACATAGTTTTCTTCGATAGCAGGGGGGTAGTGCATCATGAGTTCATGCCACAGGGTGGAACGGTCAATAAGGAATATTACCTGAAAGTTATGTGCAATTTATGGAAGAACACCAAATGGCCTTTGCTCCATGATAATGCCCCTGGTCACACATCTTTGCATGTGCGCGAATATTTGGACAAAACCAACACACTAATAATGCCTCAGCCACCGTATTCCTAAGATCTGGCCCCCTGTGAATTTTTCTTGTTCTCGAAACTGAAAAGGCTCATGAAAGGATGACGCAACCCTACGATTGATGAGATAAAGACGGCATCGAAGGAGGAGGTGAACAAGATCACAAGAAATGAAGAGCTTCGAGGATTGAAAAAACGTTGATACAAGTGTATAATATCTGGTGGGGATTACTTTGAAGGGGACCAAATAGATATTGAAGAATAAATAAATACTTTTTGAAAAAACACAAAATCCGCGATGCTTTTTGAACAGACCTCGTACATTCGAACATGTCTCTTTAGGATGTCAATTGAGAGATTTAATTTGGTATGCATAGTATACCCTAAAAGTTAAGCGCCAATATCCAGAAGAGCATCGATGTTTTCGGAAGTTGTTAATTGTTTTTTATGGTCAATGATCCAAACCTTCCAAACCTTTGGTCAGAGAATCCATTCCATAATTTATCTAATAAAAGATAAAAGTGAGCGTTGCATATATAAAATACATAAACTATATACAGACAGCGTCAAAAGAAAGTGAACACATTAGTTTTTTGAATGAAGAATTTTATAATTATATTTATAATAATGAATACAAAATAAAATGTTAGTATGCAGAATTCAAGGCTTACATTTTAGGAGTCGATTTTAATTCAAAGTGTAATCAAAATCAATACACAACCAAAAATAATTCACATTAATTAAAAAAGTCCAAATTTTACGCGTCAACAAAAAGTGAACAGTGACAGTTCAAAA
>JBAMAW010000312.1:0-80734 GCA_037043295.1 Amiota minor
TATATCATTCGCTATTGTATCTCGATATCGTAATGAGCTTTATATATTTCAAACGACAAACAAGTTGCCATGATGAACCTTACAGTAAAATAAAAATAGATGTACTTCTTATTAAAAATAATATGAAAATATGAAAGAACTGGTGAGTTACAAGTGTTGATAAAATTCCGAGAGAAAGCGCTCGTAGCATCAACAACCTCTTGTTTTTTTTTTTGTTTGTTGTTTTGTTATGAAGTGAAACATCTTTAGCGAAGGGGAGTAAATCCAAAAAATATGAAACTGAAATGTTGCAGAAATCAAAATGTCATGATGCTTCAGAAACGTAGTTTAAATCTTTTTTTTTTTTTTTCTTTAAGTTTAGTTTATCAGTAAGCTGCTATTGAAGTTTTAATAATATTGACAACATGTCTGACTAAAGGGGTTCTGTCGGCCAACAAGATTATGGCGATTGGTTTTTAGGATGCAGGCGGTATCATTCAGAGCTGTTGGAGAGATTCTACATTGATTTGAAGCAAAAACGACCGCATTTGGTGAAGGAAAAAGTTCTTTTCCAACATGTTAATACACGTGTGTAGTCATCATGGAGAAAATCAATAAAATAAGGTACGAATTGCTACTCCATCAAACATATTCTCCAAAATTAGCCCTCTGCAACTATTTCCTGTTTTCAATCCTGAAGAAATGTCTTGTCGTTAAGAGATTTCGGTAGAATGAAACTCAGTGAAACTAACGCCTATTTTGAGGAGTTTGAGAAAACCTGTTATTTGGAAGGGATAAAAAAATTGGAAATGAATAGAGCTAAAAGGAGATTAAATTGGAAAATAAAAAGGAAATTACCCAAATAAATATTGTTTTTTAGGGTCTTTGGATTCGAAGACTCATAAACCGCAATACCTAGAGTGTTGAAATTTTCACAGAATGTGTAGTTGCATCAGCAACAAATACTGAAACTAAAATATTTTCAAAAACTTAACTTGGGGTCTCCATACAAGAAACATTTTTATTTGTATGGCAGCTGTACGATCCAGTAATCCCACGAACTTGAAATTTGGATGGTTGGGTGCTTTACATCAGAAACTTATATTGTCGAAATTTCAGTTTGATCGGATTACTAGGGAGGGTACCCCCTATACAAACCTACCATTAAAATTCAGGTTCTTATTAGAAAAATTTTTTTGTGTTTTGTTCTATCGAACTGAAATTTAGAAACTATATGTTCTTGATATAGACGCTACTTATCTGTTAGAATCAGCAAAATCGGCAAACTAGGAGAGGTACCTCCCATACCCATATTAAAATTCGGATTTTATTATTTAGAAAAACTTTTTTGTTTTTTGATTTATCGAACTGAAGTTTAGACACCACAAATTTTTAATATAGGCGCTGTATATTTGTTCGAATTAGTCAAACTAGGGGGGTATCTCCCACAATCTAGTACGGAACCCTCCGTGTACGAGTCTGACTTTTTTGAGACTTTTCCGGTGGATTTTCCAAAAATGAAGTCTCTACCCAGTGCTGATTCCTAGAGATGATTCCAAAACGTGACGATTTGTGTTTTTTTACTGAAATTTTTGGTATAAACTTTTGGCCAACGACGGTAAAGCAAAAGTTCGGTTATTTATTGAACAGAAAGTGTCTGTCTGTCTATCTAATGCTCTTATGTTATTAACAGTTATTAGTTATAATATAAATTTATTTTATTTGTATCACAATTTTTTTTTTTAATTTTAATTTGTAAAAAATAAATTATAATATTATAATTAATTTTAAGAAATAAAATAAATTAATAAAATATACTTTTCTCAATATGCTAATAAAAATCTATCATATTCAGTGATAATTTACAATAAATAATTTATATGAAGATTTTAAGAAATGTATTTGTCTTCTTCCTCGTACATGATGTAAGTTCATTTCATTACCCACACAGACTGTGTGTCATAAAAACATTCTTAATAAAAACAAAAACAACACTAAAATTATGCAGCCAAAACAAAAAAAGAAAAAAAAAAAAAATCTATTCAAATCAATTCTGCAAATAACAACAAAGAAAAGTACCAGCGACGCAGAAGAATTAGCAGGACCCTTTACTCATATTTTTTTAACGAAATACACGAAAAATGCCGAAAGAGCTCGAAAAACACTCGTTCTATTTCATTTTTCAATCATTTTTCTCTTTCTCTCTCAGCATGTTTGTGTCACGCATCTTAGTTTATTTTTTGTGCTGTGCTAATATTTATGCGTGGCTGGTAAATAGATTAATATAACGACAAAACCAAACCGTTGCAGTGCTGAATTCTGGATTCAAAATGCACGTAAGTCTTGAAATATTGGAAACCGAGAAGATCTCGTAATGCGCAATGTGTCAAATTACTCTTACGTCGAAAAATTTGTTTTAAAATATTAATGGAAATTAATTTTACTACCAGCCACGCAGAAGAATTAGCAGGACCCTTTACTCATATTAATTAACGAAATACACGAAAGAAGCCGTGCCTCGTAGTAGATGTAGCAACTGCTCGAAATCACCGAAAGTAGAGAGAAATGCTCACAATGCAAAATGGGTCAAAATAGCAACGTGTATTTTAGACTCAATTGCATGAACTATTGCATTTGACTATGCTAATCAGCTGTTTTGAATTTAAACAAAATATTGAAAATGCCAAAAAATGTGAAACAAATACAGAAATGGCATTAAATAATGTATTATTCGTACTTCTATTTGCTGTAAATCAATTGTTATTTCAATTAAATTGGTGAAACATGAAATACTTTTGTGCATGCAGTTTTACTTACCCAATTGTTTATGAAGTTTAACACATGCTCTTCACGCGGTGAATAGCATTATAAGTTTGTCATGAAGTTTGTAACAGGCAGGAAAAATTATAAAACAATTTGTTACATTTATAAGTAAATAAATATATATATTATATATCAAAAAAAAAAAAAATATATTTCAATAAAAAAACATTTTCCCATTCAAAAAGAAAAAGAACAAAAATTAATAATTATCTTCAATTACATTGTTTCCTGTTGATAGTTGGCGGGATGCTGAGTGCTTGTCTTGTCGGGTTTACTTGTTTATAAAAGTGGGAGTATTCGTTCCTGCTGTTGTGTTGTTTACCAGGTTCTTGATGTCATTTTTATTGGACGTGTTGTGGAGTAGAAGTGGAGCTCGTGTTGCCGATTTCGCCGCAGTGTCAGCTTGTTCGTTACCTATTATTCCTACATGGCCAGGTATTGAATGTTTTTGATATTTTTAACAGCAGAGAGTTGACATCGAGTCAGTGCAAATTATAAATTTGGATTTTTCATTTATTGATGCATATTCTACGGCAGTAAGTATGGCTGCTGCCTCTGCGGTGAAGATTGAGGTGTATATTGGTAATATGGCTGATTTAATAGTGTGGTTTTCTTCGGAGATAACGCTGAAAGCTGTTGTATGGTCTGGCGAATTTCTCACGGATGCAATTGAAAGCTGCTCTGTATTCAGCGATTGGCGTTGTCACTTTTTTATATTTGGCCATTTGGAGCATTATTGAGTCAGCTTTAAGATACCATGGAGGGAGTTTGTATCTATATTTGCGTTGAGGAGAGATGACTACATCCAGTTCAGTTGCTTTGTCTATGATTAACTGCAGGCTTGATGACAATCTAGTTTTCCTCTTACGTTTTTGATTATTTATGAATACTGTGTGCAGTTTGGATCCATGTGTGGGGGTGAGTATGTTGATCGCACGACCAATTGACCAGTCCACTCGGATATCCAAGTTAGGTAAGCCAGCTTCAGTAAGAATATTTGATATTGGGGTAGTGCGGAACGCTCCGAGTGAGATCTTAACAGCCGCATGGTATGTAGGGGATAGTATTTTGATATTTGTTTTGTTTGTATTTCCATATATACAGAAACCGTAGTCAATTTAAGATAAAATAACCGCTTTGACAATTTTGATTAAAGAGAGTGTGTTAGTTTTAAGTTTGATACTACTTATGCATTTGATTATGTTAATTCTATTATTAAGTGATTTTACAAGTGCATGTAGCTCATTACTGCAAAGCTAATGAACATAAAACAACATTACAAATCAGCCAGTTCTTATGCGAAAGAAATAGAAGACCTCACTAAAAAAATACAAAATGCATATATACATGACGGTATAGACTCAAATCATGCACAGTCATATACTCATAAAGCTGCAATCAAAGCTATAATTCAAAATACAAGCAATGATAAAGTAAAGTTAATAATGGAGGCAGACACGTTTACAAATATGAATGATTCTCTAACAAAATTTGTTAATTGTTGCACTGAAAATCAACAATCTAACATTATGTATTTCCAAGGTGGCCGCGGTAGAAATTATCGCAACAATAATAACAATAATAATTATAAGAATAATTATAACCAAAACTCCCGGAGGTATAGAAACGGAAATAACCAATGAACATGGCCACGGTCACGGTAGAAACTACAGAGGAGGATATAATATAGGACGCCAGCAAAATAACGAGAATTGACGAAAAGCCAATATAAATGTCACCTAAATGGAAAACAACAATGCCCCAGATACTCAAAAAAGGATATTAGAGACAGTAAAATCTACTCCACTAATTTAAATCTTGCTAACTATATCTCTTCTGAATCTACATTCAATGACAAATTCACAACATTCTTGATTGACACTGGTGCATGATGTGTCAGTAATTAAGAAAGGTCAAATAATAAATTTTAAAAATAGATTCATACACAAACATAAGCTTTAACGGTGTAGGTGATGGTGCAAGAACAACTAAAAATAAGAAACTTTCTTATCAAACATGAGTTCCACTACCATCAGATGGAATCCTTGGTATGCATTTCATTAAAAAATTGAATTGTCATCTGGATTAGCAAAAAGACCAAGATTGGTTTTTTACTACGGCCAAACACATTTAGTTTCCGAATGAAAAATTCCCACCGGGTAAATTCGATAATTATTCCTTCCAGATCGGAGGTAATCAGACAAATAACAAACAGACAAATAACAAACTGACAAAGAAGTATTCATACCTCACCAAGAACTCCATATCGGAATTTTTATTGCATATACTATTGCAAAAAGTGCATGAGCATATGTGCGAATAATTAATACCACCAATGAAAATATATTCATTCCTGATATGAATGTCATAACGAAAAATCTAAACGACTATGAAATAATAATGTCATTAACAAATGAAAATGAAGAAGCAAAGCTTGATAAACTGTCACGTAATTTTCCAAACTTTGTAAGAAGCAAACTTACAAACTTATGTAAAAAATATATTGATGTATTTATTCGATTTAGAGACAGAACAAACAACTGTCAACAATTTTTGTAAGCAAAAATTACGCTTGAAAACAGATCAGTCTCCAAACAATAAAAATTTTAGAAAATCACATGCACATCAACATAAAATAAGGAAGCAAGTAGATAAATTAATCACGGACGATATAGTAGAACCTTCCGCTTCAGAATATAATTGCCCTATTTTACTAGTACCGAAAAAGTCACTAAGAAACTGAAAAGAAAAACGATGGAGATTAGTAATACATTATTGGGGAATTAATAAAAAATTAGTAGCAAATAAATTTCCATTGCCAAGAATCGATGATATTCTTGACCAACTAGGCAAGGCAAAATATTTTTCAGCCCTCGACTTAACGTCAGGTTTTCCTCAGATAGAACTTGATGAAGTCGCCAGGGATATAATTTCATTTTTAACAGATAAAGGTTCATTCCACTTTAAACGTCTACCAAATGGATTGAAAATAGCATCAAATTCATTTCAACGAATGATGACACTAGCATTCGCAGGCTTAATGCCAAATCAAGCAATTTTGTATATGGATGATTTAGTTATAGGGGGTTGTTCTGAAAAACACTTGTTAGATAACTTACCTGATGTATTTGAGACATGCCGAAAATACAATCTAAAGCTTCATCCAGACAAATGTTCATTTTTCAAGATCGTTTACAAAAGATGAAAGCAATAAAGCAACCATAGAACAAGAGTTGGCTTCAATACACTGGACAATAAAATATTTTCAACCATATATATTTATGGCAAAAGGCAACAACTTTCTAGTAAGAAGCGATCATCGTCCATTATCATATTAATTTTCAGTGAGAAATCCATCGTCTAAGCTCACTAGAATGAGACTTGACTTAGAAGAATATGATTTTACTGTAGAGTCTCTGAGGGGAAAGCTATGCAGCTGATGCATTATCAGGCATAGAATTTAATGATACTTATAGAGAAATAAAAACAGAAAAGCAAAAAATTTATAAGGTAACAACCAGACTTCAGAGTAAACAAGGTTGTACGCAAAATGAAACAAGAAGCAATGAATTATTATTAAACAATATCAAATGAAAAGCTATATGTATATGAGATGTCTCAATGGATAAAAAATAGTGCAAGAATTTTTACACAAATGGATAAAGTAAAAATAAAACTAGGGAAGAAGTTACTTGACACTATTCAGATATCCGACATTGTTGTTCATAAAAAGGTGGTTTTAGATCAATTATTTTTAAAGCTTGAATGAATAGCTGGCAATAATGGAATTAAAAAATATCAAATATCACTAAATGATAATCTGTTGAAAAATATACCAATTAAAAAATTGAAAGACATAGCTAATAAAAGAAAGAAAGTTGAACTTGCACGTCTCCCTAGCCTGACTATGTGATAGTCAGTAATAATGATAAAATAGAATTAATGAAAAAATATCACTCTGGAAATGAAAAGAACAGAAATGTAATGTGAAAGAAGAAAGTAAAAATATCCTTAATTCGTTTTTAAGATATAAATATATTTTTTTTTTTTTTACATGAAAAGCGAAAATCTAAACTAAACTATGAAATAACAAAAATTATGGAAAAATTTGTTGTTGAATGGAAAATAGACTGAAATGACAACATTCAATATACAATAACAAAAAATTGAAATGAAATGAGCATAGAAAACACACAATAAACACTAAATAAATGAATGAATTATTTTTTCAATTTATGCGAGTATAATAATATAAATAATTAATAATTATAATTGTATATAAAATAAATAAATAAATACCTTTCTTCATTCATTCATAATTGATTTTGATTTGATTTGTGTTTTTTTGGTCAATTATTTAATTATTATATTGTAGTTATAAACTCGGAACTCCATCCTCGCATAAGAATCGAGAGCATCAATTGCATATTATCAAATATATACATATATATATATATATAAAATAAATGGAACTATTTTTTTTATCATTATTTTTATTATAATTATTCTAATTGTAATTATAAATATTCTTTTTTTTTTGTGTGTAATTCTATAAATTGTAAAATAAAAAATTTAAAAAGATCATTTATTATTACATTTAATTAAATACTATACATGATTATACAAATTTCAAATTATATATAAATAATACTATTATATTTTTATAATTAATGTTATTAATTATTTTCCATGAGCTCAAAAAAAAACAAAAAAAAAAAACAAAAAATAAATAATACGGAAATATATAAAGAAATAATACAAAAAAAAAAAAAAAAAAATTAAAAAATAAAGCAATAAAAAAAAAAAAAATGAAATGCATCAAAAAGAAAGAAATTTGTGTTGGTTTCATTCATTTTATAGTGTATTAGTGGACGCGTGTTATACGAAATCTTCTCAAAAGAAAAACCAACAATTTCAATTATATTATCTTATTTATTGTAATGCTCTATGATAGATAACATTTTTATTTTTTAAGGGTTCCGGACCCAAAAGTTACCAAGTGGAACCCTAATACAGAGACTTCGCTGTCCGTTCGTCCTCGGTTCCTATTAGACAGCTGCATGGCTTCGCTCTCAACTGAAGTCCAATGAATGAATTCGAATTGAATTGAATTGAATTGAATTGAGTGAAAGAGAGACACGAAATGAAGGAAGATGAATGCGACTGTGTTTTGACTTCGAAAGCCGTCCACATTCTGTGAAATGAGTTACAAAGAATTAGCGTGCAAAACGATATGAGAACTGCAGCATAGCCGAACACTAATTCGAAGTCGCTATGCACACATTGCGTATTGCGTCTTCTTTCATTTCGTTTGATTTGAGGGAAGCGCGCAGCTGTAAAAGGAAATGAGCGGAGAAAAAGAAACAGAGGACGCAATGTTAAAATGCAAAAACAATAATGAATGTATTCGAATTAATTCGAAAACAACCTCTCATTCTCAACTCATTCAATTCATGCCTCTTTCTGTAAATGTTGTGCGACTTAGTCTGATGTGAGTGCACAAATTCACTCGAATTCTTTCGGCGTCGCTTTCTATTTCACTCAGTTTATACAGACCATTGTTGACCTCTACTTTGAATGAACAAATGAAGCATATATTGGATCATATAAAAAAAAGACATTTCAGGCTACAATATGTACTTTTTTTTATGTGACCCAATGTTTTATATTCTAAGGAATATTAGATGCTGAGGATTTTAGGTGGCAAAATAAATTAATGAATCGATAACTTAAATCAATTGGATGTTTTAAATTTTAACAAGAGTTTTTTATTATAAAATAAAGCTAAGATTTTAATCAGAAATGGCAAGTACATAACCTTGACATTTAGCTCAGATGAATTTAATTATTGATATTAATCAAATATTAATTAAATTCAAATGAGTTACAACCACATTGAGAACAAAATTACACACAATTACATAAATCAAATACCATTTGAACAATCTTAGACACAATCTTGGAGGAATACCATAATATAAACAATTCTTCACATACAACAATTTTTCAACTACAAACAATTCCTTATTCTACTTGGTGCCGCTGCAGAACATCTTAATTTTAACGCTTTGAAACTTTATTCTTCTTCTGAAGGTTTTTCGCTTTGTTGACTAGAACTGTCCATCTCCTCTTCATTTTTGAAATATTCGCGTCTATTAATTTCAGCCATCATATTGTATTCCGATTGTCTTGGAGATATGTGCCACATTGCGCCTGCAATTCGAGCCACGTCTGTGACTGTTGCACTCGGAAATTCGCGTTTTATTTCACTACGGTTATCTTTCAAATATAGCATGAAGCCTGGCAATGGTCTCTTTGGCTTTATGGGGACTTTAGCCTTAATCTTTTCAACTTCAGTCTTGTATATACTCCGTAGTCTAGCAGCTTCATTAATCCAATCGGATTTATCCTCCATTTGATGCCATCTCTCGCCGGCAAGTCGAGCTATTTCTGTCATTTTCAATTCCGGATGCTCCATTTTCAGGTCAAGGCGTACATGTTGAAACCAGAGCATGAAAGATGATAGTGGCCGCTTTGGCTTATCGTTCTGATACTTGTATTTCGGCATTATTCGCTAACTTTACCACTATCCAAAAACACCTAACTGACAATTTAGACCAAATAAATAAGTAAAAAAAAATTTTACACAAAAATGGATAAATATGATACATACTATTTGATAAATTTTGTTTTAACAAGTGAAAATATTCCTTGATGTTACTTCCAAAGAAAACTATATAAAGTGAATGTTTTCAAATTTATTGACGTAAAACTCTTTGCATTTAAAGATGTGATTATTTTTGTTTTGTTTCGCTTGATGCTAAGATAAGCTCTGCTCATTAACATAGCCAAAAGCCACTAATACCAACTCAATCGCTTGATTCTCTAGACAATTATCGATCGAGTAGCCTGCTGTGTGGATTCTCTCCATTTAGAGGTTAACACAGTACTGCTCACTTCACAATTTGTTTTCAGATCCCTTTTTCAGCATTCATCCCTTAGAGAAACTGATAAATATTGCGAAATGGACATTTGGAATGGTAACTTTAGATAAGTTATGGTCTGATACATAAACTATCGAGAACAAATATATCAACATACTTCCAAAACAATTCAAATCAGATTTTTTTATCTATCCATGGATGGTTTTGAATCTGTTAATAAATTGATTTGTGCTGGTGTCCCGCAGGGTTCTGTACCAAAAGTTGTCCTACCTGGTATAGGTTCTTTCTCTTGAATGAGAGATGTGTGATCGATTGGTATCGATACGAACTTCTGCATTTACCTACATATATCATTCGCTATTGTATCTCGATATCGTAATGAGCTTTATATATTTCAAACGACAAACAAGTTGCCATGATGAACCTTACAGTAAAATAAAAATAGATGTACTTCTTATTAAAAATAATATGAAAATATGAAAGAACTGGTGAGTTACAAGTGTTGATAAATAAGTCCTTGGAAATTCCGAGAGAAAGCGCTCGTAGCATCAACAACCTCTTGTTTTTTTTTTGTTTGTTGTTTTGTTATGAAGTGAAACATCTTTAGCGAAGGGGAGTAAATCCAAAAAATATGAAACTGAAATGTTACAGAAATCAAAATGTCATGATGCTTCAGAAACGTAGTTTAAATCTTTTTGTTTTTTTTTTTAAGTTTAGTTTATCAGTAAGCTGCTATTGAAGTTTTAATAATATTGACAACATGTCTGACCAAAGGGGTTCTGTCGGCCAACAAGATTATGGCGATTGGTTTTTAGGATGCAGGCGGTATCATTCAGAGCTGTTGGAGAGATTCTACATTGATTTGAAGCAAAAACGACCGCATTTGGTGAAGGAAAAAGTTATTTTCCAACATGTTAATACACGTGTGTAGTCATCATGGAGAAAATCAATAAAATAAGGTACGAATTGCTACTCCATCAAACATATTCTCCAAAATTAGCCCTCTGCAACTATTTCCTGTTTTCAATCCTGAAGAAATGTCTTGTCGTTAAGAGATTTCGGTAGAATGAAACTCAGTGAAACTAACGCCTATTTTGAGGAGTTTGAGAAAACCTGTTATTTGGAAGGGATAAAAAAATTGGAAATGAATAGAGCTAAAAGGAGATTAAATTGGAAAATAAAAAGGAAATTACCCAAATAAATATTGTTTTTTAGGGTCTTTGGATTCGAAGACTCATAAACCGCAATACCTAGAGTGTTGAAATTTTCACAGAATGTGTAGTTGCATCAGCAACAAATACTGAAACTAAAATATTTTCAAAAACTTAACTTGGGGTCTCCATACAAGAAACATTTTTATTTGTATGGCAGCTGTACGATCCAGTAATCCCACGAACTTGAAATTTGGATGGTTGGGTGCTTTACATCAGAAACTTATATTGTCGAAATTTCAGTTTGATCGGATTACTAGGGAGGGTACCCCCTATACAAACCTACCATTAAAATTCAGGTTCTTATTAGAAAAATTTTTTTGTGTTTTGTTCTATCGAACTGAAATTTAGAAACTATATGTTCTTGATATAGACGCTACTTATCTGTTAGAATCAGCAAAATCGGCAAACTAGGAGAGGTACCTCCCATACCCATATTAAAATTCGGATTTTATTATTTAGAAAAACTTTTTTGTTTTTTGATTTATCGAACTGAAGTTTAGACACCACAAATTTTTAATATAGGCGCTGTATATTTGTTCGAATTAGTCAAACTAGGGGGGTATCTCCCACAATCTAGTACGGAACCCTCCGTGTACGAGTCTGACTTTTTTGAGACTTTTCCGGTGGATTTTCCAAAAATGAAGTCTCTACCCAGTGCTGATTCCTAGAGATGATTCCAAAACGTGACGATTTGTGTTTTTTTACTGAAATTTTTGGTATAAACTTTTGGCCAACGACGGTAAAGCAAAAGTTCGGTTATTTATTGAACAGAAAGTGTCTGTCTGTCTATCTAATGCTCTTATGTTATTAACAGTTATTAGTTATAATATAAATTTATTTTATTTGTATCACAATTTTTTTTTTTAATTTTAATTTGTAAAAAATAAATTATAATATTATAATTAATTTTAAGAAATAAAATAAATTAAAATAAAATATACTTTTCTCAATATGCTAATAAAAATCTATCATATTCAGTGATAATTTACAATAAATAATTTATATGAAGATTTTAAGAAATGTATTTGTCTTCTTCCTCGTACATGATGTAAGTTCATTTCATTACCCACACAGACTGTGTGTCATAAAAACATTCTTAATAAAAACAAAAACAACACTAAAATTATGCAGCCAAAACAAAAAAAGAAAAAAAAAAAAAAATCTATTCAAATCAATTCTGCAAATAACAACAAAGAAAAGTACCAGCGACGCAGAAGAATTAGCAGGACCCTTTACTCATATTTTTTTAACGAAATACACGAAAAATGCCGAAAGAGCTCGAAAAACACTCGTTCTATTTCATTTTTCAATCATTTTTCTCTTTCTCTCTCAGCATGTTTGTGTCACGCATCTTAGTTTATTTTTTGTGCTGTGCTAATATTTATGCGTGGCTGGTAAATAGATTAATATAACGACAAAACCAAACCGTTGCAGTGCTGAATTCTGGATTCAAAATGCACGTAAGTCTTGAAATATTGGAAACCGAGAAGATCTCGTAATGCGCAATGTGTCAAATTACTCTTACGTCGAAAAATTTGTTTTAAAATATTAATGGAAATTAATTTTACTACCAGCCACGCAGAAGAATTAGCAGGACCCTTTACTCATATTAATTAACGAAATACACGAAAGAAGCCGTGCCTCGTAGTAGATGTAGCAACTGCTCGAAATCACCGAAAGTAGAGAGAAATGCTCACAATGCAAAATGGGTCAAAATAGCAACGTGTATTTTAGACTCAATTGCATGAACTATTGCATTTGACTATGCTAATCAGCTGTTTTGAATTTAAACAAAATATTGAAAATGCCAAAAAATGTGAAACAAATACAGAAATGGCATTAAATAATGTATTATTCGTACTTCTATTTGCTGTAAATCAATTGTTATTTCAATTAAATTGGTGAAACATGAAATACTTTTGTGCATGCAGTTTTACTTACCCAATTGTTTATGAAGTTTAACACATGCTCTTCACGCGGTGAATAGCATTATAAGTTTGTCATGAAGTTTGTAACAGGCAGGAAAAATTATAAAACAATTTGTTACATTTATAAGTAAATAAATATATATATTATATATCAAAAAAAAAAATATATTACAATAAAAAAACATTTTCCCATTCAAAAAGAAAAAGAACAAAAATTAATAATTATCTTCAATTACATTGTTTCCTGTTGATAGTTGGCGGGATGCTGAGTGCTTGTCTTGTCGGGTTTACTTGTTTATAAAAGTGGGAGTATTCGTTCCTGCTGTTGTGTTGTTTACCAGGTTCTTGATGTCATTTTTATTGGACGTGTTGTGGAGTAGAAGTGGAGCTCGTGTTGCCGATTTCGCCGCAGTGTCAGCTTGTTCGTTACCTATTATTCCTACATGGCCAGGTATTGAATGTTTTTGATATTTTTAACAGCAGAGAGTTGACATCGAGTCAGTGCAAATTATAAATTTGGATTTTTCATTTATTGATGCATATTCTACGGCAGTAAGTATGGCTGCTGCCTCTGCGGTGAAGATTGAGGTGTATATTGGTAATATGGCTGATTTAATAGTGTGGTTTTCTTCGGAGATAACGCTGAAAGCTGTTGTATGGTCTGGCGAATTTCTCACGGATGCAATTGAAAGCTGCTCTGTATTCAGCGATTGGCGTTGTCACTTTTTTATATTTGGCCATTTGGAGCATTATTGAGTCAGCTTTAAGATACCATGGAGGGAGTTTGTATCTATATTTGCGTTGAGGAGAGATGACTACATCCAGTTCAGTTGCTTTGTCTATGATTAACTGCAGGCTTGATGACAATCTAGTTTTCCTCTTACGTTTTTGATTATTTATGAATACTGTGTGCAGTTTGGATCCATGTGTGGGGGTGAGTATGTTGATCGCACGACCAATTGACCAGTCCACTCGGATATCCAAGTTAGGTAAGCCAGCTTCAGTAAGAATATTTGATATTGGGGTAGTGCGGAACGCTCCGAGTGAGATCTTAACAGCCGCATGGTATGTAGGGGATAGTATTTTGATATTTGTTTTGTTTGTATTTCCATATATACAGAAACCGTAGTCAATTTAAGATAAAATAACCGCTTTGACAATTTTGATTAAAGAGAGTGTGTTAGTTTTAAGTTTGATACTACTTATGCATTTGATTATGTTAATTCTATTATTAAGTGATTTTACAAGTGCATGTAGCTCATTACTGCAAAGCTAATGAACATAAAACAACATTACAAATCAGCCAGTTCTTATGCGAAAGAAATAGAAGACCTCACTAAAAAAATACAAAATGCATATATACATGACGGTATAGACTCAAATCATGCACAGTCATATACTCATAAAGCTGCAATCAAAGCTATAATTCAAAATACAAGCAATGATAAAGTAAAGTTAATAATGGAGGCAGACACGTTTACAAATATGAATGATTCTCTAACAAAATTTGTTAATTGTTGCACTGAAAATCAACAATCTAACATTATGTATTTCCAAGGTGGCCGCGGTAGAAATTATCGCAACAATAATAACAATAATAATTATAAGAATAATTATAACCAAAACTCCCGGAGGTATAGAAACGGAAATAACCAATGAACATGGCCACGGTCACGGTAGAAACTACAGAGGAGGATATAATATAGGACGCCAGCAAAATAACGAGAATTGACGAAAAGCCAATATAAATGTCACCTAAATGGAAAACAACAATGCCCCAGATACTCAAAAAAGGATATTAGAGACAGTAAAATCTACTCCACTAATTTAAATCTTGCTAACTATATCTCTTCTGAATCTACATTCAATGACAAATTCACAACATTCTTGATTGACACTGGTGCATGATGTGTCAGTAATTAAGAAAGGTCAAATAATAAATTTAAAAATAGATTCATACACAAACATAAGCTTTAACGGTGTTGGTGCAAGAACAACTAAAAATAAGAAACTTTCTTATCAAACATGAGTTCCACTACCATCAGATGGAATCCTTGGTATGCATTTCATTAAAAAATTGAATTGTCATCTGGATTAGCAAAAAGACCAAGATTGGTTTTTTACTACGGCCAAACACATTTAGTTTCCGAATGAAAAATTCCCACCGGGTAAATTCGATAATTATTCCTTCCAGATCGGAGGTAATCAGACAAATAACAAACAGACAAATAACAAACTGACAAAGAAGTATTCATACCTCACCAAGAACTCCATATCGGAATTTTTATTGCATATACTATTGCAAAAAGTGCATGAGCATATGTGCGAATAATTAATACCACCAATGAAAATATATTCATTCCTGATATGAATGTCATAACGAAAAATCTAAACGACTATGAAATAATAATGTCATTAACAAATGAAAATGAAGAAGCAAAGCTTGATAAACTGTCACGTAATTTTCCAAACTTTGTAAGAAGCAAACTTACAAACTTATGTAAAAAATATATTGATGTATTTATTCGATTTAGAGACAGAACAAACAACTGTCAACAATTTCAGTCTCCAAACAATAAAAATTTTAGAAAATCACATGCACATCAACATAAAATAAGGAAGCAAGTAGATAAATTAATCACGGACGATATAGTAGAACCTTCCGCTTCAGAATATAATAGCCCTATTTTACTAGTACCGAAAAAGTCACTAAAAAACTGAAAAGAAACACGATGGAGATTAGTAATAGATTATTGGGGAATTAATAAAAAATTAGTAGCAAATAAATTTCCATTGCCAAGAATCGATGATATTCTTGACCAACCAAGCAAAGTAAAATATTTTTCAGCCCTCGACTTAACGTCAGGTTTTCATTAGATAGAACTTGATGAAGTCGCCAGGGATATAATTTCATTTTTAACAGATAAAGGTTCATTCCACTTTAAACGTCTACCAAATGGATTGAAAATAGCATCAAATTCATTTCAACGAATGATGACACTAGCATTCGCAGGCTTAATGCCAAATCAAGCAATTTTGTATATGGATGATTTAGTTATAGGGGGTTGTTCTGAAAAACACTTGTTAGATAACTTACCTGATGTATTTGAGACATGCCGAAAATACAATCTAAAGCTTCATCCAGACAAATGTTCATTTTTCAAGATCGTTTACAAAAGATGAAAGCAATAAAGCAACCATAGAACAAGAGTTGGCTTCAATACACTGGACAATAAAATATTTTCAACCACATATATTTATGGCAAAAGGCAACAACTTTCTAGTAAGAAGCGATCATCGTCCATTATCATATTAATTTTCAGTGAGAAATCCATCGTCTAAGCTCACTAGAATGAGACTTGACTTAGAAGAATATGATTTTACTGTAGAGTCTCTGAGGGGAAAGCTATGCAGCTGATGCATTATCAGGCATAGAATTTAATGATACTTATAGAGAAATAAAAACAGAAAAGCAAAAAATTTATAAGGTAACAACCAGACTTCAGAGTAAACAAGGTTGTACGCAAAATGAAACAAGAAGCAATGAATTATTATTAAACAATATCAAATGAAAAGCTATATGTATATGAGATGTCTCAATGGATAAAAAATAGTGCAAGAATTTTTACACAAATGGATAAAGTAAAAATAAAACTAGGGAAGAAGTTACTTGACACTATTCAGATATCCGACATTGTTGTTCATAAAAAGGTGGTTTTAGATCAATTATTTTTAAAGCTTGAATGAATAGCTGGCAATAATGGAATTAAAAAATATCAAATATCACTAAATGATAATCTGTTGAAAAATATACCAATTACTAAATTGAAAGACATAGCTAATAAAAGAAAGAATGATAAAATAGAATTAATGAAAAAATATCACGCTGGAACTTAGAGAAAGTTTAAAAAAAAAATGCGTATACATTTCCATTGGGAAAATATGAGAGCGGACAATAAATATACTGTTACAATAGTTTGTGATTTAACAAAATACCTAATCACAATACCAGTACCAAGTAAAAATGCAAAAGTTATTGCGTAAGCAATTTTTGAAAATTTACGGACCCATGAAGAAAACAGTATCTGATATAGGGACTGAATATAAAAATAAAATTTTTCAGGTATTACTAAAATTACTAAAAATAGACTTCACAACGTCTATAGCATATCACCACCAATCAATAGGAACTATAGAACGAAATCACAGAACGTTTAATGAATATATATATTTTTTTTTTATTTTTTTTTCGTTCTTTATTATTTATTGCATCACTTTGCATACAACACAAAGCCTAACAATAATTGAGAAATCTTAAAAACGAACTAATGAAGTTTTAAAAGTTTCTATAGTGGTGAGCTAAAGAAACTTTCCAGTGTTGCGTGGTCCTCCCAGGTTTATGGGGCAGGAAAGTCATTCCGACGAAGGCGCGTGCGACAACTCATATAAGATAGTGATTGAGCTAGTGGATTAGGATGTTCCGAGAGCTTAACAAGATATTTTTGTTTCATTTGGTCCAATTCGGTTTTAATTAGTGGGACGTTAAGGTCTCTGTGGATATTCGCGTTCGAAATGTACCAGGGAGCACCTGTTGAGAAACGAAGTATTTTTGATTGGGCTCTTTGGATGACTTCAACGTTACTTCGGCTTGCGTTCCCCCAAAGCTGGGAACCGTATGTCCAGATAGGCTTTATTAAGCTGTTATATAACAGCACCTTTAGAACGAGGCTTAATTTCATGGAAATTTTTTTGGCTTCTATATGCTTCCGCCAGGTGAGTCGTCTGTCCAAATGTACTCCTAGGTAGGTGACTTCAGTACAGTGTGGTACGGTGGTGTTGTTAAAAGTAATCTTGTTTAAGGTGAATGTTACGTGCTTGCATTTATCCGGATTGACTTTTATACGCCAATTGTCTAGCCAGTTCGATACCAGTTATAAATGATCACTTAGCTCTTTCGTCGCTTTTTTGGGGCAGCGTGAGTGACTGATGATTGCAGTGTCATCCGCAAAGGTTGATGTCATAAGGCGGGGATTTGAAGGTATGTCAGCAGTGAAAATGACGTATAAGAGCGGACCGAGAACACTGCCTTGTGGGACGCCAGCATTAATGTGGTACTCGTTTGAGGTGAAATTTTTGCATCTCACCACGAATAACCTTTTAAAAGATATGACTCTAGTAGTTGGTGTGAGTTCTGTGGAAGCACACTTTTTATTTTGTGAATGAGACCAACATGCCATACACGGTCAAAAGCTTGAGCAACGTCAATGAATATAGCTGAACAGTATTCTCGGTGCTCAAAAGCCGTTCTGATACCCATAGTGACATGGTTTACTTGCTCGATTGTACTGTGTTTTGATCTAAACCCGAATTGATGTGTGGGGATAATGTTGTTTGGTATGAGCTTCTTAATAAAAATTTTTTCAAATAATTTTGATAGCACCGGCAGCAAACTTATAGGCCGATAAGAGGACACCATTGATTTGTCTTTACCAACTTTAGGGATCATAATTATTACAGACTTCTTCCAAAGTGCTGGGAAGTAGCCCACTTTGAGAATTGCGTTAAAGAGCATTGCAATGAATGATATTGCACAGTTTGGTAGCTCAATAATCATCTTGTAAGTGATGAGATCGTGTCCAGGCGCTTTCTTTGGGATTAAATTATGAATTGCTGCTCTTATCTCATTTGAATTAGTTTTAAGCACGCTGCAATTAGCCAATGGAGCACATGGCTGCTGGGGAAGCTGAAATCCGTTTCTTGGCAAGTTTGGTTGAAAGACGGATTTGAGATGGTTAGCAAAAGTGAAAGCCTTTTCCTCGTCAGATCTCGCCCAGTTTCCACTTTGATCCCGAATGGGGCTGTCAGCTGTTATTGGTGGATTCATGCGGTCTTGTGCTCTCCAAATCGAAAACTTGGTACTCGTTGATGAAAGGTTTTCAATGTAGTGCCTTTGGATTTTACGATCTTCAGTCTTAAGAGCATTTCTTAACCGTTTTTAGCAGTTTTGAGTCTTTGTAACGAAGCGGGCGATCGACTGATCTGCCATTCACGTCTTAGCCGGCGTTTTACTGAGACTAGCCGTTCAATTTCCGCACTAGTTAATACGACAGTATTCTTGGAGCCCGGTTGTACATTCGGTGTCGTGGCAACAGCAGCGCTCGCATTGGTTATGTTGAAATGTTCCAGAGACTTGTCAATGTCTGTTCCGGTATTAAGTTTTGGCCTCATACAAATGTGGGTGCTGACGTATTTTTTATACCTAACCCAATCAGTCTTCCATGAGGTAAGCTTAAGGGAAAGATCGCTCTTTGTGGGATGCTCCAGTAAGTGAAAAGTGACTGGAGAATGGTCTGAAGATAGCTCGGCATGAGTTTCCGTTGAAATCACACTACGAGAGATATTACGAGTAACTGCAAAGTCAATTGGGTCAGGAATTTTCCTTGGATCCGCTGGCCAATATGTAGGCCTTCCCGAAGAAGCAAAGTTGAGTTTGTTGATTGGGTTTATTAGTGTGTTGTAGAGCTGTTTTCCTTTAGGATTTGCAAGTCTAGAGCCCCAGTGAGGGTGTTTAGCATTAAAGTCACCTGCCGCAAGAAATTTGGACCCTAGGGTGTCGAAGAACTGCTTGAAGCACGATTCGGAAATCGAAAATCGGGGTGGACAGTAGACGGATGAAAGCGTCAAATTTTCTTTTGAAGTTTCGATGACAATCGACGTAGCCTGCATGTAGTTTTGCGAGTATGGTACCGACTTATAGTGTTTTAGTCGCCTTCTGATGAATATACCCGTTCCGCCATGTGCTTTGCCATCAGGGTGGTGCGTAGCGTAGAAGGAGTAGCCCGGGATCTCGAATTTGTATCTATTTGTAAGGTGCGTTTCAGAGAGCAATAAAACATCCGTTTCTGTCTCGGATAAGTATTTTATGAGCTCAAGTTTGTGTTTCGATACGCCGTTTGCGTTCCAGGAAGTTATTTTGAACAAAGGCATTTTAAGTACAGAGTTTTTGTAAGATTAGATTTTGCGTTTTTAATATCTCTTGAAGCATGTTTTGCATTAATAATGTAGTCTGGGACATACATTGTATAAAATTAGCAATCATACAATATTTTCAAGAGAGCTATTTGGTGTGGGTGGTGTTATTTCCCGAGTTATACAATGCTGTGAGAGTTCATTTTTCTGAGATTGTTGGAGTGTACGCTTGGTAGTATCTGTTACATTCTCTGGCACTACGGTGGATATTTGTTGCGAGCCAGGTCGCAGTGCGGATGCGTATGTAATGTTGGGAGTGGTAGTTAGGAAAATACGTGGATCTTGCTTCGTGGCTTTTGTCTCGGGTCGGTTATGGGCAGTTGCAGTTACTTTGCGCTGATTCATTCGGCTTTTCAGTTCTTTAAAAACTGGACAGCCTCTGTGATTACACCAGCAGTTACTACATTTTTTTGATGTTGTGTCTGTTTTGTTTACAGTGCATTTTTAAGACTCGTTAAGGGTACCACATGATACACAGACAGAAGGTAGGGTACAATACGATTTCGTGTGCCCAAATTCCTGACAGTTTGTACACTGCACAGGGTCTTTGCGCTTGTGAGGTTCCTCTACAGTGATTCTGCGGTGAAGCAAGTATTGTAAATTGTATATTGGGTGAATGTTGTTTCTTTTCTCTGGTTTATTCACATGAGAGAGCTCGACCTTGAACATTGGCTGGGTGATTTTGCTTCTGTTCAAAATGTTGATCACAACCCTAGTTGGGAACCCTTTTTCCTCAAGCGCACTTTTAATTTCCTTAGTGTCAACTCCAGCTTCTATTCCTATTATAACCACTATCAGCCCTTTACTACTCTTAAATTGGTACGTATAGTAGATTTGTTGGCATCACTGTGGAATTTCGAAACTATCTTTGTAATTATTCTCAGTGTAGATTCGCAGTTTAGTTTCATGTACTTTGCGGAACAATGTGAAAATTGTTGTTGCCGATAAGTTGCGCTACCTGTGATACAAGATTGTTTGAACTGCGCTCGCGAATGTAAATTGGGGGAGGCTTGGTTTGCTTGACTGCTGGGGCCTCTTCTACGTCGATGTGATCATTATCGCTGCTAAGAACTTCAAATCTGTTTCCTTTCAAAACGTTGGGCTCATTGGTTGGGGTAGAAGAGGTATTCGATCTCTTAGATTTGTTTCCAGAGTTAGGTTTATGCGGACTGAGTTTCGTTTAATCTGCACATAGCGATCAATTCCAGTCTGTACTGCTGAACCTTTTGATTTTGCGGTCTCCTTCGTGTGCGGGATAACTGTTTCCGTTATTTTACTGCCGACAGGGCTTTGCTTACTTATTGAAGAAATTTGAAATTTCTTTACCGTTTGTGCTGGATGTGTGTGCTGCTTGTTCTCTCTGAACTGTATCAAAGATGGGTGCCAAGGTTGTTGCAGTGACCAATGATGAAATTGAACAGGTAGTTGATGTTGTTGCTATTGATGCAACCGTTGTAGTAGCGGTTGTTGATGTTGTTGTGGGAGGTAGTGTACAGAGCATCACCGGTGAAGCACACTGCGAACTCCTTGAGGTTTCATTGTTTGTGTTATAGCTTGTGATGTTGTTTGCGTTGTTGTTTGTTTGTTGGGCGGAGCTTGATTCTAATGACTGCGAGCGGATGGTGAAGTACCATCTCCTATTTCTATTCTTATTCTCATAGTTTTCTTATATAATTTTTTATTCCTATACTTATGTTTTTCTATTATTGTAAATGAAGAGCTCTTCGCTGAGCTGTCTGTAACATATATTTTATTTCCATACTATAATCATCTATATTATATAAATTTTTTTTTTTTTTCTCTGTTAAAACTTTAATTATACTGTTATTAAACTTAAACAACTTAAATTAAACTAAATAAATACAAAACAATAACAAAACAACTTATTTATATTAACAAGTGGGAAGGAACAAAACATTTAATATGATCTAGTAGGGAGGTCGACAGGATGCGATCATATGCTAGTAACCCAGCTGGACATAAGAAGGGTACACAATGTACTTGACCGTATAAAAAAACAAATATTGACAAAAACAATAATTGCACAATCACTGACAATAAAAAAGAATGGACTGTACACATGGACAGCTTAAAGAAATAATTAAGAAAAAATTTAAATAATTAATTAAATAACAAAAATATATACATATGGAAATAAGTTTTTTTAAATAAAGAATATATCTACATTATGAATGAATTTTAATATAAATCGATTCAATTAAAAAGGGAGGTGTAATATGTATATGTCTTACATATTTATTATAGTGTACCTATGTCGTGGAATATGATTACAATTCATATCCGATGACCGTAGCTCTTTACACAATTTATTTCTAACTATTGTTTTGGTCGGTCACTTGATGCTTGGCATAAACAAGTTCAGTGACACTGCCCGAATTAAGGCTTATGCATGTTATACCATACAGCTGTCACTGCTCAGCATTTTCAATTTGTTTCTCGCATTATGATGTACGACACGTCTTTGGTGATGCGCGAGCGGAATATGGTAAAGGGATCATATGTGGTTCCTACTGGTCCCGATTCCCACCTTGTCGACCACGTTATGAGCACTTGCTTTAAGCATTTATGTGCTTATTGTTAATAATATGTCACTATATAGACAAGAACGATATTGCTAATAATACAAAACTTAATATTATTCGCAGAAAATTATTGAAAGGTCGTGTTGCTGTATATTCAGCTATAAATGAGATCGGATATTACAAGGTACAGCAAATTCTTGAAAAAGAATATGCTGAAAACCCTGATGTGAAACATGTCAAATACTCTCACTTTGCTGAGGATGTGGAAGATGAAGAATAATTTAGGAAACAAATAGCACTAATCCATAAGAATGAAAGCGGTCATTGTGGGATAGTCGCAACTTTCCAGAAATTAAAAAATGTAATTTGTAAACCTCGTATTAAGGATCATATAAATATAATCATTAATAATTGCAAAATATGTTCTGGTGGCAAATACCCATCAAAAATAAATTTAATCAAACAACCATAAATGAAACAGTTACGGTCAAAATAATAGTAGTGATTCTCTTTACTATGTTTGATCCCTCGTATTGTTATGTTTCTCTTTATTTTCAATTTTCCCTTTCTACCAATGTCTACTGTAAGAGCACAATAAAATATCCCGTTACTTTTGGATTTTCTCCTTAAGTTATTTGTCTTTGTCTTGTCTTTTTCACAATTGTGCCTGTTTTTTACGTTCAAAATAATAGTAGTGCTTGAACAAATATTGAGAAAAAATTCATTCCGTTGGTTCTTTAGACCAAAAAAGCTTACAAAAAATAAATATTTTTAGTTTATAATAATTTACAATAGTTACAGATAAAAATTTTTAGTAATTTCTTTTCCTACAATGGGTCGAGGCAAGCACTGTACACCTGAACGGCGTGCACTCATAAAAAAATTTCTGACGGAAAATATTACAAGGAAGTTCAAAACATGGTAAGTTGCTCTCCTACAATGGTGCGTAACGCTATAAAATTTATACCAGGTCATGAAACACGTGGACGACCTCTCATTATGTCCGAAAGATTAGTTACCCGTGCAGTGAGATTTTCAAGGCAGAACGCTTACGGTACTCTAAAACAAAAAATTTTTTTTTGTTTTGGTACATTAAAAACCACTTCATTCATTCTCAAACTCATTTTCCAACTAGCGCTACTATTATTTTGACCGTAGGTATAGGTATGTCAATAGCAAGCATTCATTTAGTCCAAAATCTAAAATTCAATCCATTGTACCTTCTAATAGGAGGAAAAGCGGATTAATAAACGCCGTTGGTACAGCTAAGAAATGGTTGTTCAGCACAATGGACGATAAACAGAAAATACTGAAAAATATACAAGACAATTATCAAAACAATCATGAAATCAATACAACTGTTAATAAACAAACAGATATTATTACTCATTTTAACAAATCTATCAATAATCTTAAAGAATCTATATTAGAAAATTGTGCAATCCCTAAAAGAGATAAATAAATGTAATCAAGTCGTAAAATTAAAATATTTACAGGATAAAATAGGAGCAGTCCTACTGATCGGACGTTTACCTCGCAGCTAATAAATTTTATTTTATTTGGTTCTTATCAAAGCCTAACAGCCCCAATAACGATAGTGAGAAATGCTTACTTCTCGTTTGTCGCTAATGATACCAGGAACAAAAACAAAGGTTCCTTATTAACCGCTCAGCCGGCCGTAGAAAGAGCACGATCATGCTCTCCTGTTCTGTCTTCTAGTACAGTAAGCACTAGCCACTCACTCTCATGGAGTGCCCAGTGCCCTTCCCCTCAACCACCTTTTTAATCAAACCAAGAAGCAACTGTGTTTAACGCTACAACAAACACAACACAAAGCACAGCTTTTACTTCAACATCTAATGCAGTTTCAGGAACAACAACAGTGTTCTCAGCTACTGCTTCGATTGCGTCATCACATACAGTTACTGTAACAACAACAAACACCGAAATATTTAATAGCGATATTAACAACCCAACCAGAACAAGCATGCAATAAAAAAAATTTTGCTATGTAAGCAAAAGCAATCAATAAGACAACTGTATCACTAGCAGGTATTCAAAATCAGCGCATACAAAACGGGACCCTCGAAAATATAAATCCACAATAAGCGTAAACTAAGCCCGCGAAAAAATAATAATGCTAAGAAAACGATTTTGGAAATTAATAGGTTCCAAATACTTGCTGAAAAAGATGAACCTGCTAAAAACGATGACAAAAATTCTTCAAAACCTAAAACCGTGAAACCTCCCCCAATATATGTTCGTGAAGAAAGCGCGAATAGGCTTGTAGAGGCTATCCAAAGAATAGTTGGCAATAATAACTTTCATATTGTCCTATTATCAAGGGTAATATAAAAGAAACTAATGTCCAAATTTATACGGAAGCAAACTGCAGTGCTTTAACTAAGTATTTTAGAGAGACTAAAAAAAACTATTGTACTATACCTATCAACTTAAAAGTAGTAAATGGCTGGTTGTTGTAATTAAGGGCATTCGGTTGATTGTAGCGATATTAAAACTGCACTGAAAGAAAAAGGGTTTGATGTCAAAGTAGTGATTGATATTTTTAATAAAAATAAAATCCCACAGCCATTGTACAAAGTTGACCCCAAAGTTGCAGCACTTAAAGAAAAATGAAGTGTATTCCATTTACAACATTAAATATTTACTTCATCGTAGGGTAACTGTGGAGGAGCCTCACAAACGAGTAAATCCTGTGCAATGCACAAATTGTCAGGAATTTGGCCACACGAAATCTTACTGCACCCTTCGTCCAGTATGCGTAGCTTGTGGAGACTTGCATGAAACCGCAACTTGTAAACTAAGTCGCGATAATCATGATCTTAAAAAATGCAGTAACTGTGGGGGCAATCATACAGCCAATTATGGAGGTTGTTCTGTATATAAGGAGTTGAAGAACCGTTTGCAGTCACAAAAAAATTCCACCCGTTTTAGCCGTGAGGGTAACCGTACAAAATCAATGACGAGTATGTGTTCTCCACCAAATATTCCTTTAACTTCAAACGTGTCGTATGAAGGTGCCCTGCGCTTAGGCGTTCAACAATAAACTGCGAAAAAGATTGAAAGAAAGCCTAAGTCTCCAATGTCTCAACATAATAAGCCAATCTCACAAACTACCCCAACTCTAAATGCGTGTAATGAGCCAGTGATGCAACCACAAAGTTCTAGTGAATCTATGTTTGTGAATTTATTACATACCTTGAAACAATCAATCTTAATGATGCAAAACTCTTTTCACGAGATGATGAAAATCCAAATGAAAATTTTGGATAAGTTAAATTCCCCATAATGGCTCATTTAAAAATAACTCACTGGAACGCAAATGGCGTCTCACAGCACAAACTAGAGCTGATGAAGTATCTAGAGTAGAGGACAACAATGTAGATGTGATGTTAGTCTGTGAGACTCATTTGATTAGCAAAAACAACTTCTTTATACCAGATTACTTACTTTATACAACAAATCATCCGGATGGAAAGGCTCATGGTGGTACATGCATTATTAGAAGAAAGCGTATTAAACACCAGACCCTAGAGTAGTACTCATCTAGTTATTTACAAGCAACTTCGGCCAGGTTGCAAATGCGTTATGGTAATCTGACGTTACCTACTGTATATTGTCCTCCACGATTTTACAATACTAAACACACTTATTGGAGGTCTCGTTTAGTAAATCCAAAAGGTCGGCAACTTTACAGCACTCTTGTAAATTGTAAAAACAAGCTAGACTTCGTTTCTCCGGGTAGGCTTACATACTGGCCGGCGGATCTAAGAAAAACTCCCGATATCATCGACTTTGGTATCACAAAAAATATATCAAGAAACCTCATATCAGCTCGTTATGAACTTTCTTCCGATTACTCCCCCATTGATATCGTTTTACTCGATTTTCCAATATTTGAGGATCGCCCTTATAGACATATATCTAATAAAACTAATTGGTTGCAATATAAAAAACATAGAAATTGCACCTGCGATCAACTCTGAAAATGATATTGACAAATCTGTTAATGAGTTAAGTGCCGTATTGGTAGCTGCAGCTGAGGTATCAACGCCTGCGATTATTGCTCACAAGATCAGCAGAAAATATTTCTCAAATAGGGAAATTGAAGAACTGGTTGCTTCTAAACGACGATTGAGAAGAGAATGGCAACAGCACAGATCTTCTACTGCTAAACAAAGGCTAAAAGATGAAACAAAAAAACTAGTCAAAGTACTTTTAAGCGACCAGCTCGAGGCACAAAGGCGCTATATCTATAACCTATCACCCACAAACACTACATTTTCACTTTGGAAAGCACAAAAAACGCTAAAAGCTCCTGTGGTACTGGATATTAGAGACAGAAACGGATGTTGGGCTCGGTCTGATGAAGAGAAGGCTAATGTATTTGTCAACCATCTGAAGCACGTATTACAACCTAATCTACCTACTAACAAATTTGTGCTTCCTTACCAGACATTCACAAATATGTAAACCCAAAAAATCTGCTGGTTATGATAGAATCGTGCCAAAAATATTAACTGAACTTCCAAACGCAGCAATAGTTTTTCTCTCGTGTCTTTTTAATGCTATCCTTCGAATTGGATTCTTTCCAAAGTAATGAAAGAAATCGGTTATTATAATGGTTCCAAAGCTCGGGTTCTTAAAGCCAAACTCAGTCACCAGTTACAAGCAAATAGTTCAATCCCAGATCATCAATTTGGTTTTCGAGCAAAACATGGAACGATTGAGCAAGTCAACAGAGTTACTTCGGAAATAAGAACTGCCTTTGAACAGCGAGAATATTGCTCAGCAGTATTCCTTGATGTAGCACAAGCGTTTGATCGAGTATGGCATGAGGATGAGGGTTTGATTTACAAAATGAATTGTTTACTACCCCAAAATATGCATAGAGTCCTGCAATCCTACATATCAAATCGAGTGTTTGTAGTAAGACAGAAAAATTTCATTACAAAGAAATTTATGATAAAAGCAGGAGTTCCCCAAGGCTATGTCTTGGGACCAACTCGATGGCTCACCTGGTGGAAACATATAGAAGAAAAAGATACATATGAAACTAAGGGCTCAAAGTCTTCACTGGCTAATCAATTCTAAATCTGGACTGAGACTTGAGTACAAGGTGATGCTGTATAGCTCTGTTATTAAACCAATTTGGACTTACGGTTCTGAATTGTGGGGTACCGCGAGCGCGAGTAACATTGAAGTTATACAAAGAGCACAATCCAAGATACTTAGAACAATCATGGTATATCAGGAATGAAGATATTCTCAAAGACCTGGAAATACCACCTGTCAAAGAAGAATGTTCAAAACGTAAAGTTATTTAAATGGATAAACTAGTTCGACATGTTAACCCTCTGGCCAGAGTCCTTGTCCATACAAGGAACACATCTCGACTGATCCGTAACGATCATGCTGCCCTTTTGATTAATTAGAGGCTCGTAGTGCTAAGTGAACTCCTTCCTCTTCAGTGTAGGAGGGACACATATGTATTAGTTTTTAAGAGTTGTAACCTTATTGTTACTCCTATTTATTTATATAGGAGATTCAATGTTCAAGAAAATACATCTAATCGGCATAACGTTTTCCATCAGTAAGTACAACAATTTGGTTTATTTGTGTGGGTATTACAGTGAACAATGCCAGTAAGACGCAGGGGGCTAATTTAGGACGTCGAACGAATAATGCGACAAGCATGAGGAACAGTAGAACACAAAGAACTGATGAACAAATTCAACAAGATAACGAAAATACGCGTGTGAGCATGTTGCATCTGAATTACAAGATCAAAACCAACAATGACAATTGCAACGAAGACAAGTGCGCCGGTTCGTAACTGACACAAACAGAGCAAATGACCGACAACGCCAACAAATACATCGAGTATATACATCTCTTTCGTTTCTTCGTCTTGCATTTGAGTACGAGCCAGATATCGAATATTCCGCTTACCCAAAAGTGTTCCTTGGAGCTCTGGACAAAGAATGTCCTCACTGTTATGCGCTCAAATTCAAATATGAGCCACCTGGTATGTGTTGCGCATCCGGAAAAGTGCAACTACCTAAAATTGAGACACCACCAGAACCATTGAACAGTTTGCTCATGGGCACGGATTCAGACTCAAACCTCTTCTTGAAGTCCATACGCACATTCAATTCATGCTTCCAAATGACATCGTTTGGAGCTACTGAAATTGTTCACAATACTGCGGCAAATGGCCAACATTTATGTAAAATCAAAGGCCAACTGGGCTCATTGCTGCCAATGCCAAACGAACCACATTAATTTTTACAAATATATTTCATGGGCACTCGCCAATCGCGTGGATGCATGTTGCGGCTACAATAACCTCAATTCGCCTAACGCCAGGCACATCGTCGGCGAGCTGGACGCCCTACTGAGTGAGTACAATGAATAATTGAAGTTCTTCAAATCACTCATGCACGAATTGCTAAGTGACAATCACACTATTGTCATCAATCCTAATATAACACCAGCTGGAGAGCACGTGCGTATATTCAATGCGCCTGTTGTTGACGACGTTGCTGGAATCATGTTTGGGACACACGAAAAATTGTGATTTGAAAAAATAAAAACAATAACCAGGAGTTCATCGCTGAAACACACCGTTCATACGACGGTCTCCAATACCCTCTAATTTTCTGGAAGGGACAAAATGGATATTCCATAAACATTATACAACGAGATCCCGTTACATGTACTTCAGTTTTTTTTTTTTTGTTTATTTTTAGCAGCAGTCTTCGTCTACAGCGCTCCATTCCTCTTTCTGTAATAGATCTCATCCCCTTGATCTACATTAAAGAAGAAATGTTTCTCACTTATCTTTTTTGAGCGAGGTCGGGGTAACTAGTTAAACTTATAAAAATGGGGATACTTTTTAAAAATGTCTCACTGATTTTCGCAATATTTATTTATTTTAATTATTATATTAGGTAAATTATACAATAAGGTACCTAATGATATTATATTGTAGTACTATTTAGCTACTTAGAATTTTCGCAATAAAAATTCCTCTCCACTATATCATAACAAACCTCACCCAAATAATCCCCATGCCTATGTGATTTTTTGTCTCCTTCTACCTGTTACAAACTTCATGACAAACTTACTTCATTTCCGTGAAGAGTATAAAGAGCGCTGATCGAACAAATGAAATTTCGAAAGAATGAAATTTGAAAGTGTTATAAATAAACGAAACTAATAAACAAAGCCGCACAAGTATTGAAAATATAAGCGTTGATTTCGTTTCCAAGGTTTATGTTTGCTCAGCATATAAAATATTTGAAAGAACGACAACTGTGAGTGTCAAGAAATATTCTGATTAAGTTAGGTCTAAAGAATAAGTCTAAAGATATGGTGGAGGTTTTGTATTTTTGAAAGAATAAAAAACTTTATTGAACCTTAAGATTTAAATCCTATCTAAAAAGAACGTTAGTCGCGTTTCTACTTTCAGTAATCTTGCAGAGATTTTTAACCATAAATTGAGTTTCAACCATCATATTGCTTCAACTATTAAAAAGGCTAAGAGTATTTTCGGCTTTATTATTGTAAAAGATGGTCTAAAGAATTTAATGATCCCTTCACTACTAATATTCTTTTCATCTCTCTAGTCCGCCCATTGAATACTATTCGTGTGTCTGGAGCCCCCAATATAAAAATATCAAGACCGCTTTGAGTCGATACAGAAGCAATTCCTTCTCTTTGCACTTCGTGGTTTAAATTGGGATCCCAGTGTATTTTTCCCTTCATACTTTACCAGGCTTCTTCTTATAGATCTCCCATCATTGAAACATCGCCGAATAACTGTTGTTATAAGCTTTATTCGACTTAGATTGTGTGTCCCTAGCCGTACATCTAGACATTTCGTTCCCTATTTGTACAACTATAATAACTATGCCTAACATGATCCTTTCCGAGTTTTATGCACTCTTTATAATAAGTTCTATCATGTCCTCTCGCCTGAGATCTCGCCCTCTGCGCTTAACATCATCGTCCTTCGTTACCGTCGGCAATAGGAACAAATTGCTACTAGATGAAGTTGAGATCGCGCATTGGCTCACACATCCCTTCTGTCCAGCTCGATTATACATACATCTCTGACAACAAATGGCTTTGAGTAGGGGCACAGCTTGTGAATAAAATTCCTCTAACGGGTCAGAGACCGGTTGATTTCTTATATATTATCTTAATATTTTAATTTTTGCTTGTTTTTTATTAATTAAATAAATTAGTTGTAAGCCTAATTTTAATCACATATTATTATTGTTAATTTTTTTTTTCTTTGTTTCAATCTTCTCGATTATGTTAATAATCATTTACTTTAAAGTTGACAGTATTTTGTCATAATTAGTTAAATAAATAAATAAAATGACTGGCTCGTTGGCCCACAGGTTAGTGCGCTGGCTGACATACCAAGAGTCGCGGGTTCGATTCCCGCTCAAGGCAAGTCTGGTCCTGCACTCTTCTAATTTCCTCCTTTCCTTCTTAACTTTCCCCTGAGCTGAAAGCCTCTAACGCTATTGCTCATAATAAATACTAAGTTATAATTTATAATAATTTATAATTATAATCTTAGTTCTAATAAATAAATAAATAAAATATGTATCTAATCAACATACTTAGATACGACGCCAAAGCCACAACGCCAAAACTTGAGCAATTCTCTACTTTGTCAGAATGCAGTGGTAAATAGGAAAAGAAGTGATTTGCGAACCCAAAACTACTGTTTTGTGAACCATAAGAACAGTTTGATATTTTAGTGAATAACAAAAAGGTTTTTGATGACTGGTTTGTTTTGATGTTTTTAGTTTTTGTTCAGCTGTTTCAGGCTTAACATCCGTTTATTTTAATTTCTTTGTTTACTTATTGTGTGTTAAGCATTAGTCATTGCATTTAATGAATAAATATGAACTAAATATTAATTAATTAATTGTAATTTTGTGTAATTCAACTATTAAACATTTACTTTCCATTATTATTATTCTATATATAAATGCAATACATAACCATTCACAGCTGTTTTCTTCTTTTTGTTTGTTTATTAATGCCGCTAATGCTGAAGTCATTTATAAAGTTTAGCGTCGTTTATGTGGTTTCATGCTATAAACAGTGTCAATGCCTACAAAGCTGATAACCCTGAAGTCGTTTAAGTAGTTGGACCACAAATGTTTCAAAAATGGCATTAACAGCCATTAGCTCTATTAAGGCTTGAAAATGTTTTAAGAATACATCGGCGTTGAACGCTGCGTAGACTTTGGTAATTTTGTACTTCAACATCTGGTGGTTGTTTTTGTACAATAATACCAGCGTCACCGTAGCGTTTAACGCAAACGCTAATCGAACGGACAATGTAATGCCATCTCGATAGCAAGTGCTGCCACCTGTTTGAGCAATGTGCCAGCACTTTTTGTAGCGCGCTATTTTAAAGCAGCAGGTGACGATTTCTGTATATTTCATTTTGTAAAATTTTTAGTAAAATTTTAATAATATATGTATCAGGAATAAAAAGGGAGTTCGAAGAAGTATTTGCATACATTGCAAAGTATGTATTTTTCGCTCAAACGTATCGCGAATGTTCCATGTGTATTCATAACCAAAACAAAAGACATGGCTACGTCGGCAGTGTGAACGACAACCACGAATGCACACGTGAAAGCTCACTGTAAATCGGCTATTAAAGTCTTATTAGCCCAAATCAATCAGTCTAATTTTGACAGTTGAGGAAAGTTGGTCCAAACAGACATTTTCGCCATTTTCGTTGATTTTTAACCTGAAATGAATAAACGCTGCTAAAAGTGACGACGCCTGCGTGCATTTTTTTTTCTTTTTCATTAACAATGCTTAATCGCAGACTATAGACATTTTATTTTTTAGTGCAATCAAGTCATTTGTATTCCTGTTATCAAAGTAAAACTAAAAGATACTGGAGAAAATAAAGCTTTTCATTTGGAAAAAATAATACCGAAATACGTACAAAAATACATATGTAAGTATTTAAATCGGAGAATAACAGTCTGGAGAAAAGTTAGCAGGTAAAATAAAATTCGAAATTTTGTAAATGTTTTCAAAAACAGTGACAGTGACACAAACGAGCACAGATCCACAAATGAAAGAAATTTAATATAATGTACCTAATACAATAAATACAACATTTATGTAGTGCCAAGTTAAAAAGTGTACAAATTACATTGAAGTCAACTTATAGGTTGTGTTAATTGGATGAAGAAATAAGTCAGAAGAAAGAAACATAGACATATTAACATACATATAACATGCATAATAAAGTATTGTACATTTGTATTTTCGTGTGTATATGTCATAAATACATATGCACATACTAGCAAACTAAGAACAAGTTTTGAATAATTACTATGATGGTTGCGTGGCTTCGTAGTATCTGATGTTTTGCAACACGAATGTAATGTTATTAGATATACCTATACAAACATACATATGTATGTGTGTAGTTAATATTTTTAAAAAATAAGGCATTTAGAGAAATATCGGAACTGGTGCCGCTCCCTGTTTCGTGTATGGAAAAAATACATTTTTAAATGTTGATGCCTTCACCCTCCCATACAAACCATCCATTAATATTCAGGTTCTTATTAGAATTTTTTTTTTGGTTTTGTACTATCATTCTGAAACACTTTTCACTTTTACAAAAACAAAAAAAGGAAGAAAACTGAAGGTTTTCGATAAAACCAAATAAAAAACAAGAACTTAACTTTGACTAGCCGAAGTTGATATACTCTTCACGCACCCCCTAGAAAACGTTTTTGCCTACGCTTTGTAATTGAGCATTCAGAAATATTTATTATAATTAATCAATTATTATTGATTTGGCTTTAGGATATAGTCTGTACACATAGATCATTTTAACATTGCGACCGAAATACTTGCGTGGGAGTTTTACGATCCAATAATCCTAGGGTCTTGAAATCTACGCATTTTATGGGCATTGATTAGGAATTTATGGTATCTAAATTTTAGTTCAATAGGACAAAAAAAAAAAAGGTTTTAATAAAAACAACATTAATTTCTTTAAATGGGTGGTTTGTATGGGAGTTATTGGACACTAATATTGTCCAATGGGTGGTTTGTTTCAATTTATTAGGACAGAAACCCAAAAAAGTTTGCTAAATAAAAACATGAACTTTAATGTGTTTGTATGGCCTGTAATGATTCGCCTCAAAAATGGTTCCATTTCATTACGTGCTTACCCGTTTTCTAATAATTCGGTCAACAGAATGACCAGTAAGATGCATCTTTTATATCGAAATTTCCTGAATGGAATCTAGTAAACCACTCTTGGGTCCGGTGTTCGCTCACACCATTCTCTCTATAAACTGGAAAAATTTGTCGGCATGCTATTGTAGCGTTTTCCCTTTTTAAGGTTCCGTACCCAAAGGGCACCAAACGGAACCCTATTGCAGAGACTTCTCTTGTCCGTCCGTCCGTTCTCGGGTCATATCTCATGAACCGAGAGAGTTGAAATTTTGACAGAATGTGGAGTTCTGTAGTAGCATAAGCAACAAATAGTAAAATATTTTCAAAAATTTAAAGAATTGACTCAGAAATTGCCACAAGATTTCATTTTCGGTACTCTACAGAAATATCAAATGCTTGCAGATATGCTCAGCTTTAGTCCGACTCGCTTTCAATGAATTGCAATCTGTCTGTACACGTATACTTGCAATAATATTCAACAACCCTAGGTTTGTTATCTATTTTATGCATTAGCATAGCACATGATAAAATGCATGACCGTGTTGGGGGCGCTTAAGAGTTTCGCAGACTGTTAATTTTTTGTTTTGTTTTTATTCCAGCAAAGGTTTATATGTTTTGTGTAAACATATTTGTGAAACGTACAATGATTAAATAATAAAAATAGTAAAATATTCTATTGGCTTTACACAACCGATGAGCGTACAGTAATAGAACAGAAGAGAGCGATTTGCTTCAATTACTCCGGGTTATGGTAATGATCCGGCATATGCACAGCTTTATTTTTACGATGTTGAAACTGCGGTACGTCATAGACTGAATACTAGAGTAATTAATGGATGTAATGTGTCTATTATGTTTGAATTAGCTAATGAGTTAGATCGTGTAAATGTGTTTGTACGTTCTTTTAGGTCAATGGCTGAATATTGTCACCGTCCTGAAAATACAACTGCTGTTTTTATGATGATTAAGATGAATAAAGATGGTGATTTTCGTCGATATAACGATTCTATTCAGAATGATGTTGGAGCTATTTTTATAAGCGATGACGGTGAACCGCCTTTTGAGAGAGGTATTGTTGTTTTTCCGAAATTTTCACGAGAACTTCATGTTTCTGTTTTGGACTCTTCATTAGATCCTTTGTTGTTTCCTATTGGTTGGCATGTAAATATGTCACATAACATTGCTTCTACTACTAATTCTCATGCTCCTCAAAACAAAGTTACTATGTTACAGTATACATGCTATCGTCTTGCTATTCGTGATGATTTTAGTCTTCTGTATTCTTCCCAAAAATTATTTCTTTAATAGATCGTTGCTACATTCGAATTGAAAGTACCAGATTACATTCATTAAACAAAATCAGGCTGCTCTACGTGCTGACCTCTATAATAACTTAAGTGATTTTATAAATCAAAATCCAATTGGTAATAAATCTAGCGTTAGTCAAAAAAAAAAAAAAAAAAAAAAAAAAAAAAATTCATAGGTTCTCTACGAAATGTGTTTCAGAATTACTTAGATGCTATGTGTATTGTACAGCGAAAGGGAAAACCTTCTTTATTCATAACTATGACATGTAATAAGACTCACTTTCGACTTGATATTGTTCGCGTTTTAAAAATTAAATTGAATTAATGAATCAACTTGGTAGTTAAAAACCAGATATTCGGTAAAGTGGATGCTATTATTTACACAATTGAATTTCAAAAACTTAGTCTTCCACATGCACATATTTTGCTGACTTTGGAAAATGATGATAGAGTTGATAGTATTGAAATTATTGATAAAATTGTTTCTGCTGAAATTCGTGACCCTCATAATCATCCAAAATTACATAACTTAGTAAAAAGTCATATGATTCATGGACCCTGTGGTGTTCTTAATCCTAATTCAGTATGCATGCGATTAGGAAAATGTTCAAAAATTTTCCTCAAGATTTCTCAGAACATTACGTTCACATTATCATGGTTATCCAGTAAATAGACGTGATTATGGTGTTTCTGTTCGTAAGCATAGTGTTTTGTGGACCCATACATTCCGTAATTTTTCGCTAAGTTCAATTGTCATTTACAAATGTGTTTATAAAGGGTATGATTGTGCGACTTTAGAATTTGGTGTTGAGAATGTTGAGTCGAATGAAATCGTGATACATGAGATTCGAAATTTTTTAAATTGTAGATTTGTTGGCTCCACTGAGGCTACTTGGAGGATATTTGAATTAATACCAATACTCATACAATTGTTGGCTTGATTTGCCCGAATCGGACCACTAGGGGGTACCTCCCATACATATATAAGCTCCTACGTACAACTGGTCGGAACTACTGTATTACACATTCATAGTCGTTTTGATCTAGAGTTGCCACGACATTATGAAGAAATTTTGTGTCTATAGCTCTCTTGCATAACGTTATTTGTTTGTTAGTGCAATGGTTCGCAACCTTTTTTGGAGCAGGGACACTTTGATTTTACTATTACACTCTCCCGCACTTAACAAAAAACAAACGAAAGCGACCCTCCTACTTCCCTTATCCACAAACCGAAATTGAAACACAAAGCAGAGAGGAAAAATACAACAATAACAACAACCAAAGCATTAAAAACGAAAAAACGTACAAAACTTTTTATGCTTGGTCTGGCAGTAGTTTTCAAAACACTCAACACTTAAAAACATTTTATTAAAAGTGAAAAACTGAAAAAAATATGTATGCAACACTTTTCATTAGCATTCATTTGTCATTTAAAAAAATTATCAAAATCGGCTTAGTATAGTGTGCGCTAGTTAAAAAAATGTTAAAAGTACCCGTATCTCGACAACAGCGCCACCTACTGGGTCCAACTGAAGCACAAACCATCGTGGTGACAACAAAAAAAAAAAAAAAGATCAAAATTGGTTCAGCCGTTTTCAATTGATGAGCGTTCGTACAGATTTCGACATTCATTTTTATATATAAAGATGTACGATACCTTTATAATAAGTTAAAAAATATCTATTTTCAGCAAAAACGACAGCCATGGTTAATCATCATTCGAATGATAGTGGTGACTACTCTGGTGAGGGTAGTGCAGCTGATGAACGCGAACGTCCTGACCTACAAGATTTACAAGATAAGCCAACTTATCTGCTGGAGCACTTGGCTACATTTACAGTAAACAAAGATTCCGGTATTGTCTATCCCACTGATGGAATGCGCCGTCTGTTGCAATTAGAGAAAACCACAGGCATATGGTCTCAGAAAATGCAATTGTGCCTCGATTTTCAGTGGGTACTGATTATGGATTTTGAAACAGGAGTGCGTTATTCATATTAAATCAAGTTAGTTATATAATTTTAATGTTTGTTGTTTCTATGTACTCGTAGAACGTTATAGAGCGGTTTCCTGCATCACTTATCCAAGAACCAACTGCATTTACGTCTAATGATGCCATGGAACTTTACAACAACATTCTTGTATTCATAGTCGCTGGGGGTTCACGATCGGAAATGCATATATTTCAGGTATAATGTCCAATTATTGCTACGAAAATAGGATTAATTTCTGATACTTTTGTGTTGCAACTGTCCTTAGTCACAAAGTGTTTCGGCTGTTCATCTCGTTGAGGATCTTAAAAACTTAAGAAGTGGCAAATTGATTATGCAACAACGTGGAACAACGACTACACATCAAGCGATAACAGCTGCAGAGTCCACCTTGAATAAATCTTCTTATCAACAGCAACAAAATCAATATACTCATAAACGTAGCATTGATCAATACGGGCTTCGTAGTATCGGTACGGAAGAAGGAGGTAATTCTCTAAATATTGGTGAAACAGACTCCGAACTTGGAGGTAATAATGACGAAACTAGTTCGACTTCAAGTGAAAAATACGAACGAGATGTTGCAGTACTTAACCATTGCTTTGATGACATAGAAAAGTTATTGCACGACTTCAGCACGCAGCTGCTGCATCTCGTGAGCTGGAGAGAAGACGTCGTAATCGCAAATCGAAGAAACGTGATCCTGGCGAAGGTCTACTTACTTTACGGACTCGACCCCCTCATGAGAAAGAATTTATTGATATATTTTCCAAGTTTAAGCTCTCATTTAATTTGTTAGCAAAGTTGAAGGCACACATACACGATCCGAATGCTCCAGAACTTGTACATTTTTTATTCACGCCTCTGGCGCTCATTGTAGAAGCCTCTAGCGATACCTATTATGAATCGCAGTTGCCCTCCCACGTTGTTAATCCATTGCTGACTCGTGAAGCTATTAATCTTCTTCAGAACTGCGTCACAAGCAAAGAAACCGAATTGTGGCGTTCACTTGGAGATGCTTGGGTAATAGCACGTGATCAATGGAAGGAAGATGTTGGTTCTTATCACCCAGTTTTTTTGGATGGATGGTCACCGGACTACTTAGTCATAGATGAACTTGATACTCCCACAACACCTACAAATATCAGTAAGCGTAGATTAGATGTGACTCATGGAGTTTCTTTAAGTGATAAGTTCACTGTACATGGCAACGAACGCGCTAGTGCAACGAGTGTCGCAGATTTTATTGCGCGTAGTGATTTGCCATTCGATTCAATAGAACGAACTAATGTGCCGCATACTTTAAACGTCATTACGACTGGTATGCAAAATTTACAAACGCGGGATTTCCGCAATCCAATCACATCATACGGGGCTTCTAATATTCCTATTTTAGATGGTGGTTCATCTGACCTGGTAAGTAGAGGCAGAGGCAGTAGTGGCGAAGCAAACATCAGCGATGACCAATTGGTTGAATCGTGGCTTGAAGAACTACAAACTACGGGTGCAAAAATTGTATTGGTGACCTATCCACGTACTGCAAATAATGACAAAGAGTTGAGTGTAGTACGAGGCGAGTTTTTAGAGGTAAATGAATAAAATTTGTCATGGAACTGACTTTAAATTTATACAATATATTTCTTATAAATATAGATTCTTGACGATACGCGAAAATGGTGGAAGGCGCGTAATGTACGTGGACAAATCGCTCATGTACCCCACACGATCGTTACAACCTACAATTTTAATGGTGGAGAACTTGAAGCAGGCGGTCAATTTTATGGCCAACATCAGTCTAGCAAGCCGAGGAATTCTGCTGTTGGAAAAGTGGTAAGGAATGGTGAATAATTTTAATGTTTCCATATTAAATACATTAACTTTATTTATATGGATTAGGAAAATATCGAACAACTATCACCAGATGTAACAGATATGGTGCGCAGCAAGCATTTGGGCAAAAAAGGAGAATTCCGTTATTTTTAAGTGCTTTAACATATTGTATTTAATATTTATTTTTGCAATATTAATCGAATCTATACGCAAAAACAGGACATTACCTTCGGATCTACCGAAGCCTTCACCCCAGATAAGGAAGTGAAGAATTTGTTCATATTAAAATAATAATTTTTAGAACTATTGTTTATCTATTGTTGATTTCATCCGTCCAGTATGTAGAATAAAATTTTATATAATCTATCTAAAGTTTATATTGGACCCTATTTACGAATCGATCAAAGATTTATGTGGCCTAACATTGTCATGATGGAAGGCAATTCCCTTTCTGTTGGCCATTTCTGGTCGGTCTTTCTTGATTGCTTCATTCAGGTCCTAGCTCCGTCGTTCGTTCACAACATTCTCACCGTAAACTGCACAAAATTTTCGGCATGTGCGGCCAAGTGCGTGTCAGACTCGTACACGGAGGGTTCCGTACGAGATTCTGGTTTGTATGGGAGGTACTCTCCCTAGTGGAGTGTCCAAATTTCAGTTCAATAGTTAAAAAACAATAAAAGTTTTTTTAAAAAAGCCTGAATTTTAATGGTGGGTTTGTATGGGAGGTACCCCTCCTAGTTGGCCGATTTGGCTGATTCCAACCGATGTATTGTACATCGCCTATATCAAATACTTACAGTGTCTAAATTTCAGTTTGATAGGACAAAAAACAAAATAGTTTTTTCTAATAACGGTGGGTTTGTATGGGAAGTACCCCTCCCTAGTGGTCCGATCAAACTGAAATTTCGACAATATAAGTTTCTGATGTATAGCCACCAACCATCCAAATTCCAAGATCGGGGGATTACTGGATCGTTTAGCTCCCATACAAATCAAAATGATTCTTGTATGAGGACCAATTAAGTTTTTGTAAAATAGTTTAAGAATACTTAATATTGCTGATGACCGGATAGAACTACACATTCTGTGAGAATTTCAACTCTAGCTATTACAGTTCATGGTATATGACCCGAGGACAGACGGACGGACAGCGAAGTCTCTGCAATCGAGTTCCCTTTGGTACCTTTCAAACACTTACTTGTTCGTTCGACACAATCAGATTAGTATTGCTAGATCTATCGACACCAACACCATCTAGTGGCAAAAAACTGAGGAGACTTTATATGACCCAAAATATATAACTTGAAATAAATCATTAAATACGATTACGTAGTTTTTGTAACTCGTACTAATGAACTATATGCAATAAAATGATTTCATTTACAATTTTTTATGAAATGCTACTAAACAACTGGTGTGTTTTCCAAACACATATATTTATTATTGAGTGCATGTTACATACATATATATGCTAAATATCATATTATATTATGGATAATTTCTCGACCCGGGCTAGAAGTGGAGAGTCGGAATGATATTCAAGATTCTTGACAGTAAAATCACCAACATCGTTAGTGAAGCATTTTAGAGTCGATATAGAAAGAAGGGGTACCGGATAATTGTAATATGTGAAATATTGGCCATTAACAGCAATAATAAATGCTTTATCTCCAATGCCAAATGCGATCTTAAAAAGTTTGCCACGTACAAATGGAAATTCGCCTTCAGTTTCATTATCGTCACTGGAAAAACTAAATTAAGGGAAATAAAGTTCCATATGTACATTTATGCATTGTTACTTGTAAATAAAGTTACCTGTTGTCTTCGCGTTGATAGGTTCGAGCTACAGTTGCTATTTCAAAATTTACCTCGAACTTGAGTACAATGCGTCCTGAATCGTTGCATTGAAAACAAATTGAAAACTGAGTTGTAGGTGGCCCTTTAGCTATACACTGCATTGCAACAACAGTGCCTAAAATCACCAAGCAAAATATGTTCGAATTAACAAATCTGCGTTTCAATTGAATTACAATGTGTGAAAATCCACCAACATACCAGTTTCATATGGTTTAGGTACATCACTTTGAAAGGCGATTTTATCCACGCAAGGGATATTGCGTGGAAACAAGAGTGGAAACAACATGCGATGATGAAACTGAGTTATCTGCTCGAAGTCTCCGTACATATGCACGTAGTTAATTGTCTTCGGAAACTTCTTAAATTCATATGAGCTGTATACACTGTCATTTACATAAATCTCAAAACAGCGCTGGAGCACTGATATACGGAAGTTAAATTGCTGACCTAGAGAATATTCCCATATGTGAAAATTAAGGTTAAAACCGATCTTATATAATTACATACCTGGTTTAAGAGGGTTTTTTGGGCTATCAAATTTCAAATTTTTTGACATTTCTTTTTGTGGCCAAACTTCTCCCGCTTGAAACATACTTCGTATAATTTGATTTTCTCGAAAGTTAGCTTCAATTTTAAGAAACACTGTATCATTTTCATTACGTGGACTTACATTTATGCTATCCGTTAAATCCAAAGATATTCTGCAAATCGAACAACAAAATTTATTTGTATTAAAAATTTTTTTTTTTTTATAAAACTTTACTTATTTGGATGAGGCTTCACTTTTCCAATCACGATGATTACATGCCCACATGGCAATTCCTCAGTTAAAAATTTTGCCTTCCAAATGTTCATTTCGACTGCTCGTAAAAGACTAATACCGACTAGTCTCAACTGTTTTTCTTTTAAAATAATCAATTGGTGCAGAACATTGATTTAGATTCTGCTCAAATGTTTTATGGTAATATGTCATTTGCTATTCAGTTTCTTAAACATTATAATTGTATAACAGGTCCTAAAGACAATTGAAGGATGACTTCAGTCAAACTCCTGCCAAGCATGCCGTCAGTAACAGTCGACAGAATTTAAGCCATCAAGTTACAGGGTTAACTTAACTAATTTGACCTGTTTTGAATATACAAAGACACTCGTGCCTATAAACTGTTTTGGTGGGTAGTTACTGTGGGATGAAATTAAGTAAGCAAGAAGGTAAAACATTGATTTGATGGAGTCTTAAATTATTCTGGAGATTGTAAATATTTTAAAATTATTTAATAATAAAATAAGTAATAAAGTTGCATTAAGTGACATTGAATCTTGCTATTGACTCAACACGAAAAAAATAATTATAACTTTGACAAGTTTTTTGCAGAGAAGTTAGTTTTATTAAACCGGGTTATGAAATTGCTTATGGAATAAATTAGCCGATAACGAAAAAAAAAATTACCCTGAAAATAACCTAAAAAACGCTAACCAATAAATTCAAGAATTTGGCTTAACCTTGTGCTCACAGTACAAAAAATCCTTGTGTTTTAATTATTTGAGTTCAATCCTTGCTTTCATAATCCATAACTGTCAAGTTTTTTTAGGACCGTGTGGGGGGTATATACATAGATACATAAGTTGATATATGTATGTTGTTTTCGTTGCCAGTTGTTACAAACATTATAGTAGGTATTGCGTGCAAAACAAAGACCTTCCGTAATAACGAAAATGAATATCAATCATTTTCCACCAACATACACATTTATATATTTTATTATAAAAACTCAAAATAAAGCTGCAAAATCGGGCAAATGCGAGTCAGACTCGCACACGGAGGGTTCCGCACAAGGATGGATTCGTACCAGATTGGGGTTTGTATGGGAGCTACCGCTTAGTGGTTCGATTTGGCTGATTCCAACAAATGTACCGCGCCTATGTTAAACACTAGTGTCTAAATTTCCGTTCAATAGTAAAACAAAAAACAAAAAAGTTTTTCGACTAAGAATTTTAATGGCCGGTTTATATGGAAGGGGGGTACCCTAGTTGGCCGATTTGGCTGATTCCAACAGATATATAGCGCCTATATCAAAAACTTACATTGTCTACATATTTGAACGGCACTGCTCTCCGTCTGTATGTATGCAAACTACTTAGTTTCTCTGTTTTTGTGTTATAGAGCTAAAATTTTGCACAAGACGCAGCATAATTGTCAGAATCAGCCTTACTAGAGGATACCCTCCCATGCAAACCATCCCTTAAAATGCAGGTTGCTAATAAAAAAAAAATTTTTTGATTTTTGTCCTATTGCACTGAAATTTAGATACTATCTGTTGTGGAATCGGATTTGAAACCGAAAAAAATTTTGATTCAAAGTTCGAATCGGTTTTGGCTCTGTTTCAGGTGTCGCAGATTTCGATTTTGTCGATCTGTTTATCGGAAACAATCCGAGCAGCCGTTAACTGTCAGAACTGAATTCGGATTGTGTTTTTTCTGCGTGCTTTTTATATTGCATTAAAATGTAAGTAAAATATATAGGGGCTGTATACATCTGTTGGAATCAGCCAACTCGACCCAATGGGGTCCCATTAAATATCAGGTTCTTATTCGAAAAACTTTTTTTGTTTTTTCACTATTGAACAGAAATTTAGACACAATCGGGGGTGCCACAGAAAATACTTCCTCCTCAATTCCACCAGTTTACCGATTTTTGGTGTCACAGAAAACTCTTTCGGTAGTTTTCGATTCCGTATGCGTTTGGTTTGGATAATTGGTTATTTTCTCCCATCAGAACATTTTTTTTAAATAAAACCATTGCTACGAATAGATAGATTATACTTTTTCAAACTAACCTGCATTATTTTTTTAAAATTATTACAGTTGTTTAAACTATAATATTAATTCATCATTTTGCGAAATATCTTTTAATCCACTCTTAGTTGACAAAACCAATCGAGCGGGATGCAAACTCATTTTAAATGTAATGTTGAATTTTTCGGAATATTTGTTTTATCGAGTAGATTAATAAATTGTGTCGTATTTTAAAGTAATAAAGGTAACAGCCTCGCTGTTATGTTTAAAATATTTAAAAATGTTTAAAAGAAGAAGAATAAACAAAATAAACAAAAGGCGGGATTTGAAAATGTAGGTCAAATTTTTCAATTCAGTTTTCCGTAATAAATCAACTGCCATTAAGTAAGCCACAGGCATTTTATATTTATATGTGTTATTTCGATTTCTTTTGTTGCATAAATTTGTAATGTAAACAAAAAAAAAAAAAAAAAACAGCTGATAAGCGGCATTCACAGAAAACCACAGAATTAATACACAGTAGAGTTATCTTGCAAATTGTTACCATTGGCGGAAAGAAAATTTTGATATTTTTCTGTTACAATACAATTTTAAAAGTAAAATTGTAATAATTTCCTTCTTAATTCATCTTCAAAGACAGACACGTATGTAGCGTTGTTTTTATCAGAAATATTAACAATGAAAAGAATAACGAATTATAGTAAGATGTTTTAATATGCTGACAGCCCTGTTAAGACAAGCACAAAATGGAGTTGAAACAGGTTGGTTAATTGAAAAAACACTCCGAAAATCAAAACCTCTCGGAGTACAGTTGGCACCCCCGAATAAGCGTTTAATATAGGCGCAATACATTTGTTGGAATCAGTAAAATTGGACCACTAGGGCAGAGCCGCCCTTAACCACCCAGGCGCCCCGGGCGAGTCATTCATTTGGCGGCCTTTATTTTATGATGTGACTTATGTATCATTATGTGTATATGAAAATAATAAAAGAAGTTAATCGGATAGTAAATTTTTTTATTTAAAACTTTACTTTTCTAGCTTTCTTGTCAGTAAATTCTCTAATAAGACAAGCAAAATCTAGATTTTCTGCAACTTGATTTTCAATGGACAGTCTGGCCAAACTGGTCAATGTGTTTTGAGACATTGTAGACCGCAAGTAGGTTTTTATTAATTTAAGTTTGGAAAAACTGCGTTCACCACTTGCAACAGTCACTAGTATTTTTAAAAGAATAAGCAACGATATCTAGTTGTTGGGATATAATTCTTGAAGGTTATGCTTCTTAATAAAGTTTAAGGCTTTAATAGTCGTTGCTTGTTTGTCTTCAAGATAATGTTGCAGGCCTAAAATTTCATCGCACAACAAATTGCCATCGATATCTGATTTAAAGTTGACAGTTAACTTTTCATGTAATTTAATATATGTATTTGTTTTAATAATTGTTCTTTGTTTTTATTTTTTTTTATGGTAAACAAGCGACTCCACGTCGTAGAAAAATCTTGCATCTGTTCAAATCGCGTTTTTGGCTGTGTCTCAAGATTCGACGCTAATTCAGATGCTTTTACAGTAGCTTATTCGAACCCTGTTTGTCTATATGTTTTCAAATAAAACTAATAAGATTTCTATAAACTCGACAAATTTGATTGTGGTGATTGATTTGCTTTGCTCACAACATTAATCTGAAAAAGGACATCATACCACGTCACGAGAGAAACAATGAAGCTGAAGTCGTTATTTGTCCTCCTAGAGTTATCACTCGCTCTGTTTGGTAACATCGGCCAAGGAAACGTTTTTCAAGATGAATATTTTTAAATGGTCGGTCAAAATTTTCCATCTATTTCCCGATCCAGCAAATAAATATAACGATTTTTGTAACATTCCAAATAGGGCCACAGACTTGACTGATGATTTTGCCGTATCACATAGTACCAAATTATAACTATGGCATCCACTTGGCACAAAAAAAGCTGGCGGATTTAAGTTAGTAATTCATTTCTGAACGCCTTTATTCCTGTCCTTCATGTTCGCGCCATTATCATAACCGTGTCCTCTGCAGTCAACAATGTTAAGGCCTATATCACTCAATGTTTTTAAAATGCTTTCTCTGAGACCAAGAATGAAACATAATATTCTTTTACACTTACGCTTTCCTCTGTAATGTCAGGGCATCGTTATTGAAAGTTGCTCCTTATGGCTTATATCGGGAGTACAATCAGCTATGATTGCATAATACAATACTTTGAGCCTTTTATGCGGGATACTGTTGTGGACGTAACTTTTGATGCATTAGTTCTATTAACTCATTTTGTATAATTTTCCCGCATTAATGATCAGCCAATTCACCATTCACTGCCAATCTGACTTGTTCTTCCATTATGGAATCAAACTTTGCCAAGAGCTGTACAAGGCCTAAGAATTTTCCATTATTTGGAGTAAATAATTTTTCTAATGACCCTCTGAATGCCATGGTATTTTCAGGCAAATACAAAGTTATGTGCATTAATCTTTAAAGCACATTGATCAATCGCAAACTTTCTTTAGATATTAGCTCTTGTTCTTCCCTGTCAATAGTTAATCTAACTTTAAACCTAATTTCAACTTCAGTCCACTGGTTAAATGCTTTTTTGTGTGCAGAACTATTTTCATGCATTTTCAAAGCTTCACTTAAATGCTTCCAATTTTTGAAGCCTTCAAACCTTAAGTCAAACAGTCAACAACAACAAAACAAAAGACACTATCGTTTGCTTCTGAAAAAACTAGCCACCGTCGTTTGATAGTTTTCTTGCGTAATGTGTTGAGAAAAATGACGCCCATTTTCATCTTTTGGAAAACCACTTAGATAAATTTGTGAGGGTCCACATAGTATAATGCGATCCATGTCTCTTGCAGTAAGTACTTTTGGCCACGTAGCTATATCATAAACATTGTAAATATTTTGTTTTTTATTTCATCAACCACTAAAGTTATATTTTGACTTTGACTTAATGGGTTGTTCAGAATCTAAAGAAATATTGGCTAATATGTGGACATCTGATTCAATAACTGAAGTCCTCGCCTTAGAATTTCCTTTAAAGTATTTACTGATATTCATAAGTTTTTTATTGTAGTTTCTTCAAAAACTTTTTCTTTTTCAGTTTTTCTTTTCCGATTTTCTGAACCAGAAAGCTTTTTTTTAATATTTCTTTCTTTTCTGCCATAATTTAATAATCTCAAAAATTATTGCGTAGTTATAATATTTATATATTTTAACACTGCACCAGTAAACCTTCGTGTGTGTGTATTTGCACACGGCACCATAAACATTCGTTTGTGTGTGCAATTACACACGATACCACTATTAACGGCCGCTTTGAATAAAACATCACCCAATACCAAAACTATTTTCAAACAGTGCGCACTTTTGCGCCCTTCAGTATCGACATCCACTACGTGTCGGTCTCGGTTCATTGCTACAGTCTCTGTCTCTCTCCTCATTTGACACATGTATGTTATGTTGCTTCCTTCAGCATTCGTTTCAGACTTAACTATTTCACAGGTAGGTGTTTTTTATTGTTTTAGTGGGTCGTTAAGAGATGGCGCTCCCAAATGAGTTTTATGGTAAACTACCATTTACGATTATTGTTTTGTAATTATTATTTATTGTTAATAAACTGACAAAAAATTTATTGTTTCGACTTGATACACGCGCGTCCTACTTGTTGCCCTGCCAAGCCAAGCCAATAAAGAAAATCAAGATGTCGTCACCCAGAGTCGCTCAGACTCCTCATGTGCGAGTGAGACAGATGCGCCAGAATCCAGCGTCAGGTAGCGCTGAGGTAGGTTGCCACAGTGCTCCCCCTCCAGTGATGACGTCACGAATCCGAAAATCGAACACGGAACTTCTTTTCATACGTACGTCGTATATTGCATTGCGATTCCCCTTGGGTGTCATCGTTCGCAAGAAATGCTGGTTTGAGCCGATCCACCGATACAGCAACTTTCTTTCCGCCTACCTCTAGCTCATACACTCGGTCGGTCTGCCGTTGGAGAATCTTGTAAGGACCAGTGCATCAGCATTACACATAAGCTCCGCTTTAAATGATCGATGGCATCTTTCAACTAACCCATTTGACTGCGGATAGTAACTGGCCGTGTGAATGTGCTTGCTAGCCAACAAGATTCGCTAGTTCTTTAAACAAAGCCGACTTAAATTGAGTGCCTTGATCCGTGGTTATGGTTTTCGGTGTTCCAAACCGTGAAATTCATTGTGACCAAAAAACTTGTGCGATGGTTTCAGCTGTTATGTTAGTAATTTGAATAGCCTCTGGCCATCGCGTAAAGCGATCAATCATGGTTAGACAGTAGCGATAGTTTTGTTGCAAAGGCGTAACCACGAGATCTAAGTGCACGTGATCGAATCTGCCATTGGGAACGATCATTTCATCCGGTACCAGATGGTTATGTCTGCTGATCTTCGCGCGTTGACATGTACCAGTTAACAACATCCTTGTTCATAGATGGCCAAACAAACTTCTGCCGTAATTGAAGTAACGTCGATCTGCCACTCGGGTGCGATAAGCTGTGAACAGAAGAAAAAATTTGATTTCGTAACGAATTGGGTACATATGGTCGTACACTTCCAGTTGAAATATCGCAATAGAGTGAAACGTTACTGCCGTATCGAATCCTCTGCAACTTTAAATACTTTGTTCCTTTCAGCATGTCAGCCAACTCGCGATCGATTGCCTGTGCTTCCTCGATCTGTTCTAATGTAATAGCCATCGGCATGTCGATTTCGCACAATCTAGAAAAGGCGTCTGCAACCATGTTATGTGCACCTTTCACATGCAAAATTGTAGTAGAAAACTGAGAAATGTAATTTAACTGGCGAAGTTGACGGGGTGATGCCTTCTCAGACCATTGCTTGAAGGCGTAGACCAGCGGTTTATGATCAGTTTTGATAATGAAACAACCTGGCCTTGATACAGTGCTTGAAGTACTTAATGGCTTCAAATATTGCCAATAGCTCCCGATCATAAGCACTATAGTTTTTCTCCACATTGCTCAACTTCTTAGACAAAAAACCAAGTGGCTCCCAAATATCATCAACTTGCTGCTCTAACGCCGCCCCGATCGCCACATCAGAAGCATCGCACATCAAAGCAAGCTTTGCATTTGGAGATGGGTGTGAGAGGAGTGCGGCGTCCACCATACTACTTTTACAAGCATTGAAAGCATTCATTCGTTCGGTAGTCCAATCAATTTTGCGCTGATCATTTTTCTTGACATTCCTCAGCAGTTGAGAAAAAGGCGCCTGTATATGCGACGAGTGTAGTATGCATCTACGGTAATAATTGATAATGCCAAGAAAACGACCCAACTGGCCGATGGTGTCAGGACGAACATAGTTGAGAATAGCAACGACACGATTAGTGGGTGGCTTAATTACGTGTTCGTTGACGACATAACTGAGAAACTCCACTTCTGATTGCGCAATTTTACACTTACTAAGATTGATACAAAGACCGTGAGTACGTAGGATCTGCAAGACGATGCGCAAATGCTGTTCATGCTCCTCGATTGAATTTGACATGATTAATATATCGTCAATGTAACAATAAACAAAATCGATGCCACGAAAGATATCGTCCATGAAATTTTGAAATGTCTGCGAGGCGTTCTTCAACCCAAAAGGCATGAAATTCGATCAAACCGAAAGAGTGCACACTGCTGTCTTCGGAATGTCACTTTGTGCCATCGGAATCTGCTAATATGCTTTTCTCAGGTCCAATGCCGAAAAACCTTTTTTCCAAGCAGCTGCTCAGTGAAATCGTGGATATCAGCAATCGGATATCAATCATGTACAGTAGCTGCGTTAAGCTTCCGATAATCGCCGCATGAACGCGAACCACCATCTTTCTTCGTAACCATATGCAACGAACTGGCCCACGGGCTCTTCGAGGGACGACATATGCCTTCCGCAATCAAGAAGTTGATTTCAGCTTTAGCGCCAGCCAGTTTTTTTTTCCAGCGAGACGTCGAGGTCGATCGGTGGTAGTAGCACAACACTTCTTGACTGTCGCTTGTTTGCAACACTCGGCCGCTATCAACACTAGTTCGTTGGCCCGATCGTCCCCTTGATCCGCTTTGAGATCGCTCAGCCGAGTGAAGTTGTTTAACATCCTTTTGCAGGCTGTCGAGCTTCTATGACAGTAAACGTAAGGAATCAGCAATTTCATTTTTGTGCTTATCGACTCGACTTGCGGTTGTAGTATGGTAAATTACCATTTACGATTATTGTATTGTAATTATTATTTATTGTTAATAAACTGATAACAAATTTATTGTTTCGACTTGATACACGCGCGTAGCCCTGCCAAGCCAAGCCAATAAAGAAAATCAAGATGTCGTCATCCAGAGTCGCTCAGACTCCTCATGTGCGAGTAAGACAGATGCGCCAGAAGCAACCGTCAGGTGAGGTAGGTTGCCACAGTTTATAGTAAGTTGTTAAAAAGAATGCTTTGGTCCTGTAACAAAGGAGATATTGTAAGGGTTCTTTCGATATGCATCGGAGCGAGCGACGCCCCTGAGTCCGCCCGTGTAAAACTAAACAGGGAGACTCTTAAATAACTTAAAACTATGTCTTCAACAAGTACATTACATTACCGACTACAGTTCGGCCTTCCTGATCCCATTGTGCGTGGTTTTTTTTTTTTTTGATCTTTTTGTTTTCTTATATATTATATGTATTGTATATACAACATATTTTTTCGCTTTTGACAACATTTTCATTAATACTTATTATTTCATTTTCAACTACATTTATTTCTTCTTCTTCACTTTCGCTTTCACGTTCGCTTTGAGACACTAACATTTTCATTGTATATGCCCACATCGCGACCACTGAACCAAGGCTTCATGTTTGTCACAGACCAAACTGCTTTATACGGTAGTCTCGAGAGTTGGAAACCCTCGACATCTTCTAAAAGATATCTATCGTTTTCAAAAATCTTTGACACTTGGTACGGGCTTTTAAACTTTGGTATAAATTTCTTTGACACGAGTACCTTTTGTTCCTGGACTATTACATTTTCTTTTAAGGTGTCGACTATGTTGCCTTTTTGTACAATCCCAAACCACATCTTGCCGGATTGTTCCTTTATCATTCCATTTAGTTGTTGTTTATAGCAAACTCTACCGTTTCTAAAACATTTTCCCAAGACAAGTTTCTGTCGGAATCCACTAACTTCGCTATCAGCGGGCCTAAATTTCTATTAACTCTTTCGACTTGCCCATTGGCTTATGGAGGCCCAGACACGATTTTCACGTGTTGAAAGTTGTTGGCATTTAAGAACTCCTGAAATTCATTGAAAGTGAAACAGCTCCCCATGTCAGACGCAATCGCTTTGGGACGACTATAAGATCTAAAATACTGTTTAAGGGACTCAATGACTTATTTTGAATTCGTTGTTTTGGTTGCTATAGTCTAACGAATTTTGTGTATGCGTCAATAATAAGTAGAATGTGTTTCTTTTTGTTGCTCTCTCTATTTTCTACGGACCCATAATGGGGTATATGTATAACGTCAAACGGAGTATTACCTTTCGGTATCATATGAAAATATCCTTCTGGCTTACCATTCTTTGCTGAGTACGCAATACATTTCAAAGAGTTTTTTGTATGTTCTTCAACTTTTTCCGCATTTTAGGGAATCAATAAGCTTTTTGCATCAAATCTGTAACTTTGTCAACGCCTAAATGGCCCATTTCGTTGTGGTACTTAAAGAGAACATGTTCTTCCATTGTTCTTGGGACATAGAAAAGTAATGATTCTCCTTTTTTCTTATACAGAACGTCATTGCGCAATTTGTACTGTCTGTGCTCTGACTTTGTCAAATGTTCCTTTAGTCCTTGTATTTGTTCATTTTTATTTTGGCATATAACCAAATTCTGTTTAAAAGTACTAGATTCATTAACAAAGATGTTTATATTTCTACTCAAGGCGTCAAAGTGTTGCATTCGCTTTCCTGATCTAAGCTTAGTTTTTCGTGTTACATCATGTAGAGGTTTCGCGATTATGGAGAAATCTTTAACAAATCGTCGAAAGTATGAGCACAGACCAAGAAAACTTTGTACTTCAAGTACTTGCTCGGTAAGGGGAAATTTTTTACTGCTTCTAAACGTTTTTCATCTGCTGGTATTCCCTTTACTGTGATAGTATTACCCAAATATTTGACATTAGACTCTAAAAACTCTCATTTGTCTATGCGCAGCTCTAGTTTATTTTCAACGAGACGAATAAAAACTACGTTTAACACTTTTAGATGTTCATTTATATCTTTTGAAGCGACCATTATATCGTTTAGATAAATTATTACTTTGTCGGCCTTTATCATATCTGCAAATACATATTTTATTTATGAATCTTTGAAATGTCGACGATGCGTTTGAGCCCCAACGGCATTCGTAGAAACTCAAATTGGCCTAGAGGTATTACAAAGGACTTGAAAATCGTTTTGTTTCTAAGACGATCTTACAAGTCATCTATTAAGTGAATCCGGAAGTTATTTTTGATCGTTACTTTGTTCAGTATCCTAAAATCGATACACATGCGTAACTCGCCTGTCTTTTTCTTAACTAACACTATCGTCGAAACAAATTCTGAATCACTGGGGCGTATGTATCCTTTTTCTAAATATTCATCAATAGTCTTTTGTAATTCATTCTTTTCATAATAAGACAATTTTCTTGGGCTTTGTTTGTTCTAGCGTTATCTTAATTCCACTTTTAACTCTTGGTTCATAGAACTCTGAAAAATTCTTTACAAAACGTTGTCGTCCAACACAGCTTATTTTGTCGCCAACAAACAATTACAATTGCTAGTATTTCTTTTTCAAAATATTCTCCAAATAAATTTTGACTTTTACTTAATACTAAATTACTTGTGCTATACCTATTTTCTTTTTCTTGTATACTAGCATTCTGTTTTGGTATGTTCACGTTTTCATTTTCGTGTGCTTGCAGCACTAACTTAGCTTTGCTAGCTTTAAGAAAATCTTTATTCCACAATAAAATTCATTTGGTGCTTCTTTAAGTGTACTTTTGGCCGGTATAATCGACTTTTTTACACAACTTATGGGGCCGCAGTGTCCAAAATTTCCACAAGCGAAGCAAGCGCCGTTCTCCATCTTTGGCTTTCTGCACTCGGCTGTGAAACAACCTACGCTGTTGCAATTAAAACTTTTAAGCTTGGCTTTATCTACGACATCGGTGTTAAGTGGCTGTGGCTGACCTGTTGCCAAAGCTGTACCGGTTGCAGATGTTGATCGTTTCTTCAATTTTTTAATTCAGTTTGCGACTGACTTCAAAATTTTTCATGTACTCGCAGTTTTCATGTTCATGTTGTTGTTGGGCTGAACTGAACTCTCGTTTATTCATTCTTCTTCTTTTTTCACAGGGTAGGTACATCTTAATTTTTAACAAGGTGATTCAGAACATATGCTTAAAACTAAACAAAGCTAATAAAGCTAATAAAAGCATGTTAAAATAAAATGTATAATGTAAGCGAATAAATCGGCCTTTCGGAGCACCTGTGAGGATGTAGGCCATGGAGACAGAACACGCAACTAAAAGATAAAGCAAATAAAAAAAAAAAAAAAATTCAGATCCCTGTTTGTTTAGTTCTATATTACATGAGCTAAAATATTTGTATACGTGGAGAACTTAATTTTGTATAAGGACTATCGCTTCTGGTAATTTAAGATCTCTGGTTTTGAAAAATTATCTGTGTATGACGTGTCTGTACCAAATTTTGGTAAGATAAGTTAAAAACAGAGAATTTTATAAATAAAAACGGATAAGCAGAAGGACTAGACCTAATCAATTCTACCAGTCACATTAGGACTTGCGATGCTTGGTTCGATTTTACAAACATCACGAAAAAGTATTGATACACTTTCAAACTAGTGTAAAGGGTAATATTAATTGGGAGTACATATGCATGCAATTCAATTCCATTTTCAAGAATCGCTAAGATATTTTCTGTTTATAGAAAACGACACGTATTATATAATGTGCACCGTCATCAATCCAAAAAATGTTTAGTTTCCATTAAATTAAAATTTATTAAAAAAATAATTATAAAATGCCTATTATACCCTTAAGAATTTCCAATAAAAACTTCATCGCCTATGGTCGAAATTGCCATTTTTTTTTTTGTATAAGGTTAAATTTACATGAAAATATATTTTTATTTTAACTAAATATTCATATTCAGCATATACTCCAATTACAATTATTTCGAATTTAAAAATGATCTGTGTTTCAACCTCAGCTGTTTCTTTTTCTAAACTTTTTCTTCTGGCAAATTGTTTAAAGTGAACAAATTTTGCTACAAAAAATATTCAAAAAAAAAAAAAGCGGTCAAGTGCTAGTCGGACTCGCACACGAAGGGTTCCGTACTGTCGTACAAGATTTAAAAAAAATTCTGTAACCTGGCAGTTATCATTTGAGTAGCACAGTACTGCACACTCCACAACCCGAGCAGTTACGCTGTAGTCACAGCATCAATAAAGCAAAATGAGAATGAAATTAAACCTGTTATCAAAGACAAACTGCTTTTAACGGAACATCGAAGGCTATTGTCAGAAAAACCTACATGTGTCACGGCCCTAGCGACTCTTCGCCTCTCCCTTGTTCACAAAATTCTACTATTGCATCTTCTTCTTCTGAAATAAAAACAAACTCAACTTCAACTCAAACAAAACAAAGCACAAGTCTTTGCACAAGCATCAATAATCCCACAAACACTTACAAACTCACTAATTTAAACCTACACAAGATTCAATCTTTGAATATCACTGAAATTATTGACTCAGATGAGTCAATGTCAACCTTACTTACGTATCATAGCTTTCTTACTTATTCAATGGAATTTAAAATGCTACATAAATAACTACGATGAACTTAATATAATAATAAATAAGTATATCACTGTGTTATAAGTCTTCAAGAAACACAGCTCATAATGCTAAGAACATAATCTCACATAAACAACACATTGGTTATTTTACCAATCATCCCTTAAATACAACTGCAAAATTAGGCTTTCTTGTAAAGAGGCACATCCCCCAATCAATTCTACAATCTAGTTCGAACTGCAATATATTACATAATACCATTCAGATTAACTTCACTCAGTCCAATTTAATGTTGTTAAATGATGGCTCTGCCACTCGCTTTTCGACACATAAAACTTTCATGCACGTAGACCTCACGTTTGCTTTCCCATCAATCTACCCCTTTTGCAAATGGTCGGTCACGGACGATCTGTACGGCAGTGACCACTTCCCAGTGATTACGCAAATTCTACAGCAACGTTACTGCGCGAGATGTTATTTTTCTCCGATATTCGAAACAGATCTGGTTAGTTGGACCATGCTTAAAGCAATTTGCGACAAACATTTACAATTCGTCATAAGTTCGGATATTTAACTTGTAAATGCAAAAATGACAAAAGTAATTAAATCTGCTGCCAATATTGCAATACCCCAGATAAAGCCTTTCATACATAAAAAACAGATTTGCTGGTGGAATAGAGTTCTTAACATATTTCTTACGGAACGAAAAACAAAACTTAAAGAAGGTTTACAAGCGTAGTATGACCAATTTCAATCTTTTCGCATATAAAAAAGCCAACGTACAATATATTTCAAGCGTGAAGTGAAAATAGCCAAGAGAAACAGCTTTAGTAACATCCAATATTCAGCCTCGTTCTACCTCAAAGAAAATCTGGTCTGACATTAATTTACTTGTAGGTCCATTCCAGAAAATGCATTAGTTCTAATAACAGCTAATTAACCGCTCCATTAGATATTTCAAAAATCTGGTCTAAGTATTCAAAGTATTTAATGGAACTTCGATATAAAACACCATAGCTAGATCGCATGAATTACCCCATGCTCAAACTACTCCCATTCTCTGCCAAGTGGAGACTTTCGGGAATTTACAATCTTAAATATTTCCATGTCTGGAATTCGTTACCAAAAGTAAATAAGCCACTAGCTTTCGCCCGGTCTCATTACTTTCTTATCTTGGCTAAAATTTCGAAAAAAATATTGCGGTCCGCCTTATGTGATTTTTGACTGACAATAACCTTATCAGCCATAATCAAGTAAATTCAAACCCAAGCACAGCACGATTGATTCCCTGTTGCTCCTGCAACATTTCGTGTTTCGATGACCCAGGAAAGTAAGCAGGAAACAGTTTAATTGTGTTATGTAAGTCTTTACTAAATTCTACTCCTATATTTTCAATCAAGTGTGTATTTACATTCGGAACTTCCTTTTGCTTCAGTAAGTTATTAATAGCTATAGCAACACCCCCTCCCCTACTTGAAGTGCGATCATTTCGATAAATAGTATAATATCGCTAATTAAACAGCCATGAATTTTATTGAGACTAAGGAAGTTTGCAAGTTATTTTTTTTTTTTTTTTGCAACTGACGGCACGTGCATTCCATGCGAAATTAATTAGATGATCTACATTATTTATTACTATAGACATATTTAAGTACTAAATGGGGAATGATATTAAATTACTAGCTCTTATTCGAACATGTTTGCAGTTTGTTCATAAGCTTTGATGTAATAGAACTTATTTCTTCAAACGTAAAAAGATCAGCGTTCGATTTATCAGCTGGCACTTTTGACGTCGTCGTGTATATAGATGGTGCTCTTTCTTGGGAGCCGATGAGGGCCTTCCTATAGCTTAAAGCAGGCAATTGACTTTGCACCAAGGTATTAATGCTTAGGTTACCATTAGTTGCACTAATAATCGGTGTAACTTGAGCTTTGGTTATAGTATTACCAGCAGGGTTAGTGCTATTATTGTTGCGCTGGTAGCAACCATAGCTTTGAGCTGGGTTTGCTCTGGTTTAAATAACGTTTGGAATTTGGCGACTTTTTTTGGATCAACGCAATATAAGATGTCCGGCAAGGGCTGGTAGCATCGGAAGAGGGGTAAGCACCTCTGCAGTTTGCACAACAAAGCTTACTTGTGTCTGGGCATGATGAGATCTTATGGCGCCCTGCGCAGAATGCATACGATGTGGCGACATTACAACGGTTTGACCGGTGTCCAAAAAGTTGATAGTTGCATTGAGTTAGTTTACTATGAGATTTCGTTTTATATACCCAACGAACTTTAGTATGGTTGATGTACGAATGGTCTTTCCGTAGTTTTTGAAGAGTAGTTAATTTATTTGCCAAATGTACTACATATAAGAGAAGTTTAAAACCAGGTCTTGTTGTTTTTTCAATTGTTTTTACGTCAGTACATTTTAGACTATGAGAAATTAACTTTGTTTTAACCTCATCATTAAGAAGTTTATCTAGACCAGAGAGGACGGCGAAGAAACTCAGGTTGTCGGTTTTTAGTTGATCGCAAATAGTGTTGTGGCAGTCAAGGTTATTGACAAATATTTTGATACCAATTGAAATAGTTTTGATATAATATGAGTTAATTTTGGTTAATTTAAGTATATCATGTATATATTTAGATTTTTTTAAAGCACAGTAATGGGTGGAATCTTTGCTTTAGATGAAACTGGAGGTTCCAAGTCACATCTTCTTGATCAGTTTTTGGATCCTTTATTATGGTTTCACTGTACATAATAGTAGTGAGTGGTTGATAATAGTTTTTATAGCAACTATCATCATTACAAACATTAGAAAGTTTGTTCAAACGGCCCACCTTTTTATCGGTAGACCAGTGTTCTTGTACTTATTGCTAGTGCTTGGTTGGTACCTGCTTATGAGTTTTTGTTGTTGGCATAACCGTCGCCGATGTGATCGACGTCGCAATTGATGCCTGATTGAACGAATTCTTCTTGTTGCGATTTAAAGTAGTGGCGTTTTTTATTAATGCAGTAACTGCTTGCGATGACGCGATCAATGCAGTTGCATTGTTGTTGGTGCTGATGCTGTGTTATCTGTTGTTATTTATTTATTTATTATAAAACTAAGATTATAATTAAAAATTATAACTTAGATATACTACGAGCAATAGCGACAAAGGCCTTCAGCTCGGAAAGCTATTTGTATAATACAATATTATTAATTAATTATTTATAATATACAAAATTAATACACTTAAACTATTTATACTTATGATTAGGATATAATATAATAGTGTTTGGTATATAAAGATTAGAAATAAAAAAAAAAAATTACAATGGGTATGGATTAGATTGTATAAGTTAGATGTTTTTAAGAATTGTAAAATGAGTTTAATATTATGAGACGTAGGGTTGGAAAGGGGATCTGTGTTTGAGAAATATAAACTACGTATTGGTTGGGTTTTTGGGCATTCAACTAGAATATGATTGAGAGTTGAACTTTCAATACAGGAACAAATGGGGTTCGGTGGTGATGGGATGAACAAGTGTCCATGGGATAGTTTGGTATGACCTAGGCGAAGTCTTATAAATTTTATCACGTCCAGTCTTCTGAATTCATCAGGAAGGGCTGAAGGAAAGTTTTAGCTGAAAGTTTGTTGTGATTGACTAGCTTGTACCAATTTGATGTTGCTTGATGGAATCCAGTGTGTTGGGTTTTGAAATAGGATTTTAAGTATATTGCAGAGTCTTGTGAGGAAAAATTCAGAGTTCTATAGGATGTGCTTTGAGTAGTGTTTGTTGAGGTTATTGATATTTGTTGACATTTGTTACGAATTTTTTGTATCATAAGGAGTTTGCGGGGAAGGGCATTGGGCACTCCACGGTAGTGATTGCCTATTACTTAAGCGCAGAGCGGGAGAGCAAGATCTTACTTTACGCTAAGGCATATTTTTGCTTAGAACGGAAACTTTATTTTTTCCTTTTGTTCTGTTGAGACAAACGAGAAATATGCGTTTCTCGTTGTCTTTGAGGGTGGCTTTAGCCTATTTTGATGAGCAGAGCTCATCTTAGCACTTTAGTTTCACTTTTACTTTCAATACAGAAGAATGTAAAAGGTTTTGAATAGTAAAGACAAATGCATACAAAAAAATTTTGAGCGGTGAATCCGTCTTCACTGTCCGAATGCTCAAATGCTGAATCAAACTTTTTATGTTCGCGAGTGATGCTATTATTTTAAGCTAAATTCAAAATCTAACTAATCTGATATTCAAAAATGGGGTCTTCAGTACATCTCTCTTCGCTAGTAAATGTAAAATTTTGCACATTTGTCCAAAGCACAACTGTAAATACGTAGAAATAAAATTTAATAATACAAACATTAAAACCGTTGAAGCACTAATAATAAAGAAACCAAAGCAATTTGAAACTTAAGCAAAACTCATACCCAAATTGTTTTGCATTCGAAATAAGCCACTGTAAAATGTTTTTCACATTTTTTTTTTTTTTCGACATTATACGATGAATCCATGTTTCGTTATAAGTTACGACCCCTTTTCAGCAATTTTGGATCGTCGTTAACGTCAATTCACATCTGAGCGATGCTAATGCAAAATTTTTTTTTGTGCAAAACTTCATCGGTTGTTTTTGTCCAGATCCGGCATTGTCATTAACATTTTCTCTCTTTGCTCAAGGTAGACTCGGAAAATACTACAGACAACATTATAAGTGCTTTAGAGGTTTAACATCGCCTATGCACCCCTAGAAAACGTTTTTGCATACGCTCTGTGTTAGAGCATTCGGAATATTTGATTATTGATGTGACTTATGTTAAGGGTATAGTTAGTACACACACACAGCATTTCAACACTGAGACCGAAATATTTGTATGGGAGCCTTACGATCCAGTAATCCTAAGGTGTTGAAATCTACACGGTTGTTTCATATGGATGACACTTGTACTGCTTTAATTTCAGTTCGATAATACAAAAAACAAAAAAGTTTTTCTAATAGGCACATATGTAAATTTGAATTTCGGTTTGTTTTTTAAAAGAAACATATAATTTAGCATTAAAATGAAAAACGAACACAGAAATTGATAGTGATGGATTCTGTCACGTGCAACTTTAAATTTTGTCTTTGACCGTAATCGAGAACAAACAATTTATATGACGATCTTCTCATCCTTGTGAGATAAGTGGATCATAACATTAAGGTAATTTCTTTTATTGAAATATTTTATATGGTATGATTTTATATATAATATAAAAATTAATTAATTATAAATTTAGTTCTACAATACATAAAATGTGTTTTTTAATCCCAATAGAACTTGAAATTATATCCCACAAACCACTTATCAACACTTAAAACATGTATTGTAAACACTTATGAAATTAAGTTTTCCACGTTAATTTCCATTATGAATTAATTAATTTTAATTTAACAATAATTTTACACCGTCTGACTTGTATTCAATAATGTTAGCGAATGCAAAAAGTATTTTTGTTTGTATGGTTTGGGCAAAAATTTATACTAAAAATTTGACTGAAGAAATACCAATCGTCACGTTTTGGAATCATCTGTATCTCATGAACCGCACTAGGTAGAGACTTCAAATTTTCACAGAATATGTATTTCTATTTCCATACCCCCAACATAATTCAATTTTTGGAAAATCCACCGGAAAAGTCTCAAAAAAAAGATTACATTTCCACAACAACAACATGCAGTTTGTGTTTATACATATGTTCATAACAACAACATAATAGATTGTGTGTTGTACAAAAACAAGCGAATGTATGAAGAAAAGAGAACGAGAAACACATAGAAGCTCGTTGATGCAATTTATGTGCAAAATGGGACAGACGGCAAAATTTAAATAAAACAACAACAATGAGACACACCAAAGAAACCAAAAGCAATATACAGACGGACAGACAGACTTTGAGATTATCTCTCTCTGTCTGTTTTTAAGAAGTTTCACTTCTATCACGTGTACGATGGCGCAATTTTTTTTTTTTCTAAGTTTCACAAAAGTATTAGAGAAAAAATATATTATTTATCTTTATATATATAATTCTTCTGTGAGTGTGTATGTCACTGAACTTCTCTTAAACGACTGGACCGATTTTGATGAAATTTTTTGTGTGTGTTCAAGGGGATCTGAGAATGATTTAGATTCACAATCTTTATATATATAATTCTTCTGTGAGTGTGTATGTCACTGAACTTCTCTTATGTGTGTTCATATTGAGTCTTATGCGCGGCTATACCGTTCGTTCATCTGATTGCAATGACATTTTGTGAATGCGTGCATGGGTTGTTTTAGCCTTGAACATAACAGAGTACTTTTGAATTCGATATGTGACGCTGTTGTCGAGAAATTGGTGGATCAAATACTGAATTTGATTTGTCTGATTCTGCGCAATGTACTACAGTTAGTTTTGAATAAATTAAAGGACTCAATAATACAATAACACTTAAGGCAAGACCAGGGAGCTGTGCATTGTTGTGGATTTGGTAAGTCACTGGAATTATTAATGTGACTGACTATCCATTTAGCCAAATTAAAGTGGAGCGGGAAGCAAAAATGAAATACCAGAATTGCAATTCAACTTATTAATAGCGATGGTGCAAAACCGCAACTGTAGGTATGGCCCAATCCACTTGCGTTCTACTGAAAGTGAAGTTTAAGGAATCCGATTGGCCGTACGACGTCGGGCAGGATACCCTAGTATACATATACAATAGTAGGATTCCCGGCATGCGTTGCTGCGCCCTTGCTTTGTTTGTTTGTCAGTTTTTATAATCTAAGCATTAAAACGAAATTAAAAAAAAAAATAAACAAATTTCACAGATATAAATACATGTATATAGTGGTTTTGCAGTAATTAAAAACTAGCATATTTCATGATCAGATGAAAAATGTGATTATTATTTTTTTTTCTAATCACCGGAATTGCCAACTGGTTGCCAAGCACTACGATATTTCTGGCCAGTGCTCTGAAGTTTTTAGATGATTTTTGTTGGGCGCCAACATTGTAAATTTTAAATTGTAAACATTTTGATAAAAGTTTAATAAGAAACGCAGCAGGCATAAAAAAGGGATACACAAGAACCATTTGCATACATTCCAAATAATATGTATAACCAAAACAAAAAAGGAGCTGTTTACAACAAAAAATATTTACCTGTGAAAACAAAATTAAAAATTTTAATTTTTTATCACTTGAAAAACGTACTATTGCCTATTTTAAAGTTGTTTTTTTACTTCCTAAAATGTTGTGGCTGCCAGATCATGACTGTGGTCATGTGCCGCAATCAAAAACTTAATCCTAAAAAATGTAGCTTTAAAACATGAATTTATGTAGATAAATTTAAATATGTGTAAATAAATAATGTTAACAAAACCTCATGGATAATTTTAATAAGTACCAGCAAATGTTCGCCACGTCTCCATTTTAGCTAATTCGCTGCGGTTCACAAAAATAATTTTTAGTTATCTGTTATGTACGTTTATACATAAATATATTCTTACAAGTATAATATGTATGAAATCAGTTTCAGAAAGTAGATATTATCAACAGAAGTGTAAAAGTAATGTCGTAAATATAAGTAAGAGGTAACTGCAGTGTGACAATTTTTATCATTAGCGATATTATGTATATTATAAATTTTCATCGTATAAATAAACAAATACAATATATAAGACGACACGTCTACAAAACTAATCAAATTCTGTAGTACATAAAGAGATTATGCTCTACTGATTCTTTGAAATAGCAGTTATTGTAGTAATGTCACACGTAGTCTATACGTTTACTTCGTATTCTGATAAACAAACAATCGTATTAAGTTTCATATTTATGATTAGGTTTTTAGTGCAATTTATATACATACATATGAATAAAGGTATCCATGTAAATAAATATATACGTGTGTATTTTTCAATTCGCTATTACTATTGTGATCTGCTTTTTAAGATTTGCTACTACATACTACATAGTGTTATATTTTTAATACTCATGCATCTCAATCAAATGCTTTCACATTTGGGGATCATGTAGTTCATATATGTGGTGTTAACTATTTATAGGACGTTATTATTAAATTGATTTAGCTTACTAAATTAAGTTGCACTTTTCACGGGAGATGGTTCTTTGCGCTGTCTTCCTTTAGCTTGAAAATAACTTAAGCCAAACGAACAAACTTATATCAATCCAAAGTTTATATTCATTTGGCTTAAGTAATTTGCCGCTTTTGGTACGTGTTATCAAGTTAGTAAGATCATTGTTGTTTAGTAGAGATAAAAACTTAGGAAAAGAGAACAGCGTTCCGTAACTTTGATAAAGAACAAATACTCCAAACCTTTTTTTGACTATAGCTGATTGATTTTTCACTCACTGCACTTGTCGCGTATCGAAACGTAACTGAGTCTTCTTACATTTTAAAAATTTTAAGTTTGAAGAGTTGGTGAGCAATATCGCGATATCAGTCTATAAAACGATCATTGTTCGGCAATCGTTCGGTCGTAAGACATAACAACAACACCACCATCTTATATATTGGCTAAAAACCGTTGGGTGAAGAGGAGGAATAATAAATAAGAAATATTGACAGACTTCTGTTTTATATACATATGTATGTACGTATGATATAAATTGTATACGGAGAAAAATACACACATTTAAGTATAACAATATTAAACAAAACAACGAACTCTAATATTCAAAGGCATATCCCATCACACAACTTACTGCAAGCTTGGTCTAAATACAAATTCTTACACACTACACACATATGTACATAGATTGACATTTATTATAAATATAAGTACAAAAGTCTTTATGCATCTATGTAATGTGTACATACATATACATATGCGCACTGTTTCTGTATTGGTCATCAATTCTATTTAACTACTCGATCCTCTCTAGAAGAACAACTGAAGAAAGTTATACATATGTGCATACAAGCATAGTATGTATGTATTTGTTGTATTTCAATTTGTCACAACATTGCGTTTGTTGTCTTTGTTGTCACTATCAGCATCAAGTGTTTATTTTGTTTGTTCAGGTTATTATTGTGTGTTGGCACGCCACACCAACTCAAAAAAATCGGCCAAGTGCAAGTCAGACTCGTACACGGAGGGTTCCGTACCAGATTGAAGTTTGTATGGGAGGTACTCCCCCTAGTGGTCCGATTTGACTGATTCTAACTAATTTACCGCGCCTATGTTAACAACTTATGATGTCTAAATTTCAATTCAATACTACAAAAAAAAAAAAAAAAAGTTTTTCGAATAAGAACCTGAATTTTATTTTACCGCTCCTATGTTAAAAACTTATAAAGTCTAATTTTCAGCTCATAGTCCAAAAAACAAAAAACTTTTTCATATAAGGACCTGAATTTTAATGGTGGTTTATTTGGGATCAAATTAAATTTGACACTAGAAGTTTCAAGTCCACTTTCACCAAGCAAATTTTAAGATCGTGTGGTTACTCGATCGTATATCTCCCACACAAAGCAATTAGTTTTTTGTATGTGGATCCCTTTACATTTTTGAATATATTTTAATTTTAGTATTTGTTGCTGATGCCAGTATAGAACTACACATTCTGTGAAAATTTCAATAATAGGTATATTACGGTTTATAAGATATGGACCGACAACGAAGTCTTAGTAATAGGATTCGGAACCCTAAAATGAAATATGTTAAATTTAAATAAATATAAAAAATACAGCACATTAATTTCGGGTCACTCAATAAATTTTGTAAGGGGACTATCACTACCCCTAAGTTTTCAGCTCAATATCTTCCACACTTCAGATTACATAAAAACGAAAATAAAAAAAAAAAAAAAACCCCAATAATAATTATTACAATCTATTAATTAAAATATTATATATAACTACACAAGTACAGTACAGTAGTACCTAGAAACTAAGATTAAGGCTTAAGAGGGCAAGCCAGCGACTCGTCCATCTTAAAAGAAAGGTTACAATAGATTAATGAGATTATAGGAAGTGTTGGAGGAGGATATTTTTGAAGTGAAATTTCTTTAGCAGCGTTAGGCAAAAATTTGTTCTTAGAATTTGAGTGAAAAAATACAAATCGGCACATTTTGGAATTATCTGTATCTCATGAACCGAATGTGTATTTCCATTGCCATATCCCCAACACATAATTCAATATTCGGAAAATCCGCTGGAAAAGTCTCAAAAATAGATTACATTTCCACAACAACAACATGCAGTTTGTGATACAATATAAAAATGTTCGTAACCACAACATGCAAGCAAACAGTTTGTGTGTTGTACAAAAACAAGCGAATGCATGAGGAAAAGAGAACGAAAAGCACACTGAAGCTCGCTGATGATCTAAATTATGTGCAAAAGTGAACAGACAGCTAACTTAAACATAACAACAACAATTAGACACACCAAAGAAACCAAAAGCAATATACAGACGGACAGACTGACAGACTTTAAGATGATGTCTCTCTGTCTGTTTTTAAGAAATTTCACTACTATCACGTATACGATGGCATACGCGCAATTTTATTGAGGGTTAGATTTTAGTTGAATGAGGAAAGTAGATTGCGCCCGAAGAGTTCTTAGACAGAAGTTGACCAACTGAGACGATAGCAAGAGGCAGGGAAGAGGATAGCAGCTTAAAGATGAGTGGATAGTTTGTAGAATTGGTCATATGAATACCATTGGGTGACTTCAATAGCCTGAAATATGTTCCCCTCGCTCCACTCCCAAAATAATTATTACACACGCAGTAGATGTTGGGTATTTTGTTACAGCCTCGCAAAGAAGATTGCTGTTATATATATTTTGTGCAATCAAAACGACACATATTTTATATTCATTTGCTTGTGTGTTGTGGGTAGCTTTTAATAACGCAACTGCCTTTGATGCAAAACGTAGTAGTATCGCTGGAGCAATCCTTGGGTGCACAATTACAAATATGCCGTCCAAAAACAGTCAGTTGCAGGCTTTTAAATGTACGATTCTTCCGACGGAAAGCAGATATAGGAAAGCAATATAGTGATGTTTTCAAAGAGGACATCCAAAAATTATACATATACATAGTTCCAATATGTCTATGTTGCACTCGTATATGTGTTAAGTGTAATAAACACCACATTGTTTGAATTCATGAACTGAACTGTCATATATTCTTCAAAAAATGCGTCTTATATTCGAAGTCTTAATCTAGTCTTATCGCTATTTGGGAGATAACCCAACGGGATGCTTAGGACTATTTCAAAATCTCTACTAAGTGGTGATAAATTATCTTATCAATTGTAAATCAGTCTGTAATAACGTTTTAATAAATTAAGTGTTTGTTTCACAAAAAAAAATAAAAAATAAAATAATATTTTTTCAAAGAACGAAAGGTTTCATTATTTAACTAACGCCCGAGCAGGGACCGTTCGCGTGAGAAAATAAAAAGGACTAAAAAACACAAAAAACCTTTTCGCGTACGGCTATTAAAATAAACTATAGGAACTCGCGGCCTACACAATCGACCGCATTCTTGAAAAAAAAAAACATTTGTTTTTTAAGTGCTAATAACTTCTTTGCAAATATTCATTGTGAAAGCTGTACTATCACGTGAATATCATGATGTCTCAGAAAGATAAAATCGCATACAATTGTCCGTGACTAAACACAAGCTGTTTCAACAAAATTACAACTTTTTGAAACGTTAGACATTGGGATTTATTTATAGTCATCGCAAAAGCTGGAATGACAGGAATTTGAGTTCTTACCCATCACCTGCGTGAGCAGTATTATGATTCAAAACTACTCGTAAAACACTATCTATAATATTACGTTGTTCATCATTAGCGCTATTAAACATATCTTCAAAAATATTTTCCTCTTCATAGCGGTTAGTACTATCAATGAAAACAGTATCAACAGGGAAATGAACAGGGATTGGAAGAACAAGTTCTTGACATGAAGTATTATCACTATAAGAAAATCTTCTCTCATATCATTTGTGAATTCATTCCATAAAACTAACACATTCGCTGGAACATTCAAACCACAAATAAACCCAACTAACTCTCGCAATTGTCTTGGAGAATTAGTTTGTTTTACTTCATTTAAACATTCACGCCATTTGTTGTATGAGACTGATAATGTATTGGAAATTGAAATATTCTCCAAGCAGCCTCAGTGGAACCAACAAATCTACCATTTAAGAAATTTCAAATCTCATCTATTACGATGAGAAGTTTGTGTGTCACTCTCTTCTGTTCTATTGCTGTACACTCATCGGTTGTATGAAGCCAATAGAATATTTCACTATTTTATTATCTAATCATTGCATTTTTCACAAATATGTTTACACAAAACATATAAACCTTTGCTGGAATAAAAACAAAATAAAAATAAACTGTCTACGAAGTTCTTAAGCTCCCCCGACATGGCTATGCTTTTAGCATAAGTCATTTCGGTGTATTCATCATGAGGCATGATCGTTCATTTCTTGTTATTTATCGAAGTGAGCAGATGTGCGGACAAAAATGCCGATGACGACGCCGTCGGCACTTTGCAAATATTTCGAATGCCATCCGCTGCCGATAACGACGCCGTCGGCACTTTCCAAATATTTCGCATGCTATCCACTCACGAGCTCACGTCTGTTCATTCCAAAATATTTCACAAAAGTGTGCACTTGCCTATATTTGCCTCTTTCACACGTACTTATTGTAGTTCGTTAACGCGTAAATGAGATAGCATGGTCAAAGAGAGAATGATGTTGGTGAAAGAGAGCGATGAGAGAATAAAAAGCATGATGAATTATCTAAATCGATCAGATATTTCGGCATGCTTTGTTCGGGGCACTCTAAACGACGCGATCATGCCCATACACACACTCACACATACGCCTTATCTTATATTTGCTTTGACTATTTCATTCTCTTCTTGTTCCCCTTTGCAATTCTTCGGAGCACATGATGTTTGCCAATACACATACTCACACCTACACCGTAAATGCTTTGAGAATTTCATTCTTGCATTCTTTTATTCTGCATGTGTAAAATATTTTGTATAGCAGGGTCATACACAGGGGTTTGAACTGACATGGCAACATTTTCTCTGTGAATGTTCTCTGCATGATGTTCTAAGAGAAATGAATGAGTTAGGTATTTTGAGTGTTAATGGGGGTTTTGATTTTAGTGAGGTGCTCTCCAAAAGGGATAGAGTAAGGATTTAAATGGGTTTGCACGTGCAGTATTTTTGAGACGTCGTCCGATTGTAGCCGGAGACTGTCCGTTAAGTGAGTGTATGAATGTGGGTTGGGTTAGTGTTCCCCCCGGAGTAACCAGTCCCTGAGCTTCATGGAGCTCTACTGGTAGTAACTTGGTTTGGCGTTGTAGCGGTCTCTTACCCATTCGCTTAAAATCCTTGTGTCAGTGGGGATACATGCTCGCCTGATCTTGATCATACAAATGCTGCCAGTTGGCGGAAGAGATTGGAATATACCTCGCTCCTAACAGTGAGGAAGCTATATCTTTGAATATAGTTTTATACTGTGTCATCCGTGGGTTACTAAACCTGCATTCTATTCTAGAGAGCCATGTTCAAATTTAGGCCACCAACCCACACAATTTTTGTAGTTTGTATAGGTAGTAACTTGGGTACGAAGTCTAACCAGAGGCTTTATTCTGATACCACGCGTGGTCAGGAGCCCACGGAACTTGTTTTCGTCCTGGCTAGCGGGTTCTTGTGGGAGTATTGTGGTGGTTTTGGTTTAATACCTAGCTGCGGGTGGAGTATTTACTCAACGTGGAGTTACAACATATTTGGGTTCCTGGTCACGCGGGAATAGAAGGGAATGAACACGTTGATACAGCTGCAAAGGAAGCGTGCTATGCAACTTGTCTGACAGTCATCCCGGGCGGAGAACGCGATATCTGGAAATATATAAAAGGTATCCTAAGAGATATGGAACTGTCACAATGGCAATCATACAACCACTGGTATAAAAATTCCAACCCTTCCAAAACACCTATCCACTTCCCTGACTCCTGCGATTGTCCAACTTGTTCCTTGTTAGTACGGTTGAGAACGGGGCACAGTCAACTCACTCACCAACATCTCCTCGAAGCCAACCTCCTTGTCCATTCTGTGGTGACTTCTTGTCAATAAGACACCTGCTACATGATTGCATAAATCATCACATCACTAGAACACAACTCTTTGGAAACATTCTACCTTCCACAATAATTCAATTTCCTTCCCTCAATAACATTAGCAAAATAGTATCCTTCATCAAATCCTGTAACCTTAGTAATTTAATCTAATCTTTTTTACTTAAGACAGACAGAAGGCCTTGCAGCTAGCACTCCTTAAAAAACTTAGGTTATATATTATAAGTAACTAAATGTATATAATCTAATCCTGTAAATAAATAAATTTTGTATATAGCAGGGATGTACGCAATGGGTTTAAACTCCTCCTCTCCGCTCCCCATCCGCCTTTAAATGTGAATAAAAAACTTGAAATTTTCACAGAATGTGTATTTCTATTGCCATCTCCTCAGCAGATAATAATAAATAATAATAAAATAATCCCTGTTGTGTATAGAACGAGAATAGAACAACAACAATAACATGGCTCTACACAGCCGCGCACAAACCTTTCTATTCTCCCATTCTACAGCATTCACAACATCAACGGCTGTGTGTTGTTGTTGTTGGAATGAGGTTACCTTTAACGCCTTTTTTTCCTAAGCTTAGTTTAAGCTTAGTCAATTTTAGAAAATTGAGATTGTTCACATCGTGCGAAGAATCAGTTCAATGGTATAAGCTGGAAAGGATTCACAAATTCAATTCGTTTAATTATACAGATGTGTTAAATACGAGAAAAAGAAGAAACAAAAATCACTCACGGACTCAACTGGCCAAAATAAAAAGAGTGAAAAGAAATATACATAATCAAGGGAAGAAGCACTACACCAGGGTCCTCAAGAAGCACTACACCGAAAGGGAACGACGCGCCTCAGTAGTCTCCACGGAGAAGAAACAGAAGTCAGACTAAGAAGTGAATGTTAGAAAAAAAATAATATTAAAATTCAATTAAGTGAATAAAAGGTGAATATTAAAAAGAAAAATAGGAAAACCAAGTAATAACAGGAAAAATTTATATCTCTTAATTTTTTTTTTAAAATTTTGTACTTTGCAATTTCACTGCGGTATTACGCTTGGTGCAATGGTTAAGGCAAAATAAAAGTGGCAAATCACAGTTGTAATCTGAATCTCTTTGCGATCGGTTGTGTTTTCAAAAGGCGCCAGGCTACAATTGTTATTGTATAAACTAAAGTTCCCAAATAATTCACCGTTTTAAAAACAGAAAGCTATAACTACCGTTTCTGACAAACAAAACAAAAAGAATTAACAACAGCAGCAGCTACAGAACTTAAGCTAATCAACCAACATGAATGAACCGCCAGACGTGAACAAGTTGTTTTCAACAACAACAATCAAAAAAAGCTTCTCTGCAGGCAAATATATTGTCATAAGCAGAACGGATAATAAAAGCTTCGAAAATACATCACCTTTTCTAATAAACAAGTCATCGACTACACGTGCGTAAGTGAGGTTGATATTTGTTAAAAAAAACGAGAGCAGGTACTCTTCTCGTTAAAACTAAAACTGACGCTCAAGCTACAAAACTTTTAAAACTAAATAAAATTGGAGAATACACAGTAACTGCTACAGAGCACAAATCTCTCAATTATACTAAAGGCGTTATATACTCTAACGACCTTAAAAATATACCAGAGATGGAAATAAAAGAGGAACTGAAAACACAAAAAGTTACAGATATCTACAAAATCAAAAAGAAACAAGATAACTCTTTAATAGAAACTGGACTCATTATTATTACCTTTGTTTCTCACACTTTACCGGAAAAATTAAGGATTGGTTACGAAATGGTACACGTACGACCGTGTATCCCTCTCCCACTAAGATGTAAGAACTGCCTACGTTTTGGACACCCCACTTTTATCTGTAAAAGCAATAAAACATGTCCCAATTGCTCAGAGGAATACCATACAAGTGAGAACGAAATTTGCTCTAAGGTAAAGTCATGCATTAACTGCAAACATAATCCGGAAGCTGAAAATAATCACACTCCAGTCGATAAGAGGTGCCCAGTATTTATTAAACAACAGGAGTAAACAGCTATTAAAATCAAGGAAAACGTAGACCACAAATCCGCATTCAACATTTACAACATCCGCAACCTACAACGCGATGCACAATTCTCCACAGTAGTAGCCAACAACAATAACAACAATACTCAAAACGCAACTGTCACCTCTAATAACATCTCCATAGCAACGACGGCAACCTCCCCCAAACCTTCAACATCAGCTGTACACCGTGATTCACCATCCATTCATCAAGACCCAAGGACTCCAACAGCATACATCGACCTAATGGACGTAGATGGGGAATCCTCCTCACAGGCATCTTCCCTAACACCTTGAGCTCCTTTCTGTTGATCTTATGACTAACAGAAGGGGTTCCACATCTCACTTTTATCACAACTGGCTATTCGCCAAGGTTTTCTAAAATAATTTCTAACATAAGAATTTTAACTACTTGTTTAAATATTTTACAGTGGAATATTAATGGTTATCTAAACAATTACAGCCAGTTGCAGATACTAATTAAACACCATAACCCCAAAATAATCTCTTTACAAGAAACCCATCTACATTCCCTCAAAAATGTACCTATCCCAATAAACTATATCATGCACCATCAAAACTCCTCTAACAATTCGTATGGCGGTGTCGCCCTATTAATTCACAATTTAATACACCACAATACAATACCACTTAATAATGACTTTGATGCATCTGCTGTCTTGGTGCACTCAAAAATCAAACTCGCCGTTCTATCTGCATACATACCCCCAAACAAATCATTTAACAATAATAACCTTCATAATATGTTTTCCAACCTAAACCACCCTTCAGTTATTACAGGAGACTTCAACAGCTGGCATAACAGCTGGGGTTCCCCACAAGAAAATAGAAGAGGCAAAACCTTAGCAAGTTACATTCAACATTCTAACCTTACCCTTCTAAACGATATGTCGCCAACTCACTACTCAACCCACAACACACTCACCAATATAGACCTATCCCTCTGATCTTCTCAACTGACACCTTACACTAAATGGGAAATATCTGACAACCTTTGCGGAAGCGATCACTTTCCAATTTTTCTCTCTCTCTTTCCCACCTCTGCACCAAATCACATTGCCAAACCTACATTTAACTTAAAATCAGCCGACTGGACCCTTTTCCAAGAATTATTGAAACAATCAAACTACACTTCCCAACCAATCAATAATATCAACAGAGAAGCGGCACTAATTAAGAAAACTCTAGTCCGTAGCGCAGATTTTTCCATACCCCAAAACAGCACGTACGCAATGACCCGCACAGTTCCCTGGTGGAACAAAGAGCTATCATCTCTGAAAAAAATTAAAAACAATCATTACTGAAAAGACACATGAATACTGTTAATATGATACAATTTAAAAAAGCTAACGCTAAATACAGAAGGGCAATTAAAATTGCCAAAGACAATCTATTACTGACTTCACTTCAGATATATCTCCTAACTCCAACTCATCCAAAATATGGTCCAACATCAAAAGATTTTGTGGTCTTTACCCCACAAAAAATATCCACAGTATCCTCGACCCCGATACCAATACACTCACAACAGACTCAAATATCATAGTCAACTGCTTTGCGGACCAGTGGTCCAAAGAAGCTGATGATTCCAACTTCTCTCCTCTATTTCGGCTCAACAAGCACAATGCTATTACACTTTCTTCTAACTACAATCCAACCAAAACAGCTAACGAAATAGAAAAAGATTATTCCTTTGTGGAATTCCTATCATCACTAAACTCACTTAAAGGGACCACACCAGGTCCTGACCGCATCTCATACTCCATGATCCAAAACTCACCCCATATCTTTAAAATCCGTATCCTCAAACACTTCAATAACATCCTCAATAACTATATCCCCCAATCCTATAAAACTAGCCTAGTCATACCTATACTCAAACCTAATAAGATCAAAACTGAAATCAAATCATACAGACCAATATCATTAACCCCTTGCCTTGCTAAGGTCTTGGACAAAATAATTTCCAAAAGGTTGTGGTGGTTCGTTTCAACAAACAAACTCATTCACAACAACCAGTATGGTTTTAAGAGAGGCAAATCTGTTCTAGATAATCTACTTAATATAGATCTCCTAGCAACACGAGCTATCTCACCCAAGCGTCACTTGTCCATAATTTCTCTTGACTTCTCCAAGGCCTTCGACAAGATTGGCATACACACCATTGTAAACCAACTACAAGAATGGAAATTAGGGCCCAAAATAATCGCCTGTGTTAAAAATTTTATGTTAAACAGGAAAATTATTGTAAAAACATGTAAAACTCTATCCAATAGCTGTCCCCTTAATAATGGCAAACCACAAGGTTCACCTATTTCTGTAATCCTCTTCCTCATATCCTACAACGCCCTTACAAAAACTTTAGCACTCCACAAGGAAATAAAATTTTGCGCATATGCAGATGATTTCCACCTCCTACTCGATCTTAAAGGGCAAAAAAGTCCGCAGACAGACCTATCTCAGCTATTTCATAGTATCCAAGACTGGTGCAACTACTCAGGTGCCGTTCTTTCTACAGATAAAATAAATCATCTTCATATCTGCCGCAAATTTAACTGCTACCACAATATACGCATCGACAACCTTATCATCCCGTCTGTAAACTCTTTGAAAATTTTAAGCCTTACTCTTAACAGCAAATATAGATGGAACACTCACGTCGCTAACTCAGCAGTTGAACTAACAAAACCACTTAATATTATCAAGCACCTCTCCAGCCAGAAATACAACTGTAACATCTCAACTCTAATTCAAGTAGTGAAAGCTATCCTTATTTCAAAAATAGACTACTTCTCCAAATTTTTGGACACTCCCCTAAATCGTATCTTAACAAACTTAAATCTATTCAAAACGCAGCAAGTAGAACTGCTCTAGGTGCTTTTCGGACCACACCCATTTTCAACATGATCTTAGAATCTAATATTTACTCAATAGAAAATAGATGCAACTTCCTGACAGGCAAACTTTCTAAAATACTAATCCTATCCTCCAGCACAGCTCTATACAACCTTATTAAAACTCCAAAAATAAAACCAAAATACCTAAGCACAGTGGATAGAGCGATAAATATCTGCAAACAACTTGATCTTCCCTTCTCTCCCATCAAAACCATCAACAGCAAAAAATACAACTTGCAAAACATTTATGACTCGATAGATTTATCTCATACTGCTTTTAATAAAAACAACACTCCTTCACTAGTCTTCCAACAACACTTCCTTTCCCTCAAAAACAAACATTCTAAATACAACTTTATATACACTGACGGCTTCAAATCATCCGAAATAGGAATAGGCTTTGGCATCTCCACCGAAACAAACCCAATGACATCAGGTCTCCTACCCCACTATTCAACAGTATTTGCAGCTGAAATCATTGCAATCCATGAAGGTATGAACATTTGTATACGTAAGCCAGGTAGACATGCTATTTGTTCTGACTCACTTTCTGCTTTATCCGCTATATAGCCAATTTTAATAACCACAACTACTACGCCTCAACAATAAAATCCCTACTTAATACAAAATTCCCCAAAATAAAACTCATCTGGGTTCCCAGCCACACCAACATCATAGGCAATGAAAAGGCAGATTTAACAGCAAAGCTCGCTACTAAGTTACCACTTATATACACACCCAACTACAACATAAGCGACATTGTTAATACTCTCAAAAAACACATAAATATTACACACATCGCCATGCTACAACACACCTCCAGCTGGTATAAGCTAATACACTCTCCAAATACCACTTCCACCACACTTTATAATTCCCCAACTTTTAAACTTTTATCTAGACTTGATCAGATAAAGTTTACTAGAATCCGACTTGGTCACACAAATCTAACAAACATGTACCTCATCGATAAAAACCTAAATACAATCTGTCCCTTATATAATAACGCTCCTAATAACATTCACCACATTATCACATCCTGCTCCTCATTGCACCCCCTCAGATCATCCACATTCGCTAATATAGACCCCATCTCAATCATTTCCGATCCGTCCTCTAACATTAATCTTATTCTTAACTTCTTTAAAAAAGCAAATCTGTACAGTAAACTTTAAACTTAAACTTAAGCACTTATTTAGTCACTATTATTATTATTATTATTATTATCATCATTGTTATTTACATGTATATCTTTATTAGCTGAAGGCCCAGGCAGCCATGGCTATTTTTCTGTTAACTTCTAGTTTTAACTTTAGGTTAGCATTATATAAATAAATAAATAAATAAATAAAAGTGGCAAATAGAATAATAAAAAATAATATTATAATTTCAAAATAAGATTAACATTAACACTTGTTTATGAAAATAGGTATAGAAAGAAGAAAATAATTATGTAAAGAAATTAAAATATTAAATCTTAAAATATTTTTTTGTTTTTTTTATGTATATTTTATTAACAATATTCACCAATACGAGAGGTTTTAAATGCTATTTGGAAGAACTACAGTGGCAGCCGAATTTTGTACATTGACAAAATCTTACAAGTTAAATATAACATTATAGCATTAGAAAACAAGACTGTACTATATAACAATGACTTACAATAGGTAACAAAAATTATTATTATTTAACAGTGACTAGTACGAGTATAACGAATAATACACAATATATTTAGTTAGATTTTCCGATCCTTAAGCTCATGTGGATGGAATCTCTTCAGTCTTCTTCTAGTAATTGTATTTACAGCAAGAGCGTTTGCTAGCGAACTTGGATGAATCGATAGTCGGTTATTGTATCTGCTGCTGTGAAAGCTTATCGAATCTCCGACAAAGGGGACGTTTAGGTCTCGGTGTAACTAGGAGTTTCGGATATTCAAAGGAGCACCTGTTATGAATCGCAAGGTTTTCTTTTTCATTATTTGGATGCGCTTGATCTGGGAAGTAGCCTAGTTTTTTGTTGAGTAGTCAAGAACCCAACTATCTTGTTTAATTATCAGCGGAAGATGATCCGAAACGAGATCAAAACTACTACGTATTGATAGTTGGGTCTGTGGGAGATCCTGTGGCCAGAATATCCCAGTCATTATTAAGCACACATTTTAAAAATTCTGTTCCTCTATGGCATGCCCGAAGGTTGCCCCAGTGACGATGCTTGGCATTCCAGTCACCAGCAGCTACGAAATTTGGACCAAGTTGGTTAAAAAGATTAGTGAATAAATAACCGTTCCAGGAGATTCTGAGAGGGTAGTACACAGCCGCTATCGTGATGCTACCTTCTTGTCTCTGTAGTTCGATAGAGGCCATTTTTAGTCGATCCAGGCAGACCGGGTCGAGAGGATGGTGTTTGATGCTTGACTTGACTAGTATCGCGGCACCATCAAGGGCGCCATCAGAAGGGTGATCAGCAGTGTACAGTTCGTAACCAAACTGTTTTAGGGTAAATCGACTACAATTTGTGAGTAGCATAATATCTATTTTATGGGATTTTATAAAAACTTCGAGCTCGAGTGCTTTTTTGACTACGCCATAAGCGTTCCATAGTCCTATGGTTATGTTTATGGACATTTTGAGGTCGTAAGGGCGGTTAGAATTTGCAAAATTTGTTTTTGCATGCTCATGAACTCTTTTTGCATGACGATGTATTCATCAAACTTGCTTGATAATCTAATTTATCTCCGAGATTATTGTCCGAGATGTGAATTGATGGTGTGTTGTTTTCATGAGAGTTCCGAGTTCGCTGAGGCTGTTCTTGTTGGATTCTATTTCCTGGGGCTCTGCGAGACCTAGTGGCATCTGCATAGGATATTCTTTGGAAAGTGTTGTTTGATGTTGATGGGATGGAGTTATTAAGGGAGTTGGATGCAGTCATTCTGTTAGAAGTCGTATCTCTGTTTTGATACGAATTTGTCCTTGAGGTTTTATCTTTTTTAATTAGGTATTGATAGACGTGGCACCCCTTATAGTTAGCAGTATGTGGTCCTTGACAATGTACACAAGTGGCTGGCAAGTCTGATCGGAGTAATTGTCCCCACATTTCACACATCTGAAATTCTTCCGGCAGTACTTCTTTGTGTGACCACATTCTTGACATCAATGGCATTGCACAAGGTCGTTGAACTTGCGTAGTGCTTCCACAGTAACTCGATGTCTGCATAGTAGTTTGATATCAAATACCTTCTTGTTATTGTTATTGGGTTTGAGGTCGACGAAGAAAATGTCTAGTTTTTCGCACTCTGCGGCTTTTGCGATTATGTGCATTCCTGACCCTGGGACCATGTTTGGTAAGGTGACCGGTGTTGAGATCCTTGGAGGTAGTGTGGTGGAGTCCTTTGATCACTACTTTAAAAGGTCTTTCATTAGTTAGCTGAAAGGTATGAAACTTGACACGTATGGCCTCAAGTTTTCTCCTACTGATTCGAGAGGTTTCAGTATCCTTGGCGATAATCCTTACATGATTGTGGTTGCATTTGTTCATGTAGTCATCGGGTTTTACGACTTTATCGAGGTCTTGCCATAAGTCATTGATATTTTCTACTTAAGGAATTATAAATGGTGACGGTTTAGGAACCATAGCTTTTTCGACATGTGGTGGGTTGTCAGAGATGGATTGAGTAATAACCATGTCGTTGTTTTCCTCCATTTCATTTCCATCGTCCACATCTAGTATTTGAAAGCGATTGTTTTCTACAGATCTAATTCAAATTTTTTTAAAAGTAACATTTTCTAAGGTAGATGCTAAGATTTTGGCTTTTATTTGTACGTCATTTTTTGATTTTTGAGGCTTGCGTTTGGTTTCTGGTAAATGGATTGACTTTCTTTTGTTAGTAGGAGATTTAAAGCTTCACATCAGTACACGTGTTTGGCTTGTATAAAATTTGTTTACAATGCACTTAAAAGATCAAAGCTTTGATCAAGTAAGTTTGGATGCACACTTATTTTAATATGCTTCACAATTGTTTAAATAGTTTGGAGAAGCTCAACAAATCTAGTTTTGTTTTACTATTAGTACCACAACCTCTAGTTAGTGGATTTGTCCATTGCTAATAATATCGTACTAAATCTTTGTTTCAAATAACTGCACACTAAACTCACGATCACTGGATAGCATCCGCACTCAACAATACCATAATCGCAACTCAAATCTTAAAATAAGTAACATCCGAAAATAAATAATAAGGAGAAGGTACAAGTTCATACAAATTCGAAAAATAACTAACCCAAATAATCTAATTGGACCCCCTGTTCAACACATCGCCATTCAGGCACCTGCAGCAATTAATTAATAAAGAACTTCGGAATCAAATCAACTCACTGATGCACGAATTTATGACTGGACAAGGACAGAACAACATTAGAAATTTACTGAATCCAATAACAGACTTTGCAAACGTACCAGACAAGGTAATTGATACAGAAAAACGTAATCAAATTCAGTATTTGGATAAAGTTCCCGACATTTCCAGGAAATGAGGCAGAGTTCTGCTCATGGAAGAAAAGTGTAGATAGAATTTTCGCAGTAAACGGGCCAATAATTGGAACTCCAAAATATTTCGCTATGCTAAGTGTAGTAAGGAGTAAAATTATAGGAGAAGCCGACATTGTATTAGAATCATATAGTACACCCCTTGACTGGAAATCTATATCCAGATGTCTCACGCTACATTACGGAGATAAAAGGGACTTTTCAACTTTAGAATATCAGATGGATAGTATAACCCAAGGCACCCAGTCAGTGCAAGATTATTATCAGTCAGTTTACCAACATCTTTCATTAATACTAAATAAGATAGGGTGTATGGAATTATGTCAGGAATCGTCATGTCTCTTGCAACGTACATATAGAGATAAGGTATTGGGTACATTCGTTAGGGGATTAAAAGGAGACTTACCCAGACTCACAGCAATTAAGGAACCAGGAGATTTGCTTCAGGCTTTACATTTGTGCTTAAAACCAAACTTTTAGGTCAAACTACGCAAATAATGTACCGCTTCGTCAACAGAACACTCCAATACCAATAGCTCGCAACTCAAATATTCAAAACTCTAGACCAACGTTTTATCCTCAATAAGTCTTCTTTTCGCAACCACATCAGTATAATATTGCACAATTTTAAAGCATGCGTTCAGCAGGCAATAATCTCGGAAACCAACGAAGACTTGGTTTCAACATTAATTTTCTATCCAGACCGATTAATAACATGGGAAACCAACAAAGATCAGGTTTCAATAATAATTTCTATTCGAGACCAACAAACTTTTGTAACCAACAAAGATATGGGTTTAATAACAACCAACAATATAGACAACAAACATCTAACATTGCACGAAAGCAATAAGCAGAACCGTTGGAAATTGACTTTAGAATTAAGCATGTAAATAACTTAGCCTATAAAAGATCTGCACGCCATTCCCAACAGGTTCATAACCCAGCCAAATACCAACGTAATTTCCATATAAACGCTGACAAACAACAAGAGGAGGAACAAACTGAAAACGACAACATAACCTACTGATTTCATGGCGCAAACTTTGAAGAAGAACAGAATCTGACTGAATACTTGATACGATGAACGTAATTACAGATGAACATGAACAGTCATATTACGACGATATTCATTTCATACTGAATAGAACTATAAGTTTGTCCTGAAGTTTGTAACAGGCAGAAGGAGACAAAAGAGACTACATAAGGTATATACCTATATACTTGATCAGATCGATTAGACAAGTTGATTAAGCCATGTCCGTCTGTATGTCAGTACGGTGTCAGATTTCGTAGCGATCGGTCGTGTCTGCGGACTGCTATCAAAATTGTAAAAATCGTAACGGTAAACGCGATTAGCTTTTGTCTTTTCATAACTGTTCACCGTTAGCGTTATCAGTAATAATCAGTAATGATAATAAATTTTGTGGCATTTTGTGTTTATTACTTTTAAATTTCGGATTTATTCCTCGCTCGCATGCGTGTGTAATGCCGCCTAAGAAGCAGAGGACGACGGTGACGTCATGTTGTCATCTGATGAGGCTTCGTCAGTGATATCGACGGCTTCGCGGAAGGTATGTGTGAGCCAGCAGCAGTTGAGGAAGACCGTTTCCGAGGCTGCTGTTGACTCGGTTGGGGAGAGGAATAGGGGGGAAGGAGCTTTTGTTGTCCCTCAGGTGCCATCCTCTAATGCAACGTCGGCGTCTGGTAAACGCAAAGGGTCTGCTATTAAGAGGATGAAGAGCATTACTGCTGACGTCACGGGGTGTCTTTTGGATGAGTTTATCTCATCTGTAGTGTCAAAAGCGTCCAAGGCGTCCCACCCGTGCTGTTCCCGTTCTGCTGTTGCCATGCAAACCCTTCTAGAAGCTGAGCGCTGTTACAAGTGGTTTTCATTTAGGGTTCATAACTACAAGCCGATCTTGGGATGCATCCGTTGCCTTGGTTTCGACCATAAGGTGACGGAATGCAAGGCCAAGGATGATGTCTGTCGTCATTGTTTGCAGACGGGTCATCGGGTGGCGCAATGTTGCAATGCGCTTAATTGTCGCAACTGTGCATTTAAAGGCTGGCCATCGGGACATCTGATGATGACTCCGACTTGTCCTGAGTACAGTGCCACTGTTGCCAGGGCGAAGGCTAGACACTAGGATGATTAGGATCCTTCAAATTGACTGTCAGGGGGCGTATGCTGCAATGTGTGAGTTAGGACAGACAATTAGTGAAAGTGGCAGTGGAATTGCCCTGCTTTAGGAACATTACGCAACCGATGGTTGTGTAAGGGGACTACCTGCAGTATTGCGGGTATTTCCTGATAGTGGGTCAAATTCTGCTGTGGTGGTGAGTGATGTCAGTCTTGAATGCACTTTGGTGAACTCGACTAACTGTGGTGTCTGTGTGAGTGTTTGTGGATCTTTTGGTAGGATTTTTGTTGTGAGTATTTTTATTTTTTTTTTTTCCGATGGGGAAGCATTAAAAGCCAAACGAATCTACTATTCGAAGTGTGGGACTTGCACCCACTAAACCCCACCGTCCCTAGTCCTACAGTCCCCCTGCCACTACCGCAAAGCATTACGTCAAGGAGGAAAGAGGGAGCATAACAGCTCAAAGTCTGCTTCTACCCCATGTAAATCAAAACAAATTTACGTTAAAACTTCTTGTCAAT